>OY744522.1:199696258-199706258 GCA_963556195.1 Sepiola atlantica
TTGATGGGTAAAAGTAAACAATGCCGAGCTGTAAGAAGGTGAATATCCCATAATTTTGTTGAACAATGAAATGGCACATACAGTATTGATCTTCACATTAACTTTCGTCTTTTCTTATCTCTTTACTTATATTGACCGTAATGTTCTTACTACGCCTACTCAGTTATGAACTTCTCAGGTTAATTAATAACGTTGATGGTTTGCAAGCAAAATTTGGTTTCACTTTGCAGACTCATGAATTGTGAGTTTTGTTGTGACTACTTTAAATCCAGAGTTAGTATTGTTAATGTCAATTTTTTTTTTAATTTGGATTTTTTAATTATTTGCTTTCGTTTTGGATTTTTTATAAAAAATCCAAAACGAAAGCAAATAATTAAAAAATCGGTTTTATTTTTGGATTTATTCATAATTTTGTTTTGTTTTTGGATTTTTTAACAATTTGGTTTTGTTTTTGGATTTTTGTATAATTTGGTTTTGTTTTTGGATTTTTTAATAATTTGGTTTTGCTTTTGGATTTTTTAATAATTTGGTTTTGTTTTTGGATTTTTTATAATTTGGTTTTGTTTTTGGACTCTTTTATAATTTGTTTTTATTTTGATTTTTTATTAATTTGGTTTTGTTTTTGGATTATTTAAATAATTTGGTTTTATTTTTGAATTTTTGTATAATTTGGTTTTGTTTTTAGATTTTTTTATAAGTTGGTTTTGTTTTTGGACTTTTTTAAAATTTGGTTTTGTTTTGGGATTTTAAAATAATTTTGTTTTGCTTTTGGATTTTTTAATAATTTGATTTTGTTTTTGAATTTTTTTAATAATTTGGTTTTGTTTTTGGATTTTTTCATAATTTGGTTTTGTTTTTGAATTTTTTAATAATTTTGTTTTGTTTTTGGATTTTTTTATAATTTGGTTTTGTTTTTGAATTTTTTTAATAATTTGGTTTTGTTTTTGAATTTTTTAATAATTTTGTTTTGTTTTTGGATTTTTTTATAATTTGGTTTTGTTTTTGAATTTTTTTAATAATTTGGTTTTGTTTTTGAATTTTTTCATAATTTGGTTTTGTCTTTGAATTTTTTAAATAATTTGGTTTTGTTTTTGGGATTTTTTAATAATTTGGTTTTGTTTTTGGGATTTTTTAATAATTTGGTTTTGTTTTTGAATTTTTAAATAATTTTGTTTTGCTAATTTTGTTTTTTTATATTCCTGTTTATTCTACTTTTACAGCTTTCTGATAAGATCCATTAATATTTTGTCTGCAAATTATTTCTTTGTTTGTGGAATTCTAATTCATTAACTGAATTCAGAAAGTTTGTGTAAAAAGTTATTATGCGGCCATTTTGTGAAGCGGTTTTTAAATGTCTGAATCCATATATATATTTCCATATTATCCGAACAAGCTTCTTGCTCGGGAATCTTCTATCTTACACCGGACCGTCATTATCAGCAAGGATACAAACACATAAGGATCGTGGTGCAATAATATAGGTTTTATTGTTCTAACATTCTAATCTGCAATATATATATATATATATATATATATATATATATATATATATATATATATATATATATATATATTCTTGTCCTAAACCACCTCGTAAGTAATTAAACGCATTTCATACCATTGATCAATGTTAGTACTCTCATAGTGTTCCTCATCTTTCGGTTGACAATCATTCTGTCTCATTGCCCCTTATTCTTGGGTGACCCCTGACCTTGCAAAATGGTGGCCCAGCAGTAAAAGAAATTGTATAAAAACTCTTGATTTTCAAAATTCTCACATATCTCACTTTTGACATTTTAACCCTGAGGATGTTATTCTCGGCAATTTAAGTTTTAAGTTTATCTCAAAGCCAAGTTAAATATTAAGTAACAAGATGACTATGTAACCTTTTAGGCTCGTTATTTGGTAACCATTACTTATTAACCAAATTTTTTTTTTAATTTATGAAAAAATGTTAAAAATATATTTTATATAGTGTGTATAGCGAATGTTCACATCATTTAAATGAGATAAGTACTTACCATCTTTTAATTAAAATCTGCATCTCGCGAGAAAAAGTAAGCAACAAGATTGAAGAATTGGATGATGTGGAAATTCTGTCGCATCCACCCTATATCCCAGACGTCGCTCCATCTGACTACGGTTTATTCCGTTCAATGCGGATCTTTATGAAAGGCCGTGTGTTGAATCATTTGATTAAGTTGAAGAAGCCAGTCTAGTATTTTTCCATGCAAAACCAAAGAATTTGTATTGTGAGCAAACCCGCAAACTTGGACAATGATTGTCGTTATTTTGAAGAATAAAGTTTGATTTTTAATGCATTTTTGGATGATGAATGATTATTTTTACCAAATTTTCGTCAATGTTTTTACAGATAGTTCAGCAAAAGTTAAACACAAATGCATATAGAAAAAAAGCTATAACGACACAAGAAAGCTGAAAACATGTTTGCTTTGTACGTTTCTGACAAATAAACCTTTTTGGGGGTTAATTAATTCAAAAGCGCTGATTAAAATTGTAAACGATTCATTGCATACGATTAATCGACCACAAGTTGCTATTTTAGCCATAGTTGGAGTTCAGTAGATGATTTATATCTTTCTTAGCGGTTTTAGTGTAGAAGTGAAAATATTCGTTCTGAAAGGGTTTGAACTCGACGTAGCCAATCTCATAGTCAGTAGCGGTATCCATTGAACCAATCTATGTCCTCTTCCAAATCCGTTAATTCTATTTTTCTTGGACTTTTTATTTTAGAAAACAACTAAATTAAAATCGGAAATACAATAAAAATTAATTGCATCTTCGGAGATATGCATCTACTTTTAGCGGTTTAGCTTTTTTCTGATTTAGATAGATAGATAGATACATACACACATAGATAGATAGATAGATAGATAGATAGATACATACATACATACACACATAGATAGATAGATAGATAGATAGAGTACAATATATATATATGTATATATATATATATATATATAGATAGATATAGATATATAGATAGATAGATAGACATATAGATAGATAGATAGATAGATAGATAGATACATACATACATACATACATACATAGATAGATAGATAGATAGATAGATAGATAGATAGATGGATAGATAGATGGATAGATAGAGTACAATATATATATATATATATATATATGTATATATATAGAGATAGATAGATAGATAGATAGATAGATAGATAGATAGATAGATAGATAGATAGATAGATGAACAATTTCTCACACCTGAGGCTATTTTCTATCTCTACAAATCTACTATCAGACCATGTATGGCGTACTGTTGTCATATTTGGGCTGATGAATATTTGTCTCATTTGACGGTTCTTGATAAGGTGCAGAAACGTATCTGTACTTTAATTGGGCCTACCCTTTCTTCTTCTCTGCGCCCCCTCTTTCACAGACGTAATGTTGCTAGTCTCAGTCTTTTCTATAAATACTATCATGACATGTGTTCTTCAGAATTATGTGATCTATTCTCCGTTACGTTTGTTCCAGCTCGTTTGACTCGTTGGTCTAGTGGTTTCCACCAATTCGCTGTTTCGATACCTCATTGTAATACAGCTTCTTATTCCAGTCGGTTCTTTCCAAGAACCGCAAGATTGTGGCACTCTCTTCCCCTTCTACCTATAATCTTGGTCTTTTCAAGATGAAGGCCAATAGGCATCTTCTGTCTTTGCGATAATCATATTTCGTTCTTGTTAGATCCTTACATCAAGTGGCTTCATGCCTTGTCTGGAGCGATTTCCATAATAAAAAAAATAGATAGATAGATAGATAGATAGATAGATAGATAGATAGGGAGAGAGATAGAGAGAGAGACATGCGATGTGTGGCAGGGTGTATGTGTGCGCGCTGTTTGCGTGAAATAATTTTTTTTTTACATTAAAGGTCAACGCTTGTCAAGGACCAAAGGCCACTCGAGGATAAGGGTTAAAGAGTTTGACTGGTGGATGGTGAGACAACATTGTGATCGCCGGCACGATGGTTGTAGCAGGGCAGACATTGATTATTTACGGGGACGGTTCAACAAGAACTTGTTTACATTGGAATTGAAGACGACCATATTGTAGTCGGCAGGGAAGAAGGCCCGCGGCACTGTGTTCCACAGACGGGCAGTTCTAGGAAAGGAGCTCTGCCCATTAAAGTTTCGTTTCGTCTTGGGCACGCAGAGGGAGAAAGGGAAACATTGACAGTGGTAGTAGCTAGGCAGGTTCTTATTGTGAATGTTTTACAAGGGGAGGGACGATAGATTTGAGCTCATTCGAGCACCTACCATGAAAATAACGGTAGAGCAAAGAAAGACTAGCAACATCTCTATTGTGAGAGAGTGACTGTAGGGAAGAGAAGAGGAATCCCCCACTAGATTTCGAAGTCGGTTTTGGACTCTGTCAAGGCAGATTTATCGAGTAAATAAAAGATATAGAAGCAGACAAAAGCAGGAAGATATATGTGATAGATAGATCGATAGATCGATAGATCGGTCGATCGATTGATAGATAGATAGATAGATAGATAGATAGATAGATCGGTCGATCGGCCGATCGATAGATAGATAGATAGATAGATAGATATATAGATAGATGGCGGGATGGATGGATTGATAGATCGATCGATCGGTCGATAGATAGATAGATAGATAGATAGATAGATAGATAGATAGATAGATAGATAGATAGATAGATATATCGGTCGATAGATAGATAGATAGATAGATAGATAGATAGATCGGTCGATAGATAGATAGATAGATAGATAGATAGATAGATAGATAGATAGATCGGTCGATAGATAGATAGATAGATAGATAGATAGATAGATAGATAGATAGATAGATCGGTCGATAGATAGATAGATAGATCGGTCGATAGATAGATAGATAGATAGATAGATAGATAGATAGATAGATAGATCAGTCGATAGATAGATCGGTCGATAGATAGATAGATAGATAGATAGATAGATAGATAGATAGATAGATAGATCGGTCGATAGATAGATAGATAGATAGATAGATAGATAGATAGATAGATAGATCGGTCGATAGATAGAAAGAAAGATAGATAGATAGATAGATAGATAGAAAGATGGATAGATAGATAGATAGATAGATAGATAGATAGATAGATAACATTATTATTTCATGTATATGTACATATAATATTATAAAGTAATCTTATTATCTTTTTTACGACCATAAGTGACATTCGGATTTTTTGTTTTACAGTTTAGGCCGTAAAGGGTAAATTTTGTTTAAAAACTATATTTTTATTATTTCTGTGTTTTATTTATTAAAATAAAGGATTGGGTGATTTTCTTGCTTGTTTTTGTAAAAAAAAAAAACAAACACATTTTTTTCTGAACAATTAAATAAAACAACTTGCAAAAATATGCGAACAGAGGAAGCATATTTTTGCTAATACATATAATATTAAAGTAATCTTATGAATATATGTTTTCAGTCTCCATTTTATAGGCTTAATCGAACACAAGCTGCTAGCTTTAACCTCCAATTAAGGGCATTTAAAAAAAATCCCTTCAATCGATAACCATGTCTTCCATGAAAATGAAAGAACATCGGATAATGATTTATTTATTAATGAAATTAATCTCATTTCTTTTCCTTTCCAGGTCCATTAAATAAACATTGGAGAACAGATGAAGGAGGATGCGCGTTCCATTGTTCCGGTAAGCTCATTCCACCTTCCGCGTTCACCAGATAAGAATCAGTCAAAACAATTTTTAAAACCAACATGAATGTTTTTTTTTTTGTTTTTTTTTTCATAATAAAATGTATTTCCCGCCAATAAGGACAAATCTGGAGGAAAGTTAAAAGATCCAGAAATAAATTAGCTGCCCAGCCTACGCTCGTCAAGTACGGCTATATGTTTCTATTAAAAAAAAATAACATTTATTAATTGAAAAAAAAGTTGCCTATATTTTTTTATGTTTGCACATTTTTATGATATATGGTGCGAAAATATCAGATTTTCTTATAAAAATAACCAATTTTACTTTCGTTGATTCATAATGATCGGTTAATTAGTTTAAGATGAACCCATGCTTACAAATATATAAACGCATACACACGCCTACCTTTATATATATGCGAGAAGAATACCCTTACAGAACAGTTTTGCACCATTTTTATGCCCCCTTACGATTATTGAAATTAAGATATAATTCTACTAAACCGTATGTCTAGAAACCTTATTTCTATTTTGATATACACCTTATTCCTAGTTTGATATAAACCCCGTGATCTATTTCCCGCTTCTTTTGTTCCAGCTCGTTTGACTCTTTGGTCTAGTAGTCTCCATCAAATCGCTGTTTGATACCTCATTGTAATACAGCTTCCTATTCCAGTAGCTTTTTTCCAATAATCGCAAGCTTGTGGAACTCTCTTCCTGCTGACTGTTTTCCCTCTGTCTATAATCTTGGTCTTTGCGATAATCATATTTGTTCTTGTTAGCTCCTTACATCAAGTGGCTTCATGCATTGTCTGGGGCAATTTCCATGAAAAAAACAAAAACAAAATATTACATGATTTTGACTCTAAAATGCTTCAGATGTAAAGCTCAAGCCTAAGGGGTCTTAATAAGAAATTGACGTCCAGGGAATCTTGATTAATTGGTGTCTAATGGTTATGGATAAAATTCAATGCAAATCTGAAATATTTGAAATGAGAGATTGTTCCCATATCACACTTCCTTGAAACTATTTAGAATATTCCAAAGGAACTGAAATTTGGGGAAGACTTTTTAATTGGGGTCTAATGCCTATTGTTCAAATTTAAAAAAATTACTCGAGGTATCTGAATTTCCACAAAAGGCTGATACCCCTCATTTGCCCTCTTTGCATGAAACTAAATTAAACTAAATGTAGCACACATTTCGACCCCTTACGCACAGAAGCTGTGTTCCAAAATTGATAATGATCTGCTAATTAGTTTAGGAGCGAATCCCGTACATACAAATATATAAACATATAAACATAACTAACAAGATAGAAATATGCACTAGGAGATCACCTGTCCCAGGATAGGAAAAATGAATTCCCTAAACAGAAGAGTTTTGCACCACTTTTATGTGCCATCATGGAGATTAAAATCAAGATATAAAGCTACCAAACCTAATGTCTAGAATCATCTGTACAATTTTCATCCAACTTTGATTTCTAATCTAATCAGATGTAAAACTAGGTGAAAAAAGATATTTCCCTTGAATGAAATGTTATGCAAATACAAAAGAAAATGAAAAATAGATTTAAAAATATAATATTTAAAAAAAAATGAAAAAAAAATGAATGCGTAATGCACTTCAGTTGTTTTCAGACCGATAGGCGAACTTTTTATGGACATTGATGAAGCCTCCACAAGAAATTAGTATTTTGTATAGTTTGTACATATATATATATATATATATATATATATATATATATATATATATATATATATATATATATATATATATGATGGACTCTCCCGTCGATTTCGACGTATGAGTGCTCCGCCTGGGGCTGCCCGCGCGTGAATTTGTAATTGCAAGGGTTGCGCAATCACAACACCGACCGCTCTCCTGAGTGGGCATTGCTTGATTCCAATGGCAAGTAATAGTGCAAGACGACTGGAAACAATGCCGAGATAAGCAGAGAGCACATACAGCACCTGGTATTCTTAAATGGTCACTCATTTAGTACTGCCAAGACTCGACGCCGCTTAACTTCGGTGATCTAACGGGAACCGGTGTGTCAACGTGATTGTGCCATATATATATATATATATTAGGTACGTGCAAAATCAATGGCCGATTCCCAAAATGTAAAAACATTTTGACTCCCCCCTCACTTAAAAATTCACTAAAATTCAGGAAATCAACCAATTTTAATGAAATTTTCAATATTTATAATTCAACAATCACGGAATATAATGAAACCATTATTTTTAAAAAAAATCTTAGTGAAAATGTATTATTTTTTTAAAACAAAATACACCTTTAATAAAGTAATATTTTTATATATTAATAAAAAAAAATGCATTAATTTTTTTTTGTTTTATGAATTAAAAGCATTGTAGCTGTTAAAAATTAAAAATAATTTTTAAATATTTTTTATATATTACGAAAAAGGCCCATAAATACCGTGTTAACAAAGTCACTATAACTCGAAGAAAAATTAAGTTTTTGAATTAGCGATATTATTATTGAATAAAGCATTGTTTAATCAATATTTTCACCAAAAAATAATATAATTGCAAAAATATTTTAAGTGATTTTAATGATTAGAGTTTCTGGAAAAATAAAAAATGCGACATAATTATATTTCCCTTTCATACATGAACGTGGCATCATCAGCGCAAGAAATGTTTTTTATAATCTTGAAAATAAACCAAAAATTGACAAATTTGAGACCCAGGAACTTAACTAAAAAAAGAATTAAAAAAGTTGGATAATTTCTACTAACGATGAACTTTGATTGGTATGGTAGCTGGGATTAGTCTTCCAACAACCAGTCACTTTTACACCGCCCTCAAATTTTTATTTTTAGAGATTCAACAATTTTGTTAATTTCACAATTCATCGTCAATTATTTGGAAAGATTTGTATTTGTTTTGTCGTTTTTCATTAATAGATATTTAAGAAGTTAAAAACAATTATTTATTAATAAATAAAGAGAATTCAAACATGACATTTTCTTTCAAAATTGAATTCTGTTTATCAATAAATAACTGTTTTAACTTTTTTTCAATGAATAAATTGTTAGTGTAGTCATTGACTTTAATTTACTGTTTCACACTTAAAATTATTAAAAAACACACTTTATTTTAAAAAGAATCAATGTAATTTATCGTTACGACACGTTAAGAATAAATCGAGTAACTAAAGTTTTAAATGTAAAAAAAAATTGATAAAATTGACGCAGTTCGTAACGTAAAATAATTGTTAAAATTAAAAAAAACTTTTATTTCAAATTCGAAGGAAAGACATTGGTAAACAGACGTCATCAATAATTTCAGAGTATTACTAAATTAAAAACTAATACCAAGTTAAATATGAACCTTTTTAGTTAAAAATAAAATAAGATCTTAATTGCGTACACTCACAAATATTTTAATTAAATAAGCCTTTCCTTATTTATTATATCAAAATAAGGGTACTTAAATTTGTTTATAACCTTAAAAAAAATAAAGAAATTAATGGATAATAATTTTTCAACTTCTATAAACTATTACAAAACCATTTTTATATATAAAGTTAAAAATGATAAATTATGACATTTTTGTCTTCCATATATTTTGCCTAGCGATAGTCAATTGGTAAACAAAGTCCTTTACCGGTTAAGTGATGACGGATTTTACGAATTTATGCCTTTTGGGGGATAATTTTGCTAATTTTTAGTAAAACGTGGGATTTTTTTTTTTAATTCAGTATCTTATGACTTTAATTTAATAATTATCTTTTAAATAGTTCCCAAAAACTTATATTTATCTTTCAAGGGAATTTTACAAGTAATTTTTTCAAAGTTATAAATTCGCTGAATTTTTTAGTTTTTTTAGCCGTCGTGATTACATATTTCATTATAATTTATTTTTCACAGGTAAATATGTAGTTTTTTTTTTCGTTTAGAGATTAAGTTTAGGCCTTTATCTTTCAAACACAATCAAAGTTTACACGGAAACTAATTAAATAATTAATGATAAGCGCTTTTTAATAAGCATAGTCCGTACAAGAAGCGGCCATTTTTGCACGTACCTAATATATATATATATATATATATATATGGTGATTTTTCGCGCCCGTGTGGGTTTAGGCGTTAGGCTCGTGATTCTAGGTCGAATCTACGAACTGCGACCGTCTGCAACCGCAGCTCCTGCACGGGTGAGGGTAGAAAACCCGAAACGACGTAGCCAAACCAAGGAGATTTTATTTGGGCTTCGAATACTATGTTATTTTGAATATTTGGTGGAGGTTTACTTGTA
>OY744522.1:199711258-199741258 GCA_963556195.1 Sepiola atlantica
ACACAAAAATAGATGGCCAAAGTGGTATGAAAAATAAACAAAATAATATAAAAAATGTCTTTTTTTTCTTTGTTTTGATTGGCAGATGAAATCGATCGTCGAACGAGTTTGTTGTTTGAACATCAGTTTGATGTCGACAGTCGGCAACGAAGCGAAAGCAAAATTGAAGAGCAACTCCGGGAACTTTGTCGGTCGGCTTCAGATGAAGTCCGCCCCGAGTTGCCGGAAATGATGGACCAATTGGCCGTCAGTATGATGGTGTTGGACGCCGACGCTTTCACCGGACTCTACAACAAGATCACTCAGCCGAATTTCTGTCGGAAACATTCACGAGTACTCAAGTAAGTCACAGCGTCCCTTCAAATCGGGTTGAACCGCGGGTACATGCTATTGCATCGACATATGCTTAGGTAGATAATTATAAGTATTTAATTATAAAGTGCAGCTAAAATGCATTAAAAAACAAAAAGAAAAACCCAACGAAAATAATGATTAGTTAATAACAAAACGCTATATTTGTTGACGATACTACACTCTACTCTCGTCACGTGAGTAAAACATACACGCACATCTCCGAGGCAATGGCTGAATCCTTAGAAAGTGACCCCCACTCTGTAGGTGAATGGGGTCATAAATGTATGCTATCATTTAATGCCGCAAAGACAAAGCTTCTCTTTTTCAACAAACTAATAGAAACCTCTACAACCACCGATTGCCATGGCAAATAACACCCTACCTGAAAGTTCAACATTCAAATTCCTCGGCCTAACATTTAGAGGCAACATGAATTGGAACAAATATATTGCCAAGGCTGCTGCAAAGAAGGTGGGCTTCCTCTATCGTGCTAGAAAACTTCTCACACGTGACATTATCATATACCTCTACAACGCCACCATCCACTCATTCATGGAGTATTGTTGTCACATCTGGGCTGGTGCACCAACCACTAGTCTCTCCCTCTTAGACAAGGTCAAAAAAGAGTCTCTAATCTGATAAGGTCCAGCGCTACCCACCAAGCTCCAGCCCCTGTCCCATCGTCGCAATGTTGCATCCTTATGCTTATTTTACAAGTACTTCAATGGATTTACTTGATGTTTGCTCCGATTAACTTGATGTTCTAGCGGTTCCTCGGCATAAATACACTCGCCTAACCCGACAATCAGCTAAATCCCATCCATTCACTGTGGAAGTCCCCAGATGCCGGAGAGCTTTCTAGTCCAATAGCTTCTTTCCTCGAACTGCCGGCCTCCGGAACTCCCTCCCTGCTCTCTTTTTTCTCAACTATACCGACATTCAGAAATTTAAAACTAATGTGAACAAACACTTAGCTGCACAGCTCCCAATTTAGGATGATCCCCTAAACTTTCACCCTAATTCTCAGTAGCCCCTTACGTCGACAGTGGCAACTTATCTTGTTTGGGCTGAACCCAGTTAAAAAAAAGAAGATATTTCTATGTTCGTACGTACGTCATCACCTTTCACACGCATTCAAAAATAAAAATGAGATCGTTCCATCAGCAAAGATTGATGTCGACAAACAATTCCGACTTCACCCATTCTAAAATGAATTGCTCCAAAATCAAACTTTGGCGTCAATTTAAACAATTTCAAATAAATGCATTTCAAAAAGCGACATTCGTTTTATTGATTTGAATAATATTTAACTGACAATTATTTTGGCGGTAAGAAGACATAGAATATTTATTGTTATGAAAAAAAAAATCAAATTACTACAATTTTAAATAAATGAATCATGAAGAGACATATTCGTTATATTTATTTAAACAATATTCTCTGCTCTATCGTCATTTTCACGCCAGGTGCTCGACTGAAATGCAATCTATGGCCACCCCACCCAAACCTCCTGTGAAACATTCACAACAAAAACTCGTCAAACTACAACCACTGTCAGTAATTCCTCTTTCTCCCTCTGTATACCTAAAGCTAAACATAGCTTCCATAAGCAAAGTTTATTACCTAGAACATAACGTCTGAGGAACACAATACCGTGGGGCTGCTTCATAGCTGACTACAACATGGTCCTTTTCAAGTCCACTGTTAACAAATTTTTTGTCGAGCCGTCCTTTTAAATAATCAAATTGTGGCCAGTCTCACCCATCGTCACCAATCCTCCAGACGTTGTCTCATCGTCCATCTGACAATCTCATAACCTCTTATCCTCGAGTGGCATTTAAGCCTCAATAAGTGGTGACACTGTAGTAATAAAAGAAAATTAGCTGACAATAGCAATTATTTTTACGGAAGAAGAAAGAATATTTTTTCTTAATAGTATTGACCGCGCTGTATAACATTTATTATTTCAAAAGTAATTTTTTTATTATCATCAAGAGTGAGATTGATGTAGAAAGCACCGTGGAAGCTCGTTAGTTATTAGTTAATTATCCGTAATTGCCCGTTCTGCGTAGCATAACTGGGAACGACTGAATCGTCCTGCAACAGGTGGCACACAACTTTAATAATCCAGGTTATACAATAGTCATGCCGATAATGAACACACATCGTCAATAGCATGATATACTATTAACAGAAATTAAAGTTCGAACCTCGTTCTCAGAAGTAGTATTATTTATTCAAATAATCATTTATGACAAAACCTTAAGTGAATCCGGCCCAGGGACAGATTCTCTTATAAATAAGTGTGTCAGCATCGCATAAGGTGACTCGACTGGTTCAGATACAAAAATCGGACTTCCGAGAAACTATAATGCCATCTATGTAATTGTTAATAAAATTCACAATCCTTTCTGAATTCGAATCATATTTAGTACAACTAATAAACTTTAGTACAACTAATAAACTTTAGTCTGTGTCTGACTTGTTCACCAGTTTCCGTCATCAATGACCAACAGTTTTTGTTTAATCGCCGTTCAATTATATGCTCCAAGTATGTCAAACCCATTCAGTATAACATCTACTAATGAGACGATCACCAAAGTGTCCCCGCAGCAATCTCAATGAGTCCGTTGAAGTGTGATGAGTTACAAACCCACCAGAAGATTGTCAGTGCATTGAACATGCGACCTTTGGTCCTTACTTGTTTTGAGATGGGAATGAACGGTCAGTCTTGATCAATACTGAATGCTACCTGATGGTCGGTAATAAGTTTTTGGCAGACGAGGGAGTTGTATTGTGAGGGATGAACGGGAAATTCAACTGGATATGCAATAAGAGAGTGGGGAGAGAGTGCGTCAAAGTTATTGACAATTGCACATCGTATTAAATTATGCTTGCAACGCGACTATGCACATTTGGAGCATATCACTGAAAAGCGATAAAAACAAAGACTGTTTGATATTCATGACTGAAACTTGGTGGACAAGTAAGGCTTAGACTGAAATTTATTTGTACCAAATATGGTTGGATTTTTTTATTTTTAACTTAGTTCACCCTCAACAAGGCAAGTTGTCACTGTCGACGTAAGGGGCTACTGAGAATTAGAGTGAAAGTTTTCTTTTTTTTTGGGGGGGGGAGGGGTCATCCTAAATTGGAAGCTGTGCAGCGAGATGCTTGTTCACATTAGTTTTAAATTCCTGCATGTCGGTACAGTCGAGGAAACAAGGAGCAGGGAGGGAGTTCCCAAAACCGGCAGATCGAGAGTAGAAGGCTCTCTGACATCTTGGGACCTCCACAGTGAATGGATGGGATTTAGTTGACTGTCGGATTGGTCTAGTGTATTTACGTTGAGAGGCACAAGAGCACCAAGTTCACCGGAGCACATAACCTTTTCAGGTGGTTTTCAATCAATCAACAATTATTTTATTTCCGACAATCGAACGTAGTTTGTTTCTTCCGGCCAGGTGCGTGTCTATATCAAGTATGTTTTATTCCTGCCGGGTGACATTTCCGGTACCCCCGGCCGGGATATTCAACACATGTTTCTAAAGATCATTTTAAAAAAATGTCTAGGTCTGCAATTTAACCAGGGTCTGTCACGCGAGGCGCAGAGATAGAATGAATAAATACACATCTTATTCTTTTGATGAATTTCATTTTACTTAAGTGGCAGTGGAGACCTCTGGAGTTTTGGGCCATTGCTCAATTGCGAATGATTGTGAAATATAGCGTATTTCACTTGTGGACGTGCAGGGTAATACCTTCGTTGTCATTGCACAAAAATAGTCTCTCTTTGAAAAGATATTTCTACGATAAATCTATTTTTTAAACACGTTAATCACGATTGTGTCAGTTCCTTTGATTTCTAAAAAACATTAACTTCGTTTCTACAGGCAACGTTTTCTGGACGCCATTCCGATGGTCGGAACTGTCGCTTCTGTGAAGGCAATGGAAGAATTCATCTCAAAGAAATATGTCACCGGAAATGACATTGATATGTGGCTGGGGTCTTTGTCTTTCATTCGACGTCCATCCAGAGAAATGATCGGCGCTGTCACGGTGAGTAGCACAGGTGGAAAATCGGGGCCGAGAGGAGTCGGTCATTTTCACATTCGTTCTTTTCACCCCCCTCGCTCCACACACACACACACACACACACACACACACACACACACACACACACACACACACTTTGTAATTAGGGAATCGGGGTCGGAAATTTCAGAGGAGTCGGAGTTGCCTTACAAAGATGGCAACATTTTTGTTTAATAGTTAAAAAGAGTTTTTAGTGCAAAATATTCTCCTTGCTTCTGACTGACGGACACTGCTCCATAATTACCTGCTTCTTTTGGGGCGATCTACCTCTGCTTCCTCCCACCACCACCCGTCTTTGACACGATCGTTTGTTTACCGCATCTTTAGTTTGAAAAAATCCGCGTTAGAAATGCAGTTTTTTTTTCTTCAGCAATAAATTTCGCAACACCCTTTTAAACAAGTTTTTTCTCAGTGCAAGGGAGGTAACTCTCATTTTCTGAAATCATGCATTATCTCCCCTTTTATTCATCCCTGTAATCAATAAAATAATTTGTTTTTATTTATTTATTTATTTATTTGCTATTTATTTATTTGCTAGATTATCCAAATTTGAAACATCATATTAATATTCCATTAAAGTGAATAGCACAGACATACTCGAATCGTTCGGAAACTGAACTGCTTACATGCATTCCTTTGCAGCGAAGACACTAATTTCAAAATATGAAATTGAAGTTTTTCGCTTTCACATACTTAGAAAGTTTTTAAACATTAGGTCATTTTATTTAGGATTCCATTCTTTAAAATTAGCCGTTACTGTTTTTGTGTTTGAAGGTGTGCGTTCTAAAAGGAAAAACCGTTATTAATTTGTATTATTCCGGGCTGACTAAAAGAATTTTAACACGATATTAACTAACAGTTTTTCCTTTAGAACGCACACCTTCAAACACAAAAACAGTAACGGCTAATGATACAAATTCATAAAATTGGCTCACGGGAATTACATAGAAACTTTTTAATTTTTTAATTTTTTAAATTTATTAATTTTTTATCTTTTTATTTCTTATGTTTTAATTTCAAATTTTATTTTAATTTTAATTTGATTTTTATTTTTATTCCCTTTAATCTTATATTATTATATCTCTCCAAATCTCCTCCGGTTTTAAATCTCAACCGTTTCATTACACTAAATTTAAATTCAAACAAACATACACAACACACTGAGCAAATAACGCGTCCCAACGAGAGTGTCATGTGACTTCACATTTCAAAAACAGATGACAACAGAAGCTGAAGAGAGCCGGATGGCTAAGACTTTCCGAGCTTGAAACCGACGGTACAAATGTTGTACTAATTTTTCTGTACCAAATTAAATAAATAAATATATATATATATATATATATATATATATATATATATATATATATATATATATATATATATATATATATATATATATATATATATAAACTTATTTTACTAAAAGTTTTGGCTTTTCTGTGTGGGAGGACCGTTAGTAGGATAACTTCCCATGGAACCCTTGCTTCCCTTAGACTACAACATGGTCGTCTTCAAACCCAATGCCACCAGATACTTGTCATAAACCGTCCTCATACGTAATCAATTTTTTTATTCCATTCATCATTTTCAATCTTCTCAGAATATTCTTCCACATTCAATTGACAATACATCCAACTTATTAACTCTTATCCTCAGGTGGCTTTTGGCCTTTAACGGTGATTCGTTAGTAAAAAAAATAATATTTCGGAACGAATTCGGACCGCAACCATTTTGACTGGTGAATTTAAGATATCGACTCCGATCCCGGCATTTTCGACCGACGTCCCAAACTTAAAGTTAGTGTTGGGGGTTAATGACGGGGATGTTTTTGTCTTCCTTAGTGTCACATTTTCGAAGCGGTGTAGTCGCCAGTCATCGTGACGAGAAATCGACAAGAGAAAGTAATTCGTAATAGCATAATCTGACTTCGTTCTATCACGAGTTATCTCCCCTTGTCATCAAAATAACGTGAAACGAGTCTGCTTCGAAAATTCACCGAAACATTTAAAAAAATCTACTTGTTTATCTTTTATCAAATTTTGAATACTGCTTTTCTACACCATACAAAGTTTGCATGACATTAAATTAGAATCGCATTGACATTTTTCACGGGGATTTCGATGTCAGAAAAGAACCTAATACTTTGATACTTTTCTTCAGGAAAAAGGCTACTCAGTTTGTAACTCCTGCTCCATGCCTGGTCTTATAGTTTCAGTAGACGCATGCGCGGGTCGAACAGTGTATTGCTTACTGGACCAGTACTTGTCTAGTTTGCTTTTAAAGTCAATTGTGTCTTTTGCATTTACAACTGAATTGGGAAGCTCATTCCAGTTGTTCACTACTCGAAGTCCAAACGAATGCTTCCTGGTGTTGAGTCTGCTGTGCTTCTTGGACAGTTTGAAGTTGTTTCCCCTTGTCCTGGAATTGGTATTGAGTGGTAGAAGTTGTTTTTGGTTGATGTTGACCTTGCCTGTTAATATCTTGTACACTTCTATCATATCACCTCTTTCACGTCGGTAGTGCATTGACGGTAGTCTCATCTCTTTGAGCCTCTCCTCATATGGCAGGTCTTTGATTGAGGAACACAACTTTGTCCTGGTAATAATGAGAAGTGACGCATTAGATGTTTATTCGTTTAGAAAAATAAAACTCTTATCTCTCTCTCTCTCTCTCTCTCTCTCTCTCTCTCTATCTATCTATCTATCTATCTCTCTCTCTCTCTCTCTCTCTCTCTCTCTCTCTCTATATATATATATATATATATATATATATATATTATTTATTATTTATTATTTATTATTTTTTATTTTTTTATTTTATTTTTTATTATTGTTATAATTAATGTTATTTGATATGCAAATTACTATATCATACGGTAGTCTTAAGGGTAATATATTATTATTATTATTTTATCATTATTATTATTTATTTATGTATATATTAGTGATATTTTAAGCTGAATTATTTCGACACTTGATTATTGGGGAGCCATGAATATTATAACTGTCCTGTTTTTAAATCTCCGAAACAGTTATATGGTAAACAGATGATGATCCCCGTGTTAATATTAGACGCTTATGGTCTCCTGTTTTTGTTTCACTCTTAGATAATTAACCCCCCCCCCTTTTTTTTTACTTATATTTTTTCATTTATTAATTTTCCAACGAATGTTAAGTCTGCAATATCTTGGATTTAGTTAGTTTGTCTGGCAATTTAAACTGCATTTTACATTTTTTTTTAATGCCTCAAAGCTTCTTTAGACTATATATATATATATATATATATATATATATATATATATATATAGAGAGAGAGAGAGAGAGAGAGAGAGAGAGAGAGAGAGATGGAGAGGGAGTGAGAGAGCGAGAGAGAGGGCGAGAGAGGAGAGAGAGTGTTTTGAGGTTTTGCATCGAGCAGATTCCAAAAACTATTTGAAAATTTTGGTGTCTGTCTCTATCGTAAACCTTTCTTGTGTCGGCAGAAGAATTCCTTAAAACATTGAATGTCTTTGGGGAACTTTGTCCCTCACCCTTTTTTATTTCACGCTGTGCTTTTTTAATCGTTTAAACGACTTTAAATTAAAGTTATTTTAATCGGCCATCGTTAATTTCTTGGAACGTTCAATTCCCCTTGTACTCTTTACTTTCGCCAATATTATTTATCCATCTGAATTATCGATTTTCTCCTGGCGAGATAATAGTTAAAACGGCTTTAGAGAGATTTCCGTTAATTGTTTTTAAAAGCATATATAATTTTTGTACCTCCAAACATGTATTTAAATATTTACGGAAGAGGATATATATATATATATATATATATATATATATATATATATATATATATATATATATATATATATATATATATATATATATATATATATATATATATATTGTGTGTGTATTTAGGCAGCATTTTCTCATTTATGCAAACATTGTTAAAAATAACAGAATTCGTCTGTTTAATTATACCTTTTTTATTTTTTTTATTTTTCTAATGGTCTTTTTTGTATTAATATGTATATATATATATATATATATATATATAAACATCCTTTTTGGTTTTTCCTTTTTCATTTCCCATCACGTCGGATTACCTTCATCCTTCCTTTCTCATATATATATATATATATATATATATATATAAACTAGCAAAATATCTGTTACAGGACAGTTAAGTTAATAATACAATTAATTCACGAAACAAGAGATTTTTGCACCACTTTTATATCGCAAAAAAAGACTGAAATTTATTTGCTACTAAATTTTATGTATAGAATCCTTATTCTAATTATTTAATTAGGAGAGTAGAAAGTGACTAACTTGAGTTTACTTTCGGCAGCCACGTAACTCTCGCTTCCCTTATTTTGTCGTTTAATGCTCACATTTCGTGAACGATGTTTCTGACAAAGAGGGAAGAATTGCTGTTTTCTGGGTTGTAATCTATCCTTCTAACACTTATCGTTGGCTAGTTTTTTTTTACCTTGAAATGGTAATTTTTTTAGGTCCTTACATCAAGTGGCTTCATGTCGTGTCTGGAGCAATTTCCATTTAAAAAATCTATTTAATACGTAATGGAATCATTGCTATTTAGATATACAATGGACTCTTCCAATAAGTATACTTTGACTTCAATTCACTCAGCAAGTCAAGTAGCAGAAGCTACCCTGGCGGCATTATATTACCGCCCCTAACCCTAACCCTAACCCTAACCCTAAACCTTATTCTTCCTTTCCACATATATATTTGCCTTTTTTATGCATTATTCATCTTCGAAGAAATAACAGTTCGTTTAAATTATCATTTTTCTTTTTTCTTTTCGACAGCCACTCTTGGATGTACTCAACCTGACCGGAAATGCTATGCTGACTGTCTCATCTCTGGCCAGCAGTTATTGCAGGACACGGCCAGACTGCGGAAACGATGCCGAAATCTCCGCCCTCATCACAAAACTGTTGAAATCCATCAACGACTGCAATCCCCAGAATGGCGATGCTACTAAAATTGTCATAGCTCTTCGAGCTCTTGGTAACATTGGCCATTCCAAAGACGCCGTCTCTCGCCTTTCGCGCTGTTTTGCCAACAGAGATATCCCCGCGGAGATCCGAGTGGCCGCCATAGACGCATTTCGCCGAATTCCATGCGAGGCCGAGGTATGTAGAACGGGCGTACGTAAGAGACGCCTATTTTTAAGCGGACAAAGACATTAGTAGAGATACGTGGTGCGCATCTAAAATGCTACTTCAAATTGAAGCGTAACAGGCCGACCGAAGAAATGTTTCTCTGCTTTTATCACTTTTGCTGTTTCCAGAGGATTTTGTGCTTTTAATTTTCCAATACTCTCTCCCGTTTTGTACATGTTCTTATTTTGTTTTAATTTTCTTTAACCCCAGATAAGGCATATTGTCACTAAGACGTAAGGGGTCAGTGTGAATTAGGGGCCAGATTTATAGGAGCACCCTAAGTGGGGAGGAGTTGTGCAGCAAGATGTTTGTTCACATTACATTTAAATTTCTGCATGTTGGTAGAGTCGGGGAAACAGGGAACAGGGAAAGGAATTCCAAAAACAAACGATCCGAGGAAAGAAGCTATTTGAATGGAAAGTCTTTCAGCATCTTGGGACCTCTACAGTGAAATGGTGGGATTTTGATGTCAGTCGGATTAGTCCGGCGTATTTATGTTGGTGCAGTCGGGTTCGTCGGAGCATATTCCATGAGAGTATTGGTAAAACAAGCACAGCGCTGCAACATTGAAGCTATGGGACATGGGCTGTTCCAATTTCAGACGTTTGCATCGTTCCTGGTGAACTTCCTTTTCTACGAAGTCGTTTTTAGTTTATATTAGTTTTGGGCTAGTTTGCTGCATTAACTCAATGTTTTGTCTCTTTGTCCGCAATGTTTACAATTAATGTAAGAAGGGGTTCTATCTTTTTTTATTAACATTTCCTTTTCGTAGCAATCTCGTCTCTGCATTACCTTATTATGTGATTTACTGTTTCGTCTCTGAATCCACAAAGTTTACATTTACTGTAAGCAGGAAATGTCAATGCCTACTAGACACTGTCTTCAAGTGTCTGTACAGTGGTTTGTCAGGACAACTGGCATGAGGTTACATCCCCCTACAATTAAACCTGACGAAATATTCAAAATAACATAGTATTCGAAGCCCAAATCAGATCCCCTCTGTATGGCTACACACTGGCATATACGAGGAATGCTGCACCTTCCATTGCCTCTAGTAACAGCATTAAGCTGGATACTCCACCAGACTAGATGAATTCTTGCTCTGGCATCCGGTACGATCAAGAGACAAGAAGAAAGATATACTAAAACATAGTAAATTGGTCAATTCTGACAAGGAAAATGAATGTTCTTAACTTCTTTACTAACTCAACACTTGAGAAGTAAAGGAGAACTTTAATGGAACACTTGAATACCTATGTATCTCATATAGAGATCAAGTGTTAGCCCTAGGAAAGGGCCCTCCTTCATTTCTGAGAACTTACAGTGAAGTAAAATTTAAAAAAATAAGGAGGGGTTTCATTTTTCTATTAAGGTTTCCTTTTCGTAGTCAAGTCCAGGTGATTTCATGTGTCTCTTCTCTGGCCAGTCTTATAAATTGTCCATGTAACTGCTTCTCTTACGTTTTTATTTTCTCGCCTTTTTCCAAGTTCTCTGCTCCCTGTATTGTTCCTTTTTGTCGATTTTGATTTTGATAGAATGCGTTCTACGCGGCTGTCCGTGACGATTCCGTTTCTCTATTCAAATGCCCTTTTCGTAGCCATGTCTATATGTTTTCCTTTGTCTCTTCTCTTTTCAGTCTTATAAATCGTTCATGTAGCTGGTTTGCTTCTCATTTGTCTTTTTTCGCCCTTTTCCAGGTTCTCTGCTTCCTGTATTTTTATATTTTCGTCGTGCTAGCGATGATCAGCCTTTCTGTTTTAATTCATGCATTTTTCGTGTACTTGTTTTTGTGTCACCCGCACAGTCTTCAATACTTACCCGTTTGTTTTTAGAATTTGAGAGGCAATAAGCCCCTTCCCCTTAAGGTTCCAGTATTTTCCGCACCCTTCCAGTGGAGGTCTGGTTGGCGTTCTCATTCCCCAGTCTTTCCATCCTCTTTGACCTTTCACGAACATTCTACGTTCATTAGATATGTGGGTTGGTTTCCGCATTCAAGGATTTTCATTAATATTTTGGCTGTTTTCATTATTGTCGTTCGTTGTATGGTCTCAATCTTCCCTTTGATTTTTATCATTTTTAATATCAGTATTTCCTCGGCGTTGCCCTGTGGAGATATATTGCTAGTCAAAAATAATTTCAAATATAGTCAAGCTTACAATTTTTGCCATTGATAGAAAAGTTAAAAATAACATTCGCAATATGAGGTCAAGTAATAAAAAACGGTGTGTCAGGCAGTGTATGTTCGTTATTTTTTAGAGAAACGTCCAGTACGTCAATACTTCAATACGTTGTAGGTAAATATCCAACAAACATTTTCATTTCTTACAGCGCAATGATCATCTCAGTATAAAGATGTTATCACAATGATCATTCCAGTATAAAGATATTATCACAATGATCATCTCAGTATAAAGATATTATCACAATGATCATTCCAGTATAAAGATATTATCACAATGATCATTCCAGTATAAAGATATTATCACAACGATCATTCCAGTATAAAGATATTATCACAATGATCATTCCAGTATAAAGATATTATCACAATGATCATTCCAGTATAAAGATGTTATCACAATGATCATTCCAGTATAAAGATATTATTACATGCAATACTTACCGTTAAAAAGTTAAATAAAACATGAAGACAATTTGAGATTAAATATTTATATGATTTTCAATATGTCGGATTTCATAAATACATTTGGTTACATAAGAAGTAATTCCGAAAATTTGAATACTGTTTGTTATAACAATGAAATAAGTAAATATGTTTCCTTTCTATTTTGTTGCAGCGCACCGATTTGATGGGATTATTCCGTGATGAATCCGAAGATTCTGAGCTGCGTATCAATGCTTACATTGGTCTCATGAAATGTCCGAGCCGGGATATTCTATCTGAAGTGCGCCAAGTGTTAGAAAAGGAAAAGTCCAACCAAGTTGGATCTTTTGTCTGGTCTCATCTGACAAACTTGATGGAGACCTCAGATCCACACTTGCAGGACATCCGCAACATTGTCCAAGATGAAGAACTCAAGAAAGAATTCAACCTAGACATAAGGAAATTCTCCAGGAATTACGAAGGATCTTTCTTCTTTGATTCAATCAACACTGGTGCCAAAGTCGATAGCAATGTCATCTTTTCAGAGAAATCTTTCATTCCAAGATCGGCTAACTTAAACCTTACCATTGATTTATTTGGTCATGCCATCAACTTCCTAGAATTTGGCGGTCGAGTCCAGGGATTGGAAAGGATGTTAGAGCAACGGTATACTTATACAAGAAAGCTTAAGGAAAAAGTCAGACTGATGATGGGTGCCAATGTGAGTAAATGCGCATTTATAGACTGAAATTAGTTTGATATTTAACGCATGCTTTTTATTTTGTATTTGAAATATTGTGTATTTGTATTTTGGGTTTGAAATGTTATGTTCTGTTAAGATAGAGTAATGAGATTCCAAATACAAATATAACACCGTATCGCCTTTATTTTATGCTTATGGCAAGTAAGCTACACAAAATTGGTTGTATTTAGTTCCCGGGAAAAAAGCATCAGTCTAATTGCAATTAGCCTGATAACTTCCCTCGGGAATGAAACATAGACGCTTCTTGTAGCTTACTTACCATAAGTATACTTTCATACTACTATAATATAATCCACATATACAATTTCACATGTATACTTTTATTATACAATTACATATGCCATATATATATGTTTGTCTTCGCTTTAAACTCCCTAATAGGTGAACAGAGATTTGTAGTAAATCGTTAAAAAAGTGAAATAGTGAGAGATTTTAGGTTTAAAAAAAAAATTTTTATATAAAAGTCAAGTTTATCTTATGTGTGATTGAAAGAAAACAAGGAATTCAAAAAAGTTTAATGAAAAGAAATTCAAGTGAATCGAAACTTTTCATGAATAAAATAAAGCAGATCGAAAAATAAAACAACTAGTGAAAAAAAAGTTTTAATAGAGTCAATAATAATATTCATTTCAACTGTTACATATTAATGTGTAAATAAGGTACAAAAATAAAACATGAGATCATGTGACGGCTGGGCCTACCCTAGAAAAGGTCGCCGTTTGTTCGTTTGACCTACTTAGAAAGGAAGAGCACGCTAAAACTATTTTTTTTAAATAAGGAGAAGAAAATTCATTGGCTGAAGGTAACGAATACGGATGAAGGATTCTTATTAATTGGAAAAGGAGATGACACTGCATTACTATAAAAATGAACTTAAAATGTAAATCCATGCACTGAACCTGATGATTTCCATCAGGAATAATAAAAAAAAGAGTGTACTTGCCATGAGTATAATTTTATACTATACTAGAAAAATACCCGTCCCAAGACAGGTAATAGTAATTCCTTGAACGGAATAGTTTTGCACCATTTTTATGTCCCCTTACGAAGATTCAAATAAACATATGATAATAATCCTTGTGTCTATAATCCATATTCCAATTTTGATAAAAATCCATTACATGATTTTTATTCTAGAAAAGTGTTTAAAATTTGGGGCTTAAGCTTAAGGGGTCTTAAGAAGAAATTGAAATTCAAGGAATCTTGTGTAATTGGTGTATAATGACTATGATTCAAATTAAATGCACATCTGAATCATTTTAATTTTGAAATGAGTGGTTGTACCAATATTATGCTCCTTAAGAACCCTTGAAAATACTCCAGAGAAACTGAAAGTTTTAAAATATATATTGCTTTTCTAATACCTATTTTTAAGATTTCATAAGAATTGGAGATATCCGAATTTTTACGAAGGGCTTCGACCTCATTTTACCCCCTTTGCATCAGACTTAAACTAAATATAGCCCACATTATGAGCCCTGACGCCTAGCAGCTGTGTTCCAACATTATAAATAACTGGTTAATTAATGTAATGGATTTTGATCAAAATTGAAATATGAATTCTCGATATAAGCTTGAATAGCATTATATTCTGGTCATTATAATGGAAGTAAAAATTGATTTTATGATTCTCTAGTGCATTTTGATTATTTAGATGCATCTATTGTAGTGTTTTGTTATACATTTTCAAACCAATATAAAAAATAAAGCATTTAAGGGTCAATGTCGTTTCTACATCTTCATTTTAAAAAAATTATTTAGTATATATATTTCTAAAACACGTACTAATTAAATCATTTTAACTAATACTACGACTTTATATAATTTTATTGATAAGCATTATGAAAATATATATTTTATTCCGTTAGTATTAATATTTAATTTAAAAATCATGTTTCATTCTGTTTACCAAATAACTCAATATATATTATTTTTATTAATCGTTTTAATTGTTATTTTTGTTACTATATTTTACGGTGTACTGCGAAATTTCCTATCGTTTGAATTTCACAATTAATTAAAAAAGTAATTGTTTATAAATTTTAATTTTATTTGTGCAATTCTTAGTTTCTTTTAGATATATTTAGTTAGCTTATTCAAAATATATTCATTTAAACTGCACCACTCTTTTTACTGTAACACCTTACTGCACTTTCACGGTATCATCGATCATCAAAACTGTTTCCGATTATGATCCATCGAAAAAAAAACCCCAAAAAACTGTGCTGCAATATCAATTGAGATATCTTTGAATTGACTCCTCCTTCTCCCTCTCCTCCTCCCCTTTTCTTTTCCCTTTTCCTTCTCCTTCTCCTCCTCTTCATCCCCTCCTCTTCCTCCTCCTCCTTGCAAATTATGTCCATGTTGCCTGCCTTGATAGAGTACAACATCGACTTCAACCTCTAGTTGGAGATTATCTCTTCTCTATATCCTCTTTCTCACTGAAAAGACGTTGCTAGTCTTTCTCTACTCTATCGTTATTTTCATGGTAGGTGCTCGACTGAGCTCCAATCTCTAATTCCCCACTGTAAAACATTGACGACAAAAACTCGTTTAGCGTCAACCACTGAAAACAGTTTTTCTTTTCTTCTTCTGTGTACCTATAACACAACGGAACTTCCATGAACAAAGTTTATTTCCAAGAACTTTCAATCTGTGGAACATAATACCACGGGTCTGCTTCCCAGCTGACTACAAGTTTTCAAGTCCAATGTTAACAAAGTCTTGTCGATCCGTCCACCTAAATAAGCAAATTCTGTTTCCCTCATCGTTTCCAATCCTCTCATGGTGTTTTTCGTCGCCAACCGACAATCTAAATAACCCTTATCCTCAGATGGCCTTTAAGAATAAAAAATTGCTTTTCTGTTTAATTTCCAATGAAAAAACCCCAACACTTTTGTGCTCAATTTAACTTGTCGCACAGTTACTGTGAGCCCCGGACTCACTTGCTTGAGTAACTACTTTGACTAGTACATGAGTATATTTGGATGATAAAATAAACGCGCGAAATACGAGGCCATGTGTAGAAAATACTGTTTATTCTTCCGGACTGCTTTTCGATTGCCCCTAGTTTATGACCCTTTTGATGATTAGTAATGCCATGAAACTGCAGTAAAAACTTCGTAAGTAAGTTTTATGTTTCTGAATTTTTGAGATGCGGATTGATAATTTGTATTATTTGGATTATTCGAACTACTGTTCTCATCTTGGATGTTATCTTCACAACGTTTCGGCCGATGTAACTTCCGACTTTCTTCTGTCGGACTCGGGAATCTTTTTGTCGAACTCGGAAATCTGTAGGGAAGTTATAACCAAACCCTTTATTTAATCCAAGTTACCCCATAACAGTAACCCTAACCCTAACCCTAACCCTGTGGATTAAATAAAGGGTTCCGTTTGAAATTCCGCTACCAGAGTCATGTTTTATATAATATGATAAACGCTACATGTTCGTCCTTTTTATTGTTTAATGCCTTTCTTTTTAACAAATCACATTTATCGCGTTTTGCATTGGAACTCTTCTATCTAAGTAATTACCTTAGCATCAAAATATATCTTCCAAAGTTTAAAAGAGAAAAAAAAACATTTGTTTAAAAGAGAAAAAAAAACAGGATGTAAAAAAAAATCAGTTAAAAATCCAATTAAAATATGCCGATCTTCTCAACAGATTTATATTTCAACCGATCGCTGTGGAGACGAGTGGAGTGATTGGCTCTGCCACGTGCGCGACTTCCTCGGCAGCCTTGGTCTATTAATGACGCACAACACCGTAGAAAATCGCGAATTGTCTTGACTTTACGAGCGCCTCTCTATCGTCATTATTCATGGAAACGCCTTGAGTCTGCTCTCGGTCTGCCAAGCCAGCCGGACATTCGAAGAAAACTATTGACTGTGATACAATTATATATAAGGAATCAGGATGTCTTGCTACTGAACTAAATAATGTTGAAGTGACGAATAAGGGATTAATTAATTAATATTTTGAAAAATATTTATTTGAATTGACACTTAAAAAAATGAACTTTAATGAACGAAAATAGGTAAATAATAATAATAATAAAAAACATTCCAGAAAAAAATTAGAATTTAAAATGAGATCCTTGATTCAAATAAGATTATAATCCAATGAAATACTGGATTCTGATTTGTTTTTCTATGTTTGTTATTTTCAGAAATTTGGAGAAACAGACGAGTTTAGAGCGTCCACATATTTGCGAGTATTTGGAAACGAGTTCAGATATTGGAACACAACGAACTACAGGGCGATCAAAAATCCACTGATCAATCTGCTCACGAATGATAGGCTCGAATTAGACAAGACAATGTCGTTTGGTTCCGACGGCATTGTCATTCCGACCTGCATCGGTCTACCCCTCAACTTGACCCTCACCGCTACAGGAAGCGTCCACTTCAACAGAAGTCGAGACTCAATTAAGGATATAGAGATGTACCAAATTAAACTGACCCCAAGGTGATTGTCTCATTTTTTAAATCATTTTTTTTTTAATTTAATATCGGAATAGTCCGAGTTTGGCCCGACGTTTACGACTCTTCTCGCTCCTCAAAACGTTCCCTGATTTTTTTCAATTCAAAAAAATATCCAATTTCTAAATTTTCCTAATAAAAAACAAGTTCTACTGCACTGATCCTTGGGTGATGATCCCCGGGAGAGCACGTGCTATATTTGTTACGTGACCGTACCATCCCAACTTCATCTACTTCACTGTGGTCGGCGGATGTTTTTAATGACTCGCTTGTTGTTTGATTGTGGTTTTTAGAGCACGCTAAGGGTCCTGCTGAAGCATCTCGTGTCTACTGCCTGTATCCTCTCCTTCGTAGCTCAACTAAGAGAATCCATGACTCACATCAAAAGGAAGATAGAAAGTACGAGCACGTGGTACAGTTTCAGTTGTGATTTAAGATCTATGTTTTACAAAGTTCGATTATCTAACAAGAACCGGTGTGTAAACGTGATTCTACCCGATGGGGGATCAGTACAAGTGTAGAACCATTCCGGTTCCCAGACAATCGCTGACTCAAACGCTTGAGGACCGTAGTTTTCTTTTCCTTCATCTTCTGTTCTACCCGTGTCATCTTGGGGATCGCCGAGGGGGGCGAGAACTGTTTTATAAGTTGAGTGTAAAAACAAAACAACGCAAACTCACAAGAAAGGACACAAACTCCGATGCATTGTGTAGAAATCAGTTATGCTTTGAGTGTGTGTGATACCGTTAGCGCGGAAAAAGTATCGCACACATTCAGAGCACAACTGATTTCTACACAAGGTATCAGAGTCTGCGTTGTTTTGTTTTTGTAAACCAGTGTTCGCGCCCTCGCGATCGTCAAGACGGCACGGGCATCATTGTCGTTTGCTCGGCCTGATCTGCTCCGATCTGCTCGCCTCATCGAGTCGCAAAAAGTATCGCAAAAACTGTCGAAAATAATTATGACTACTCAAAATATATACTTCGACCGGAAATCCTAAAGTATTGGTCTTTTTCCCAATCGGCTACTCGTCCGGTTTGCCGTATATTTTAGTAACTTCTTCGTCAGATTGTTCTGAGAGTTTATATTCCTTATTCCCTAGTCCAATGTCTACCGGATCTATCGCTTGTATTATCCAATGCAGCCATATTTTTGTGATATATTTTACTAGAAAGCCCACTCTATTTAAGCAACTAGTTTTAATGGCCGAAAAGAACATTTTGTCAGATGTATTGAGTTCCATCTTATTTTCATTCGAAATAACTAATCATTCAGCTCGCTCACGTGCTTCATCCCAACCTGTCATCGTCTTAATTCATTCAATAACTCATTCAATATTGTAGGCTTCTTCTTATGAACAATTGCTAAACCATTTACCATTCTTTAATTCTTATCTTTTGGCGTTTCTTTTCCGTTTGTGTTCTTCAGTGCTGCTTTACAGATCAAAGGTGAGATGACAGTCGATGCCCACCTGTCGAAAGCCGGTCTCAAAATGGTCACCGTCGCCCACACAAGCACCGCAGTGATCCTGAAATTTTCTTGGAAAAAAGTGTCCGTTGATTTCCCCAAAGCCAAGACAGAATTCTTTAACATAAAGTAAGTATCAACCTCTTAATATTCAATATTAAACATATATTCATATAAATAAGTAAAAATTAACATATGTTAATATAAATAAGTAAACATAAACATATATTTATTTAAATAAGAAAACATTAACATACATTTATTTAAATAAGTAAACATTAACATACATTTATATAAATAAGTAAACATTAACATATATTCATATAAATAAGGAAACATTACATATATTTATATAAATAAGTAGACATTAGCATACATTTATATAAATAAGTAGACATCAACATACATTTATATAAATAAGTAGACATTAACATATATTTATATAAATAAGTAAAAATTAACATATTCATATAAATAAGTAAAAATCAACATATATTCATATAAATAAGTAGCCATTAACATATGTTTATATAAATAAGTAAACATTAACATATATTGATATAAATAAGTAAACATTAAAATATATTGATATAAATAAGTAAACATTAACATATGTTTATATAAATAAGTAAACATTAACATATATTGATATAAATAAGTAAACATTAACATATCTTTGTATAAATAAGTAAAAATTAACATATGTTTATATAAATAAGTAAACATAAACATATATTTATTTAAAAAAGAAAACATGAACATACATTTATATAAATAAGTAGACATTAACATATGATTATATAAATAAGTAAACATTGACATATATGCTGTATAAATAAGTAAAAATTAACATATGATTTTTATAAATAAATAAACATAAACATATATTTATTTAAATAAGAAAACATTAAAAAAAGAGCAATAACAAAGTATAGTTAATTAATAAAGTGTGTTTTTGCGCAGCAATATGCAAATTAGTCACCTTTTCTACTGAGGCCCTGTATACATAAACAGGATATAAAACAGATAGGGTGTTGCTTTTCTATTAACTGGAAATAAAGTGTTTTGACCTCCTCCTCGTTATTAGTGCGAGAAACTTTCGTATTTATTCATTTAGAAGAGAACATTTCTTACAAAACTTTTATTAAAACGAATTTTTTTAAATCGAATTTTATTAAAACGAATTTTATTAAATCGAATTTTATTAAAACGAATTTTATTAAATCGAATTTTATTTAAACGAATTTTATTAAATCGAATTTTATTAAAACGAATTTTATTTAAACGAATTTTATCAAATCGAATTTTATTAAAACGAATTTTATTAAAACGAATTTTATTAAATCGAATTTTATTAAATCGAATTTTATTAAATCGAATTTTATTAAAACGAATTTTATTAAAACGAATTTTATCAAATCGAATTTTATCAAATCGAATTTTATCAAAACGAATTTTATCAAATCGAATTTTATTAAATGGAATTTTATTAAAACGACTTTTATTAAAACGAATTTTATCAAATCGAATTTTATTAAAACAAATTTTATTAAAACGAATTTTATTAAATCGAATTTTATTAAAATTAATTTTATTAAAACGAATTTTATTAAATCGAATTTTATTAAAACGAATTTTATTAAAACGAATTTTATTAAATCGAATTTTATTAAAACGAATTTTATTAAAACGAATTTTATTAAAACGAATTTTATTAAAACGAATTTTATTAAATCGAATTTTATTGAAACGAATTTTATCAAATCGAATTTTATAAAAACGAATTTTATTAAATCGAATTTTATTAAATCGAATTTTATTAAAACGAATTTTATTAAATCTTATTTTATTAAAACGATTTTTATTAAAACGAATTTTATCAAATCGAATTTTATAAAAACGAATTTTATTAAATCGAATTGTATCAAATCGAATTTTATTAAAACGAATTTTATTAAAACGAATTTTATTAAATCGAATTTTATTAAATCGAATTTTATCAAATCGAATTTTATTAAATCGAATTTTATTAAAACGAATTTTATTAAAACGAATTTTATCAAATCGAATTTTATTAAAACGAATTTTATTAAATCGAATTTTATCAAATCGAATTTTATTAAATCGAATTTTATTAAAACGACTTTTATTAAAACGAATTTTATCAAATCGAATTTTATTAAAACAAATTTTATTAAAACGAATTTTATTAAATCGAATTTTATTAAAATTAATTTTATTAAAACGAATTTTATTAAATCGAATTTTATTAAAACGAATTTTATTAAAACGAATTTTATTAAATCGAATTTTATTAAAACGAATTTTATTAAAACGAATTTTATTAAAACGAATTTTATTAAATCGAATTTTATTGAAACGAATTTTATCAAATCGAATTTTATAAAAACGAATTTTATTAAATCGAATTTTATTAAATCGAATTTTATTAAAACGAATTTTATTAAATCTTATTTTATTAAAACGAATTTTATAAAAACGAATTTTATCAAATCGAATTTTATAAAAACGAATTTTATTAAATCGAATTTTATCAAATCGAATTTTATTAAAACGAATTTTATTAAATCGAATTTTATTAAAATGAATTTTATTAAAACGAATTTTATTAAAACGAATTTTATTAAAACGAATTTTATTAAATCGAATTTTATTAAAACGAATTTTATTAAAACGGATTTTATTAAAATGAATTTGTAGAAAGCTGCAGTCTCCCCTCCTTTTCCATTATTTTTCCAAAGTTTTATTTTTCGCAGCACAAGTTGCAAAAGAATAAATAACGATCGTAAAGTTAAAATATTAGGTTTAGTCCGTCTATTTGACAGCATATCAATCCTTTTGGGTCGTTTAAACGTATTTATTGTAAACGATTCATTGAACCCAAGCTGTTATTTTACACATAGTTGTGGAAGAGGGGGTGGCTTTATACTTTTCTCAAACACGATTTGAGAATAACAGAAAAGAATAGATCCGATTGGATATAACTCACTATAGCCGATTCCACAGAGAAAGCGAGAGAGAGAGAGAGAGATATGGATACAAGCTGCTATCTTACACATAGTTGTGGAAAGGGGGGTTTTGCGTTATTGTTTTTCCACCATTTCTGAATGCGATTGACTTGCTAAACATTGGTAACGATATAAAACAATATTCTATATATTTGTTATATTAAAATCAAAACAATGGTTGAATTAAAAACAAAAAACAATAATAAAATAAAGTTAATTAATAAAGTGTCTTTTTACACAGAAATATGCAAATTAGTTAACTTTACAACTGAGACCACGTATACATAAGCAGGATATACATAACAGATAGGGTTTTTCTATAATAAAAACTCGAATTAACTTGAAATAAGGTGTTTTGAGCTCCTCACCGTTAGTGTGAGAAATATGCCCAACTTTTGGATGAGGTTTGATTAGAATGTAAACTATTCTTACATTTGGTATTTCAAAATATCGAATCATCTAACCATTAATTGTGTTTTAAATGAAAGTTTATTGTTTATTATTTCTTTTTCTTAATTTTTTTTGTCCAGATCGGATTTCTTCATTGTCCAGCGCAGCGCTGACAAGAAACAGAAGATGCTGAACAAAAATATAAAGAAGTTCACGATTTGTAGTGGCAATACAATGAAAAGCGGAATCGGTCTCCGTCTCTGTCAGCATCTGCAGTTCCCGAATGCTTCACTCAACACGCAGTCGCCATATTTTCCGTTCACTGGTCCGGCCATCTACGATCTGCACATGAAAAACGAAGATGTACCCAACGGATTCGTCATGGCACTAGATTCAAAAGTACCTATTTCCTTCATTTATATTTTGCGATTTACTTTCAGAAAGAACTGTAACGGATAAGTAATCTATGCATAATTTTATCAACTTTATTGACAACCTGATAGAACAACCGATAGTAAAGAGTTATAAAGAGTTCAAAGGACGAAAAAATTGTTGTTTTTTCGTATGAGTGAGTTCGTGAAATTGTATATAAGCTGTTGCTATGTTTAGTAGTTGATGATTCTGCCTTCATTTATCTTTTGTGGTTCACTTTCAGAAAGAGCTGTAACGGATAAGACAGGGTCAAAAGTAATAAAATCTATCCATATTTAATTATATCAACTTTATTTACGATTTGATAAAACAACCAAGAGTGTAAAGAGTTAAGAGTTAAGAGTTCAGAGGATCAAGACGAAGAAAGTGATGCTTTTTCGTATGTGTGTGGACTTGTGTGTGAGTGAGTTCGTGAGACTGTATATAAGCTGTTGCTATGTTTAGTAGTTGATCATTCTGTCTTGTGTTGTTTTTCACCATGCCTGTAGCCAAGCGATAAATGCTAGATTTATTTGCCTGCAAGGAGTCAGGGCGACTCTTTCTGATTAGTTGAAGTCCGGTATCGACAACAAATCGAGATTGAGTATTTGGTTAGAATTGACCAACCAGTATTAAGTATTTCCATCCAATAAACATCAAATAACCAATGACTGACACTCGTGGCTGTTTGTTAGAATTGACCAACCAGTATTAAGTATTTCCATCCAATAAACATCAAATAACCAATGACTGACACTCGTGGCTGTTTGTTAGAATTGACCAACCAGTATTAAGTATTTCCATCCAATAAACATCAAATAACCAATGACTGACACTCGTGGCTATTTGTTAGAATTGACCAACCAGTATTAAGTATTTCCATCCAATAAACATCAAATAACCAATGACTGACACTCGTGGCTGTTTGTTAGAATTGACCAACCAGTATTAAGTATTTCCATCCAATAAACATCAAATAACCAATGACTGACACTCGTGGCTGTTTGTTAGAATTGACCAACCAGTATTAAGTATTTCCAACCAATAAACATCAAATAACCAATGACTGACACTCGTGGCTGTTTGTTAGAATTGACCAACCAGTATTAAGTATTTCCAACCAATAAACATCAAATAACCAATGACTGACACTCGTGGCTGTTTGTTAGAATTGACCAACCAGTATTAAGTATTTCCATCCAATAAACATCAAATAACCAATGACTGACACTCGTGGCTGTTTGTTAGAATTGACCAACCAGTATTAAGTATTTCCATCCAATAAACATCAAATAACCAATGACTGACACTCGTGGCTGTTTGTTAGAATTGACCAACCAGTATTAAGTATTTCCAACCAATATGACAACAGTACTCCATACATGGTCTGATTGTAGATTTGTGTTTGGAGCGATAGAGAAAGAGCTTGAACGGATAGACGCCTAAAGTAATTCTTAGTATCGCCCGTACTGAGGATTGAACCTTCAACCTCCAGAAGACTGTCACTTAGAACTGATTATTACTAAGCGGTTATATCTGTTACGCCATTTGCAATTATAGTATGCATTTTAAACGCCTGAAACCTATTTTTTTATATGTGTAGTCGTACTTCTTATCACGATATATTTCTACTTATTACCATATATTACTATATATAACTATATGACAAAATGCACCTGAAAAAGGTCGGAGGTTACATCGGACGAAACGTTGTGCGCATAATATACAAGATGAGAACAGTAGTCTTAATAATCCAAATAATCCAAATAGTTAATCCTCATCTAAAAAGTCCGAAACATATTTATAGTAATACTACACATATTGACCGTATTAGGTTTTAGGGTCTTAAAGTCTAGAATTGCCCACATGGTCATATAGCGTAACTGGTAATAGCATTGGTTAACAATCGGTTCTAAGTTTTTTGGAGTTTCGTTTCGAGCTTAAAAGATAAATTTATATCCCTTACTTTTGATTTTTCCTAAACCAAAGGGGTTGGTATTTAAATTGAAAACCCACCAACTCTGCGATTGGGGCGCGTGTTAGTCTAAAGTGTCGGATATACCGGTCCCTTGTTTGAACTGTGATGCTCTACGCTGCCGGTCCACACAGAATAGATGCGCCAATTTAACGTGGTCGACCATTACTGTCTACGTCGCATGCCGAGAATACCCCGTCGTTTATAATTTGTCTCCAGTGTGATTGTACGCCGCCGTTCTCGACGAACACTTATTGGTGGCAATCTGCTGTCCAGCCATCTGCATTAGTTTGACCATGTCTTACTTACCAGCTGATCAATTACCCGTCCAATCAGTGGCATCGGATCCACCTCAACACTGGCGAGTAAAACAGATCAAAACATAACTTAAAAAGGGGTAACTCCGACCTGGAGGTAATCATTGGCCATCAGACATCTATGACATTCGATATTGGAATCACACGCGATAGGAGATCGCCAAGTTAGTCGCCGAACTTATACGAAATGCACCATCCGTTTCATATAAACAAACTGATCGATATGTCGTCAGTGAAAGCCAAGAAACCTTCATTACGGGGCTATACAAAAAAAAAACAAAAAAAACGCATAAGTGAAAGCCAGACACAACAAGAAACCTCCATTACGGGGCTATACACAAAAAAAAAACAAAAAAAACAAAAAAAAACGCATACGTGAAAAATATTAATATTTCCCTTTTTTATTACTTTAAGGAGCATCGGATTTCTTTTGATACCCCCGGGTCAAAAATTTCTCGCCTTGTCACGCTGGACCTTGAACGTGTGAACCGATCAACTCATGTGACGATTGTTGCGCCATGGAGAAATTTTAGACTTGAAGGTAAGATTCGCTTGGTTGTTTAATGGTGCAATCAGCCATTTTGAAAAAAAAGAAAAGACTTTAGGCTTCATGTTCTTTATAGTTTCAAATATTTATTTATGATGAAAATGTATTTTTTGATTTCAGTATTATTTTTGATTATTTTAATGACATTATATTATGTCTAATTAGTTTGAAGAATTTATCCTATAATGTTAAAATATTTTATAACATTATTATTTTAATTAGTAGTATGGCATTATTTTATTATTTTAATTAGTTTTAGGCATAATTCCATTATTGTAATAAGTTTATGACATGTTATTATATTAATTCGTTTTTTTAGTTTTTTTATAACATAGTTCACCCCAAACAAGGCAGGCCGCCACTGTAGATGTAAGGGGCTATTGAGAATTAGGGTGAAAGTCTTGGGTGATATCCTAAGTTGGAAGCTGTGCAGCGAGATGTCTGTTTACATTAGTTTTAAACCTCTGCATGTCGGTACAGTCGGAGAAACAGGGAGCAGGAAGGGAGTTCCAGAGGCTGGCAACACGAGGAAAGAAGCTATTGAAGTAGAAGGCATCTGGGGACCTCCACAGTGAATGGATGGGATTTAACCGATTGTCGGGTTCGTCTAGTGTATTTAAGTTGAGGGGGCACTAGAGCAGCAAGTTCATCGGAGCACATTCCATTGAAGTACTTGTAAAACAAGCACAAGGATACAACATTGCGGCGATGGGACAGGGGCTGGAGCTCAGTGGATAGTGAGGAGCCTATTAGATTGGATATTCTTTTTTAGATCTGTCTAAGAGGGAGAGACTAGTAGATGATGCACCAGCCCAGATGTGACAACAATACTCCATGCATGGGCGGATGGTGGCTTTGTAGAAATACAGGATAATGTCAGGCGTGAGGAGTTTACTAGCACGGTAGAGGGAGGCCACCTTCTTTGCTGCAGCCTTGGCAATGTCTTCAATGTATTTCTTCCAATTCATGTTACCTGTGAAGGATAGGCCGAAGAGTTTGAATGTTGAACTCTCAGGTAGGGTGTTATTTGCCATGACAATCGGTGGTTGAAGAGGTTTCTTGTAGTTATTGAAGGAAAAGAGCTTTGTTTTTGCGGAATTAAAAGTCACCAACCATTTATGGCCCCCAATCCACGACAGAATGGAGGTTATTTTCTAAGGATTCAGCCATTGCCTCGGATATGTACGCGTCTGTTTTACCCACATGACCAGAGTAGAGCGTGGTGTCGTCAGCAAATATACATATCTCAGACTCGATGTCATCAGGGAGGTCATTAATGAAAATTGGGAACAATAAAGGTCCAAGGATAGATCCCTGGGGTACACCAGCATTTATGTCATGTTGCTTTGATTAATGGCCATCGAGGACAACCTGGATCTTTCTTTTGGTTAAGAAAGATCTAATTATATTAAATATTTGTCCAGTAATACCATATGAGTGCAGTTTTAAGAGAAGCCCTTTGTGCCAGACCTTGTCTAAGACTTTGTATATTTCAAGCGCTACTGTCCTAGCTTCACCTGCCTTGTCAAGTGTATGATACATGCGTTCAAAGATGACCGTTAGGATATCGCAGTAGATCATGCTTGTCTAAATCCATACTGGCGGTCAGAAAGAAGTTTAGCATAAACTAAGTGCCGAACTATAGCTAGATTGATTAAGGATTCAAGGATTTTAGCAAAGATCGGCAGCAAACTGATTGGGCGGTAGTTCTGAGGATCGGTTCTATTCCCAGAGTTCTTGTAGACTGGTACCACAGAGGCAATTTTCCAGCTATCAGGGAAGCAAGATTCAGCTAGGCATTTATTGTAGAGTTTGGAGAGGACAGGGGCCAGTTCAGCAGAGCATTTCTTTATTACTACTACAGGTATAAAATCAGGCCCACAAGCTTTGAAGGTGTCAAGGTTTTTTATGATGTCCCTGACATGAGTTGGGGGGATGACCAGGTTTTCAAGTGAGGCCTCAATCCGCAATGGGAATTTAGGGAGAGGGTGGTTTGCCGAGTCCAACGTGGAGTTTGAGGCGAAACGCTGGGAAAATAGTTCAATCTTATCAGTTGCCGTGTTAACGACATCATTATGGTTTGATAGTGGGGTAATCGTTGATTTTCTATTGTTCACCACACTATTGCAAATTTTCCAGAAATCATGAGTATCTAATTTCTGTGACTGAATGCATTTTTTTTGTTATCTCTGTATAGCTTCTCTTAGGTTCACCTATCACTGCCTTAAAATTACTTCTTGACTCTATAAATTTCTGTCTATTCGCAGTTGACTTATGACGACCGAATTGTCAGAATGCTTGCTGCCTCTCAGCAATGGCAGCTGCACATTGTGATGTGAACCATTGAGGAGAGTGTGCTTTGCTGAAGAATTTTTGCATGAGGACATAGGCTTCAATGCCCGCTTTGAACCATTCGGTTAACTCATTTGCACACTGATCAGCAGAGAGTTAGAAGGTTTCACTCCATCGGGCGTCACTGATGTGATCTCTGATGGACTCAAAATCAGCCTGCTCGTAGTATCCTGTTGTTTTTAGCAATGGATTATCAGCTTTTGGACGAGTTTTTATGGTGATATAAATCATTAACACAATGTGATCAGCATTCCCGAACGGGCTATTGGCTTTCGCAACACAAGCCTCGGGTAATGAGGTCTAGAACAGGTCTAGAAGTGAGGCTTGCTGGTCTACTCGATCGGGGATAACGGTCGGGAAAACGACAGTGTGTGAAAGGGAGTGAGCTAAGGAGAAATTATACGTAGAGTTACCGGCTGCGTCAATAAAGCTGGAGAATCCTAACCAGTCACAGTGGTGTGCATTAAACTTCCCAAATATATGTATCTGGGCTTTCGACTAGAGTGAGAATGATCTATCTATGCTTTCAGAGACAGAGTTAAGCTGGGTCGAAGGTGAACAGTATAAGAAAACTAACACATTGATGCAAAGTCAATCTAAAGCACATGCAGCCTTGGTAATCAGATTCTAAGCTATGTTCTCTAGTCAGGGGGAAGAGTGTTCCGAACATAAACTTCTAGCCTGTGCATATGTTTGTCAGAGTTTTTACGGTAGAGTGGGAGGTAGTCAGTCATGTCAACGTGGTGAGAGGAAGTTGAGGATTGAAGGTTCGTTTCACTTAGTGCTAGGATATCCGGGGTGTTTGTTTTATGACATTATGCTATTATTTTAATTAGTTTTGTAAACCTCTGTTATTTTAATTAATTTTATTAAATTGCTATTATTTTAATTAGTTTTATGACATTATGCTATTATTTTAATTAGTTTTATGACATTATGCTATTATTTTAATTAGTTTTGTAAACCTCTGTTATTTTAATTAATTTTGTAAACCTCTGTTATTTTAATTAGTTTTATTAAATTGCTATTATTTTAATTAGTTTTATTAAATTGCTATTATTTTAATTAGTTTTGTAAACCTCTGTTATTTTAATTAGTTTTATTAAATTGCTATTATTTTAATTAGTTTTGTAAACCTCTGTTATTTTAATTAGTTTTATTAAATTGCTATTATTTTAATTAATTTTATTAAATTGCTATTATTTTAATTAGTTTTATTAAATTGCTATTATTTTAATTAGTTTTGTAAACCTCTGTTATTTTAATTAGTTTTATTAAATTGCTATTATTTTAATTAGTTTTATTAAATTGCTATTATTTTAATTAGTTTTGTAAACCTCTGTTATTTTAATTAGTTTTATTAAATTGCTATTATTTTAATTAGTTTTGTAAACCTCTGTTATTTTAATTAGTTTTATTAAATTGCTATTATTTTAATTAGTTTTGTAAACCTCTGTTATTTTAATTAGTTTTATTAAATTGCTATTATTTTAATTAATTTTATTAAATTGCTATTATTTTAATTAGTTTTATTAAATTGCTATTATTTTAATTAGTTTTGTAAACCTCTGTTATTTTAATTAGTTTTATTAAATTGCTATTATTTTAATTAGTTTTATTAAATTGCTATTATTTTAATTAGTTTTGTAAACCTCTGTTATTTTAATTAGTTTTATTAAATTGCTATTATTTTAATTAGTTTTGTAAACCTCTGTTATTTTAATTAGTTTTATTAAATTGCTATTATTTTAATTAATTTTTTAAATCATTAGTTTTATAACACTGTTATTATTTTTTTTTAATTTATAATATTTTCATATTATTATTATTATTAGTTTTATGACATTATGTAATTATTTTAATTAGTTTTATGAAAGTAATTTTGGATTTTTCTATTTAAAATGCATTTTTTATCGATTGTTTCTTTTGTAGGTAAATTGAATTCGCATCATGAGACATTAGAACTTGGAGGACTGGTGTCGATGAATAATAAGAATTATTCACTTGTTGCAAAGTTGAATAGCGACG
>OY744522.1:199743758-199746258 GCA_963556195.1 Sepiola atlantica
TTAGAGTTGGGGTTGGGGTTAGAGTTGGGGTTGGGGTTAGGGTTAGGGTTAGAGTTGGGGTTAGGGTTGGGGTTGGGGTTAGGGTTAGAGTTGGGGTTGGGGTTAGGGTGAGGGTTAGGGTTAGGGTTAGAGTTGGGGGTGGGGTTAGAGTTGGGGTTGGGGTTAGGGTTAGAGTTGGGGTTGGGGTTAGAGTTGGGATTGGGGTTAGGGTTAGAGTTGGGGTTGGGGTTGGGGTTAGAGTTGGGGTTGGGGTTAGAGTTGGGGTTGGGGTTAGAGTTGGGGTTAGGGTTGGGGTTGGGGTTGGGGTTAGGGTTAGAGTTGGGGTTGGAGTTAGGGTTAGAGTTGGGGTTGGGGTTAGGGTTAGGGTTAAAGTTGGGGTTGGCTGGTCAAAGTAAGGAATCAGTTTGGGTTTCAGAAGTGTTAATGTATGAATTCCATCATGTGGTGGTTGGTGAAACTAATTAATGACTATGAATTGAATATGTCGCTATGTGTGCGTTGGCGGTGGTGAAAGTATCAAATGAATTTCCACTTGAAATGTGGCAATAGGTGTGTTTATGCAACGATGTGCCTAGATGGTGACGTGAAGCACTATGGTGGGTTAAATAGTTTAAATTAGTCGTCGTAAAGTTTGTTATTTTTTTTTACATTCCTTTCACCTCAAACAAGGCATATTCCAACTGAAGCGTAAGGGGCTACTGTACTATAAGTCGGAAACAACAACCAGACAAGATGTCAAACGTGTTACTTCAACCTGTCAGACAAGAGCGGCCAAGGCTAATCATGTGAAACTAAGTGACAAGCAAGTGCCCTCAATTTGCCCAGATAGAGAGAAAGAGATGGTCGGACAGCGTCTATTGCCCTAACTAAGAAACAATGCGAAGCACTTGGTGTCATCGAAGTGTCCCTGTCCTCTGTGCCTATTTTAGGTTTGCAAACCGGATATTTTGTTCGAGTCTCCAGCTTTAGGAAGGTTGTCGACCAGGACTAAGGAGGCCCCCTGTCCTAGTTGTTCGGTGCCAAAACATATGAAGTCAGTAGCACAGGTTTTACATAAGAGTTTTTCCTCTCCTAGATTGATGACCTAACAAAATCTACATGACCATCATACCGAGAGAGGTATCCTGCGCCTGCATACTTTACCAGGTATTTCTGAGCTCCCGTGTTGATAGATTAGAAATTTTAAGTTACTACTTAGAATAAGTTTTCATGTCCCTCTCAAACTAAAAAAAAATTAATAATACGTTTCCTTCTCATAATAGGTAATAGGGTAAACATTATCATGAAAAAAAATAACAGGAGTTCAAATGAAATAATTATCATATGGGAGTTTGACCTGCCCTGTCAGCAATCTGCGTAGAAGTGACCCGAAATTTAAGAATGGGATGGAAGCTAAAATGAAGAAAGCAAGGAGGAGGCTTTTTTAAATGACTTTTAGATTTACAAAGACCTGATATTTAATTCAAACTATTACACCCCAAATTCTCGATAATAATCAGGGTCTGAATTTTAATCAATATATATATGTTCGAAAATTTAAGTTTTAATTCAGTCAACAATTATTATTATTATTATTAATTTAATAACAGATGTAACTACTGACAGTATAGCTAGGTAGTATTTAGCTAGCAGTAATTAACACGATATAGTATAAAGCCTTAGAGTCAAAGTGGTAGTAGTAGACGGTAACTTTTGGAAGAAAATGTTATTTACGCCCAGTAAGTAATAAAGAAGGAAAAAACCTTATAATTAAATTTTGAAAAAATATCTGGTTATACTAAGGTCAGAGTTACCGAAGAGGATGTTTATTTACTATGATAAATAAAACAAGGCCGACAGCATGAGAAAATAAGCTATCAACATAGAAGTCTCTCCGGCATCTTGGGACCTCGACAGTGAATGGATAGGACTTAGCTTATTGTCGAGGGGGCCAGAGCAGCAAGTTTATCGGAGCACATTCCATTTAAGTACTTGTAAAACAATCACAAGGGTGCAACATTGCGACGATGGGACAGAGGCTGAAGCTTGGTGGATAGTGAGGGACCTATCAGATTAGATACTCTATTTTGGACCTTGTCTAAGAGGGAGAGACTAGTGGATGGTGTACCAGCCAAGATGTGTCAACAATACTCCATGCTTGGGCAGATGGTGGCTTTGTAAAGATATAGGATAATATCAGGTTGAGAAGTTTTCTAGCACGGTAGAGGGAGCCCACCTTTTACGCAGTCTTGGTGATGTTTTCTATCCATTTGTTTCAATTCATGATACATGTGAATGTTAGACCGAGGAGTTTGAACGTTGGACTCTCAGGTCGTGTGTTATTTGCCATGACAATCGGTGGTTGGAGAGATTTCACGCTCAATAAGTAAGAAAGAAGATAAAAGACTGGTTATGCTAAGGTCAGACTTATCGAGGAGGACGTTTATTTAATTTGTTTTATTAAAATAGCAGTTCTTGTGTTACTCGCTTTATGTTACTCCAGTTTAAGGGATAATAAATC
>OY744522.1:199751258-199806258 GCA_963556195.1 Sepiola atlantica
TATTATAAGGAGATATAATATTTTATGTATCGATTTTCAGTATTTACTTCAACAGTGCTCAATACGTGAGTAGAGCAAGGCTAAAATGGCTGACGATAACCTACTGGGGATGAAACGTGGAAGCCGCTGTCTAGCTTAATTGCCATAATATATTTTCATAACTTACTATCTACCGACATATAAACCGGTGACTCTTTTCTGTCAGTGGATGTTTCTCTAGAACGAGTTTTTTTTTGTTTTTTCTCTGATTTTTTGTAAGACGTGTTGCTGAAGGCGCTGATGAAGAGACGTTTTGGATTAGCTTTATCAATTCATAAAATAAAATAAAGTATTTCCAAACTGTTTTGGAAACGATCGTACGCCATACTGGACTTGATGTTCTAATTCTTGGAACAATAGTAATCTTTTAATTCATTAAATGTGTTTGTTCATAGAAAGTATTATCAGAATTGATATCATCGATTTATCAAACACACTGTACAATAGGATCCGAAAGCTTCCTATTTATTTGCTCACCCCCCCCCCCCAGTGCAAAGTTAGATACAAGGTCGTTTTTATGTGGGAAAACAGCCACTATAAATGGGGCAAAAATAAAAATTTCGCCAGTCAAGAAGGATTTACCACCCTCTGACTGAGAAGAGAACTGATACTACACTTTGATCCTATCCCGAAGGCCAATCGATTTCAGAGTCAAATATTCTGGAAAAATTTGAACGCTACGTGAAAATCAATCAGTCTGTGATTTCTGGGCATCTATTTACCTCTGCCATCGAAAGATCATTTTATTATGTATACCCCATCGATACGGCATAAATTTCTATGAATAAGTATGGTACGCCCTTTGGCCGACTTGATTCTCTTGCTGGCATTGGTTCCTCCAGTTCTTTCTAAAATCAGGTACTCACAGGAAGGACCACGTGAAGGTTGCCAAGGTTAGGTAGGTTTTGAAAAGTTGGCACACTAGCTGAAGTGGAGCTCAGGTGATTAGATATAAACTAACCCGTTCTCAGAGCGCAGGTAAAGCCGAGGAGGGTAAACTTCCTAGGACTGAATAGAATCATACCTCAGCCCCAAAACAACAAAGCCACAGTCGGACTGGCTCGAACATCTGCTTAAGCTGTGGAAGGTAATGGAACCAACATGATTCGAACTTTGTACGCCAAGGTCATCAGTCCACGTGGGTATCCAATTCAACAGACTCACCTCCTGTCGTCTAGATAACCCTAACCCTAACCCTAACCCTAACCCTAACACTAACACTAACCCTAACCCGTCTAGGAGACCCTAACCCTAACACTAACCCTAACACTAACCCTAACCCGTCTAGGTAACCCTAACCCTAACACTAACCCTAACCCTAACACTAACCCTAACCCGTCTAGGAGACTCTAACCCTAACCCTAACACTAACCCTAACCCTAACCCGTCTAGGTAACCCTAACCCTAACACTAACCCTAACACTAACCCTAACCCGTCTAGGAGACTCTAATCCTAACCCTAACACTAACCCTAACACTAACCCTCACTGGCTGCCGTCTACGTAACCCTAACCCTAACCTGCTCCCATCTAGATAAAAAGTCTTTGATGTAATGAAATTCTTAGCTGCAGCTCCACTCCATTTTAGAACTGTAAACTTTTCTGTTTACTTTCCTTATATTTTCTGCGCTTGCACATCCTACCTCAGACGCCTTCCCTAATATTTTGCTGTCCATCTCAAATGAATCCCAAATTACTTTTAATTGCAAACATCGTTATTGCTTTTCTCATTACAGAGAATTGTCCAGCAAGAAGAAGGTTTTCCTCAACTTTAAACTGAATGGCCAACTAGCGAAGACGACCAACCACATGGAAACCAAGTTCGCTCTGCAGTATGGCAACCCGAAAAACAAAGCGAAAAACACTCTCGCCTTTTCGGCCGTCGTCAACCGGTCATTGAAAACCTTTATACACGCCTATAGTTATACAATGGCTATTAAACACGCTGGACAGGTACGATTGGTAATTCTAAATAAAACTATTATATCTACACTTTTTTATAGGTTTTAAATATTTGACTTCAACGTTTCAAAAACCTATAACTTGTTCATAACCGTACGAAGGCATTTCTTTACGAACTATCCTTTTTATTGAATAGATAATAGAGATTGGTCAGTCACATATCATCTTGCTCAAGCAGAATCTAAGGAAATATTTAGGAAAGATTGACGAGAGGAAATGCAGTCAAATACTGAAAAGTCAAATAATTGATCACCACAAGAAATACACCATATTGCATTAAGAATATTGAAAACAAAACCTCAAAATACAAGTTAAATAACAAAGTAAATAATAAGCTAAATAATAAGTTAAATAAGACATTAAATGAATAAATTAAATATAAGTAAATAGCAAGTTAAATAATAAGTAAAATAACAAGTAAAATAATAAGTTAAATAACGAGTTAAATAATAAGTTAAATAATAAGTAAAATAACACCTTAAATAATAAGTGAAATAATAAGTTAAATAATATATAAAATAAATAAATTAAATATAAGTTAAATAATAAGTTAAATAATAAGTTAAATAATAAGTCAAATAACAAATTTAATAACAAGTTAAATACTAAGTTAAATAATAAGTAAAATAACAAGTTAAATAATAAGTTAAATAACAAGTTAAATAACAAGTTAAATAACAAGTTAAATAACAAAATTAAATTCTATATTAAATAACGAGTTAAATAATAAGTAAAATAATAAGTAAAAGAACAACGTAAATAACAATTTAAATAATAAGTTAAATAATAAGTAAAATAACAACTTAAATAATAAGTTAAATGACAAGTTAAATAATAAGCTATATAACTAATTAAATAATAAGTTAAATAATAAGTTAAATAAGTTTAATAATAAGTTTAATGACAAGGTAAATAAGTTAAATATAAGTTAAATAACAAGTTAAATAATAAGTTAAGTAATAAGTCAAATAATAAGTTAAAAAATAAGTTAAATAATAATGTAAATAACTAGTTAAATAATAAGTTAAGTAATAAGTCAAATAATAAGTTAAAAAATAAGTTAAATAATAATGTAAATAACTAGTTAAATAATAAGTTAGATAATAAATTAAATAATAACGTAAATAATAAGTTAAATAATAAGTTAATAATAAGTTAAATATAAGTTAAATAACAAAATACAACAAGATCGAACAATTTGGAAGTCTTTTATATGCAATTAAAACAAATTACACTTTGCAAACGTTGTTATAATATACGTTTGCTCACCCATCCAATCATATATATAGTTTAATTCAATATATAGGAGAAATAACAAATAATATATATATATATAATTGTCATTTCCCTTTCGTAGGAATAAGAAATATTTTGATCTGTCTACTCAAATAATATATATATATATATATATATATATATATATATATATATATATATATATATATATATATATATATATATATATATATATATAATGTGCTACTGTACTCAATTACGCATGTAAGAGCATTTATTAATTTACTGTATATATAAACAGTCGGTTAGCAAATCCATCTTTTTACATACACAATATCGCCCTCCACACACACACACACACACACACACACACACATATATATATATATATATATATATATATATATATATATATATATATATATATATAAATTTATCTAATTTAAACTATATAATAATAATAATAATAATAATAATAATAATAATAATAATAATAATAATAATAATAATAATAATAATAATAATAATAATAATAATAATAATCTGGGACTTAAGGCCACTCAAATTCCAGAGAAGACCAATGGTCCTTACCAGCGAGAAATCAATGGTAAACGGCTGTTGCGATATCGCATAGTTATCGAAAAGAGGTGACGAATACTGGAAATCTGGGGAGGCTTGTTGTCACTCAGACTCCAGGAAATACCACTGGTTGTTGTCGGTGAGCAATCACTGCCGATGATCTGTGTGAGAACTCCTAGTGAGTACTACTACTACTACTACTACTACTACTACTACTACTACTATATCAGTTATGTTTTGTATACATATTAAAAAAATTAAAGGTTAAATTTACTTTTTATATTTACAGAATCTGGACTACAAAATGGAGGCTAAACATGTGCAATCTGCAAAATGGCCCGCTAAGAAATTTGAGAACAACGTCATGGTCCAAATGGCCCCTGGAAAAGTTGTTCAAACAAAATTATCTTATAACATCGCTAAAGTAAAAGGCTTACCAACTTACGAAAGTGAAGTTGCTCTTTCTTATCCTGGCCGAGACATGAAAATGGCAAATAAATTGATGCAAGTCAATAGGAATACATATGAAAATCATTTTACTGTGCAATGGCAAAAGGGAATGGAGGCAGCTGTGCAAAGTACGTACACCAAAACTGGCAAAGATATACATAATATTGAAAATACTCTGAGACTGCCCAACAAGAAAGAAGCTAAAGCCTCTGCCATGCTGCAAGTGACTCGTGGGGATTATAAGGCAAAACTGCAGTTCAGCGCAGAAGCAGACAGTATTGCTAAAAGAAATATATTGTATGAGGCTGAAGCAAGGTTGTCACATTCTCGTGGTGGGAAGCAAACGTCGAGCGTCTTGAGCATCGATGCATCGTGGGCACCGCTGAAGAAAATCTCTGCGAATATCGGTACAGTACAGACAGATTCTTCTGTTAGTAACAAGATCGTACTCACGACGCCGTTCGCTTCTTTGAAAACTTTGGAGAGCGAAGCGAAATATTCTTGGAAGAACGGTAAATATTCTTCTTTGCTGAACGTCTCTTGGAACAAAAAGAACAAGTTTCGTAAAGAATTTTCGATCACTCATCCAGGCAAAGAACTGGAACTAAATTACCTCGTTTCGTCCGATATGCAGGGCAAGAAGTCTTTCTTGAAATACGCACTAACCAAAACAGGCCCGAAAGTAACTGCAATGGCCGAAATGGAGATGTCCAATTCGCCCGTTTTCAACTTGATGCTTTCGCACACAAACACGAAGAAAGAGCGCAAAATAGAAGGTAATTTAAGTTTTGATATTTGTGGAACGGACGGTGATTTTAAAATGGCCCACACACGTTACCCTCTAGAAGCGCAGACGATTTCAAGTGGCGAGGCTGCCATCAAGCTACCCTTCAACAATCTTAAAGAAATCGGCGCTTCTTATAACTTGAAACACAAACTTCGCATGTCTTCGATCAGTATTGGATATTCGAGTTCTTTGAAGAATTTCAGGAATGGAAAGCTGACGGCCGAAATGAGCAGAGATCGGCAACGAATGTTAGACGTCAAAATGAAATTCACACAAATGGATAAGCTGATCTTGAGCGTTGAGGCCAGCTACAAGGGAAAAGTGAACAAACATAACGTCGCTGTAAATATTGTCGATCCGCGAGGCGAGAAGATAACCGCTTTAGCATATGTCGACTTTTCTGGACCGAGAAAAACATCCAGTTTTAAGATCAAATCGAAATACATTAATCTTTTAAGCAACGGGGCTTTTGAATATAAAAATGGCCGCTTTATCGATGGTGAAATGAAAATTGGTGTCAATGGTCAAAACCTGAAGATGTCCGTGCATTATAAAAAAGACGATGCGCTTCATACACTATCCGGTAATTTGCAATTACCTGACGGCAGAACGATTGATGGTAAATTCGGTTTGAAACAGAAGCGTGACTTTTCGGTGTCCTTGTTTGTGGATAGTCCAGAATTTAACAGCTTGAAAGGCATTGATATTAACCTAGCCTATAACGGTGATTCGAATTCCGTTGTTACCAAAGGGCACGTGAAAGTATTGCCTTATTTAAAGCAAAGCGAATTCGAGGCCAGCATCTCGATGAAAGACAATATCAACCTGGCCTTTATAATGGAGACGCCTTACGGGAGTATGCGAAGCGTGAAAGCGACAGTTTCCTTGCAACGGAATCTTCTCAAGTCAGAATTTGAATTAAATAAGAACAAAGTGATGGAATTGGAAGTCAGCTACAACTTCAAGAGTATCGAAGACTTTTCGGCTTCGTTGGATCTTAAAACATCTCACAGAAGAGTTGATGTCGTGTCCCTATTTATTAAACATTCTGGGGATCTGTTTAATATGGAGTCGGTTTTGAAAGCGAAAATTGGCAGGGAAATGAAACTGTTTGCTAAAATAAGCAATTCTCCCTCATACAACGAACTTACATTGAAAGGAGAATTCAAAGACTTTGACGATTTCGAAGCCTCTTTCACTCGAATTGGATTCTTGAACGACATGCAAGCAACAATGTTCTATAAACTGGAGAAGAAGGAACAATTCAGGTCGAAACTTTTTATCAAAGGTCACGGTGCCACGATCAACGTTATGGTGAAAGTCGCAGAGGTTCTCGATTTCGAATTGAAATCAGAATTGGACATGGAAAATATTTGCTACAACCTTCGTACAAACCTGGACCTTGAACAAGAAGAAATCTACAAGATCGTTGCAAGGTACGAACATTTGGCGAAGCTGTCAATCAAAACCTCGTTTCTCTCCTACAACGATGAATTAACGATGACATTAAATGGAGATTTGAAAATGTTTAACGCTTCAGCAAAATTCACTCATAACACAAGCAAATACGAACTGATCATTTCGAACCAAGGTTATTACCGAAAGATCGATGCACAGTTGATCACCCCCTTCTTCACTGATATGGTTTCGTTTATCTTTAATGGAGACGAAGAAACTTTCAATGTACAGGCGAAATTCATGCATGAGAATGACCAATACGAACTGGTTGTTTCAAACCGTCAACATTATAAACAACTGACCATTACTTTGTCCACTCCGTTCTCAAGCGATCAGTTGGACATCGATTCCGAAGGAGAGCTGTCTTCGTTCAAGTCTCTTCTCACATTCACTCACGACAAAATCGAGTATTCGCTGAAACTTTCAGTCGATGGGTATTACCGAAACATAAATGCTAAAGTAATGGCCCCGACTACGGAAGCTGAATTATTGTTCAAACTGGACGGAGATCTTCAGACCTTCAACCTGGAGGCGGAATTCGCCTACGATAATGACCATTATGCGCTGACCGTTTCCAACAAAAACTATTACAAACAAATGTCGGTAAAATTAGTAACCCCTTTTAGTAACGATTCTATTAGTTTTCTGCTGGATGGTAACCTGAACAGCTTCAACGCGAAACTCAAATACATGTCCTTCAAGAAACTCTACGAATTGGTAATCAGTAGCAGCGGATACTATCGCGAAATGGAGGCCAAGTTGTCAACGCCTTACTTCCGAGACATGCTCGCTATCAGCGTCGATGGAAAACTCAGCGATTTTACGGTCCAGTTAAAGGTGATGCATAATCATAACAACTATCAAATGACCGTGGCAAGATCCCTCCAAAATCGTAAGCTAAGCATCGAACTGACCACTCCTTCGTATGAAGGGTCGATCGATTTTTCCTTAAAGGGAAGCCTGCCGTCTTTCGTTCTGGTCACGAAGATCCTGAATAACAACGACAAGTTCCAGCTGAGCGTCTCTACCGCGAATTACTATCGTCAGATAAACGCTGAGCTGCTGACTCCATATTTTAAAGAATCGATCGATTTCTTGTTCAACGGAACCCTGAGAAAGTTCAACGCGCAACTCACTCTAAAACATAACAGGATCGTTTACGAAGTGAAAGCTTCGAACCGGGAATTTTATCGCGAAATGAATCTGCAGTTCTCGGCGCCATCCTTGCATGCTGATGTTCAATTCGAAGGCACACTACAGGCTGCCAAGTTGGACGCCAAACTAACCGTTCACAAAGCTACATATGAGTGCCAGATTACAACAAAGAAATATTTTCAAATCACTGAAATGAAAGTTACCATTCCAAAACACACGCTAGTGGTTAAAAGCAACGTTTATTACAAGAAGAAAGGCACAACTGGCGACGTGACTGCAATATTTGACGAGGAATTCGTCTTGGACGGTGTTTACAAAGATCTTGGACGGAAAAAGATTATAAAGGCCGACTTAAAAACTCCTTATTTTGTGGATAATTTGCAAGGATCCGTTACTGGAACGCTTCGAAAGTTTAGTGCGAATATGCTGTTAAAACATAACACACATACTTATGAAGTGATAGCTTCGAACAAGAATTACTATGACGAGCTGGATGTGAGCGTTAAAGGCCCAGGAATGAAAGGGAAATTCAAATCTGAAGGCGACTTGAAAAACGGCAAAGTTTCAGCCAGTTTAAAGATGGCGGCTGATTCGTACGAAATGACCTTTGAAAACCAGAATTATTTTCAGAATGTCAAATTACAAGTTTCCTCGCCACAAACCGGGAAATGTATGTTTACTTTTGGCCTTCAAGGGAACTGGGATACAAAATACGCGAAAAACTATTTCCGAGAAATCTCTGCTAAAATGGTTACTCCACAATTTGGAGAACAAAGTTTATCTGTAAAAATCAACGGACCACTTAGCGATTTTAGCGGATTCATTGAAGTCAAGAATAACAATGACGTGTATAGAAGCGATTTCTCATTAGTCAATAACGAAATAAGTTTTTCCTTACCAAAATTTCTGCAGAAGATTCAGGTAAAATTGAACGGCAACTGGAAAAACTTTGAATTTGTCATGCAATTCATGGACTATAATGATGAAACTGTTAAAATTAGTGCCAGCAACAAAAACTTTAAAGAACTTAAAGCACACGCAACCATTCCTCAGTTGAAGGATATTGATGTTTTAATTAAAACAAGTGGTAATCTACGAAACGGTGAAGCAATGATGAAAATGTCTTATGGTGAAAATATGTTTGAAAACGAAATGGAAATTAGTTTTGATGGTAGACAAGCGAGTTTTAAACTTGAACCTCATTACAAGATTCTTGGTCGATCTGGAAAATCAAAACTGAACATTGATCTCATGTTTGATGCTCAATCCTACAAATATGAATTTGAAGCAGACATTGAAGGAACTCAGGTCAACTCGATGGCTTCGATAAAGATCTCTTCGGAAGTAACTGTTTTGATGAAGGTCAACATTCCAACGTTAGATGCAAGTGAGATGGAATTGCGTATTGTTTCTGAAGGATTTCAGAAGACCGATATGAATTTTAGCTTAAAATCTCCTTGGACTGGAATGACAAAGATCTTCTATGAACACAATGGTGAAATGGGAAAGCTGTTTAGCACTAAAGGATATGTTGAGAAAGATGGAAACAGATTGGCTGGTTATAATCTAGACACGTTGTTTGCTAAAGACTATAGTTTTGATCTTAAATGTGACTATGACAGGTCTCAAAATAAAATTGAAATCAAAGGAGATCTAAAGATTCAAGGAGTGAAAACCTTAGCAACCCTGAGCGCTATTACACCATTCCGACGTGTCAAAGAATTATTTATTGAGTTGCAAACCAAAATGCTACGCGATGGACCAAGTGTCGAAATAGATGTAAAAGTTCCAAATCAAGAATACAGCCTGAATTTCGACTTAAGCAATGGCGATTTCAACGGTTTGTTGAATGTGAATATGGATAAGAGAAACAAGGATAAACAATATCAGTTCCAAACATCCTACAAGAACACTGATCAACGCGCTGATGTATCTCGTAGCTTCAACATTAAAGTGGTCCTTCCTGATGGAACCGTCTCGTTGGAATCGCATCTGGCTGACACTGAGCGATCACTTTTGGCTTCGACTTTCCTCCTGTGGGATGGCATCAAGCATCACAAAATAGGGGTGGAAATCGATCTCCAGAAAGGGGAGACAAAGTCACTAAAATGTAAACTAAATACGCCCCGTCGAAATGTCGAACTGTTTGGCAGCTATTCTGAGAACGGTAATCAAAACAATATGGCGGGTTATATCATGTTGGATGCTGACCGAAGTCCGCAGAAAATCGAACTAAAAGCTGACATCACCAATCATTACAACGGAAACAATATCGATTTGTTGATAAAGTTTCCCAATCAGAAAAAAGTAAGTCCTTTTTAGTATCTTTTGATTTTACTCAGTGACCCGTTGGGTCAACGTTAGTACATTGTACAATAGTTTATACAATTAATACCCTGGACCAATTGCGATAGTAAATTAGATCGATACTTAGAAAGTACATTTGTTAACTGTTCTAAAAGCTAGAATGGACCGGAAAAGAAGGGATAATTTTACGTTAAATTTATATACGATCTGACTGATCCCCTACTCTAAAATTTAAAATATTTTTTTGTCATCTGTTAATAGAAAAACTTAACAATGCCATAAATTATTTATATTTATCTATTCGATTATCGGTTTTATTTTTCTCGGACGATGCTAAACCGTTTCCACCTACTGCTGCAGAAATGTCAGATTCCTTTTCCGAACAAGAATTCTTTGTTTTCCCATTCAGTTTGAATCTGAAAACAATGTGCTGTATAAAGTAAATATTTAAGTGCGTGTCTGTTTGTTCACGCATCCGTTGTCAATAGTTCGTTTCCGGCAAAACCACGGACATATTTGGAATCATCGGGTTGCTGCGGATGTTTTAGTCTGGTTTTAAATGATTACAAGTCGTTTTTGTATTCAACAGCTATTTTTAGTCAGAGCGTATACGAAAGCAGAAACAATATCTGACGTGCCACAACGACTACTTGATTACATTAAATTTAATATAAAATAATAGCATAGCACTTTAAAAATAGACTATTAAACAGCTCTCAAGCAAAGTTCCGAATACGTTCGTCGAACACTCTCGATTAGTCTTCTGTATGCCACCAGTTTCTAGGTATATATAGATCTTAATTTCCTTTAATCACGTGACAGTTTTCGGTGGCTGCGAGGATAAAACAACTTCTTGCAACTTCTAGGCTGACTCTGTTAACCGGGTTTGCGCCTACCGACCGTCTAAAATTGTTTATTTCCTGCACTGATGAGAACTATAAGCTTGAAACGCTAGCGTCTGTAGGTAAAAAGAATGTAATATTTATTTATTTATAAAATATTATAACAAGCTCCTTCAAGAAATTCAAGTCCAGAACTTCTATATATTACCGGCTTCTAGGCGCATATAGATTTTAAGTTCCATTAATCCTGTAATAGTTTCCGGTGGCCGCGAGGATAAGGCGATCGCTTGTAGCTTCTAGGCTGACTCTGTGAATCGGGTTTGCACCTCCCGGCCGTCTTAAATTGGTACTATCCTGAGAGCTATAAGTTTGAAACTCTAGTGTCTGTAGGTAAAAATAATTTAATACTTCTTTATAAAATATTATATATATATATATATATATATATATATATATATATATATATATATATATTGAATGCAACTCTTCAGAAGTCCAAAGATTGTGTCCAGAAGCATAAAACTTTAAATATATATATATATATATATATATATATATATATATATATATATATATATATATATATATATATACTTAACCCCCCCTTTTTAATTTTTTATTTTTATTTTATTTACTTATTTTTCTTTTTATCCATCTATGAATTTTCCAACGAATGTTAAGTCTGCAATATCTTGGATTTAGTTAGTTTCTCTGGGAATTTAAACTGCATTTTACCTTTTTTTTTTGTTGTTAAAATGACTTAAAGCTTCTTTAGACTATATATATATATAATTTATTTTTATTTTATTTTTTTCATTTTTTGTTCATAAAATGCATCTGTTTCCAATTAAAAATATGCTTTTTTTTTAGGGCATGAGAATAAAATACATTCATACTGGTCCAGAGGGTAAGAACCTGTTCAGTGGTAAAGCTGAAATCAGCATCGACCAGGACCCGGCTCGAACCCTGACCGTTGAGGCTAAACTGGCTGTCCGACAACAGAATTACACCCTCGACCTTTCGGCTGTTCACCCTTCTACGGATTTTTCAGCTCATCTGTTCGCCTTCGTCGCTGTCCAACCTGACCGGTTAACATCGGCAATCGACATGCAATACACGGACACGAAAAAACAACAACAGGACTTCATGATGAGTGGCGAAATGCTCTGCAAAGACTCGTACAGTTTCAGACTAAAGGTAGACACATGTTTCTCTTTCGTTTTGTTGTCTTCTTTCATTCTCAAACGTATTAGAAATTAGTAGGTCTACATAGCGTTGCCGTGGGAGGAGAATTCTATTTATAAATGAGAATTGATTTCATACTGGTGTCACACGCTGACCTTGTGTCCAACCTGACTTCGTGTCTCGCCTCCTGCAGAGGAGGTAAATCAAATACTGCTGTCATACGCGAGGTAAACCTTACTGTAAAATCTGAAACAACAAATAGAGATAAAACTTACCAAAATACAACTAATAGAGATAAAACTTACCAAAATACAACTAATTGAGATAAAACTTACCAAAATACAACTAATAGAGATAAAACTTACCAAAATACAACTAATAGAGATAAAACTTACCAAAATACAACTAATTGAGATAAAACTTACCAAAATACAACTAATTGAGATAAAACTTACCAAAATACAACTAATTGAGATAAAACTTACCAAAATACAACTAATTGAGATAAAACTTACCAAAATACAACTAATTGAGATAAAACTTACCAAAATACAACTAATTGAGATAAAACTTACCAAAATACAACTAATTGAGATAAAACTTACCAAAATACAACTAATTGAGATAAAACTTACCAAAATACAACTAATTGAGATAAAACTTACCAAAATACAACTAATTGAGATAAAACTTACCAAAATACAACTAATTGAGATAAAACTTACCAAAATACAACTAATTGAGATAAAACTTACCAAAATACAACTAATTGAGATAAAACTTACCAAAACAAGTTATTTACCTTGACTAAAACTTACCAAAACAACTAATTGAGTTAAAACTTAATAAAAAAACTAATTGCGGTAAAACTTACTAAAAACAACTTATTGAGGTAAAACTTATAAAAACAACTTATTTACCTTGAGTAAAATTTACCAAAATACAACTAATTGAAGTAAAAATTACCAAAATACAACTAATTGAAGTAAAAATTACCAAAATACAACTAATTGAAGTAAAAATTACCAAAATACAACTGATTGAAGTAAAATTTACCAAAATACAACAAATTGAAGTAAAATTTACCAAAATACAACTGATTGAGGTAAAAATTACCAAAATACAACTAATTGAAGTAAAATTTACCAAAATACAACTGATTGAAGTAAAATTTACCAAAATACAACTAATTGAAGTAAAACTTACCAAAATACAACAAATTGAGGTAAAACGTACTGAAAAAACTAATTTACTTTTAGTAAAACTTACCAAAATACAACTAATTGAGGTAAAACTTACTAAAAACAACTAATTGAGGTAGAACTTACAAAACAAGTTATTTACCTTGAGTAAAACTTACCAAAACAACTTATTGAGGTAAAACTTACCAAAACAACTTATTGAGGTAAAACTTATCAAAACAACTTATTGAGGGAAAAATTACCAACATACAATAATTGAGGTAAAACTTACCAAAACAACTTATTTACTTTGAGTACACCTTACCAAAACAACTTATTGAGGTAAAACTTACCAAAACAACTTATTGAGGTAAAACTTACAAATAAACAAATAATTGATGTAAAAACTTACCAAAACAACTAATTTACTTCTAGTAAAACTTACCAAAATACAACTAATTGAGGTAAAACTTACCAAACCAACTAATTTACTTCTAATAAAACTTACCAAAATACCACTAATTGAGGTAAAAGTTACCAAACAAGTTATTTAGTTTTAGTAAAACTTATCAAAACAACTAATTTAGGTAAAACTTACCAAAACAACTAATTGACGTAAAACAATTGACTTAAAACTTAACGGGAGAAAATTATACTTCGCCATTGTTTGCACTAGCTATTGATTTAAATATATTACTAAAACATTCATATAAAATCATAGAATTACGTCAATACTTTATTTTCTCATATATATATATATATATATATATATATATATATATATATATATATATATATATATATATATATATATATATATATATATATATATATATATATATATATATATATATATATATATATATATATATATATATATATATATATATATATATATAGGGAGGGCCTGTGGACGAGTGGTTATAGCACTTGTCCTTGGGCTGGACGACCCGGGTTCGATCCCACTCACGGCACGCGAATTTTCGGGTCTGAAAACTCCCTCTGTCCACCCAGCAGTAAATGGGTACCTGACTAAAACTCAGGGAAGGTTCAAGGCAGCGGAAGGAGATTGATGATTGATGTACATCTTGTGATATGTACCGTATATTCACAGATAAAGCGTATCGCTGTATGAAAATACTATTTTGCCGAGTGATGTAATTATGATATTAACGTGATATTTTGCTTTGTATTCACAGATGAAAACCCCGTTGAAACAAATAGAATTGAATGGTTCTCTTGCAATGACTGACCATTTTCTAATGGCCGTGCAGAAGATCGAATCAGATAAAGACGACATGAAAGCCTCTTTAATTATCGACCCAGTTAACTGGCACGCGCGCATGGAAATCAATTACGACCCAGGTAAGTTTTTTTTATTAACATTCTGACTTACTAATTGACGATAGATTAGAAATGAGGTGTCGTTGTAACACGATGAGACGGAAATGTGAGAAATGCAATTTTAGTTAGGACATTTTATAACGCCAGTCAACGGACAATGGACCAATTAGGTCATTAGAATTTGATAAACAAATAGAATTTCAAAGTAGATCGAATAATTTGTTAGCATTTACTAAATAAAGTGAAATCCGCAAAAAGTAGACCGACAATACTTGAATTCCGACTAAACATAGAAAATGGGCGGATTATGGGCGGATTATTTATTGATGTCAATTATGACGTAAGCAACATAGATAAATAAATAAAGAGATGGAAAGAAAACCAAAATGGAAAGGGCGATCTAGTAAAGGAGGCACTCGCCGGAAAATACCGAATGTACGTTAAAACCAGGCAAACAGACACAAACAAATACAAACATGAATGCAGTATGTTAACTAAAGCGTCAATAAACTGACCGCGAAAACTTATTTTGTGTTTCTCAAACAATAATAAAACAGAAGAAACCTGAAAAAAAAACTTTTGTTCAGCCCAAACACGGCATATTGCCACGGAAGCGTAATGCGTCTACCGTGATAGGGGCAAGATTTATAGGGACAATCTGTGTGGGGAGTTGGGTAGCAAGATGTTTGTTCACATTACATTAAATGTTGGTACGGTCGGTGAAGCAGAGGGGAATTCCAAAGGCAATCGGTCAGAGTAGAAAATCTTCCGGTATGTATGGAGCTCTAGAATGAAGGGGTGGGATTTTGCTGCTAGTTAAGTGGGTTGCGGGTATTTACCTTTGGAGTGTGGTTCATCGGAGCACATCCCGTGGAAGTACTTGTAAAACAAGCACAGGGATGCAACATTACAGCGATGTGACAGTGTACGGAACTTGCCAGAAAGTGCGGAACCTATTAAGTTAGATTTTTTTTAATCTTGTCCGAGAGGAGAGAGACTAGCGGTACAGTCAGAGAAATAGGGAGCAGGGAGGGAGTTCTAAGGGTCGGCAGCACGTGGAAATAAGCTATTGGAGGAGAAGAAGGCTTTCTGGCACTTGGGGACCTCCACAGTGAATAGATGGGATTTAGCTGATTGTCGGGTTGGTCGAGTGTATTTACGTCGAGGGGACGCCAAATCAGCAATTTCATCGGAGCACATTCCATTGAAGTACTTGTAAAACAGGCACAAGGATGCAACATTGCGGCGATGGAATAGGGACTGGAGTTTTGTGAATAGTGAGGGACCTGTTAAATTAGCGACTCTTTTTTAGACCTTGTCTAAGAGGGAGAGACTAGTGGATGGAGCACCAGCCCAGACGTGACAACAATACTCCATGCATGGATGGATGGTGGCTTTGTAGAGATATAGGATACTGTCAGGTGTGAGAAGTTTTCTAGCTTGGTAGGGGGAGCCCACTTTCTTTGCAGCAGCCTTGGCAATGTCTTCTATGTATTTGTTCCAATTCATGTTACCTGTTAATTTTAGGCCGACGAGTTTGAACGTTGATCTCTGAGGTAGGGTGTTATTTGCCATGGCAATCGGTGGTTGAATAGGTTTTGTGTAGTTGTTGAAGGAAAAGAGATTTGTCTTAGGGTTAGGGTTAGGGTTAAGGTTAGTTACCATCTATTTTAGATTATTTATATGTTTCCGATTGTTATCTTCATCTTGTTGTTGACATTTTCACAACATTTCGGTCTTCTTCATGTACCACATGTATGGGTGCCACATGTATGGGTACAACATGTATGGGGCAGGCTGATTGGAAAGTGTAACTCCTATTACGTGCTCGAAATTTATGGCTGAAATAGAATTCTTGCAAGAAATGAATATTATAAGAAAGTGTATAGCCTGGGGTTTTATTCTGAATTCAACATGAGCGCCAGCATTTGCCACCAGCTTCAAAAGCTTCATGAGAACTGAATAAACTGATTTTCACATGGAACTATTATTTTTGGTCTAAAAGTTCTTCATTTCTAACTCCTTTCTACGTAATCTAACATATTGTAGTAGTTACACGAGAGATCTATTTTGTTTCTGCGTTATGCCGAATTGTAATTCGGTCGGTCGGCGTATTGATACACAGGTGATTATCACATCACTTACACGCGTACCGGAAGCCTACTAAGTTCCGTCCAGCTATTTTCCCGGGCAAATAGAAAGTAGTTCTAGTCGAGATTTCAACGTAGACAGACTGGCAATCTCTCCCTCCTCCCTCATCATCATCATCATGGTCACGAGGGGCGGACATAAACTCAAGACTAAATGGAATTATATTACCTTTATGCCTGCCGACCAAGTAAAGTGTAGTATCTGTTCCGATGGATACTGCACCCCATAGACTGGTATTATCTTGGCCTTCGGGGCTTGATTTACGCCGGTCTATGGGTCTGTCCTGTGCAGTTCTATGAGGTCCACCCTCCCAGGCTTCGCCTCCCCTCTTTGGGGAGGAGTAAGTTTATTGCTTACTTCCTGAGGCGCCCCTACCAGGGAACGCCGACGGGGCTGCCCAGGCAATTTTTAATGGCCAGAGTGCTCACCTCTCGGGCGCTGGCTTTTCAAACCCCACTTTCCTGACCCGACCTTGGGTCACATCTTACTTGTGGGAGTAAGATAAAACTGGCCTTGTGCCTAACCTCCTGGAAAGGAGGTAAATAAATAAATACTCACGTCTATGTTCCTGTATTCTTGTTCCTGTTAAATAAACGTCAGATACGTACAGACACGGTCGACTTAGCAAAATGACTATTTCCTGCCTGGACACTCTCAACAGACAGACAGACAGACAGACAGACAGCCACCATCACACCTACAATAATATCATACGCAAATCTTGCTACATCATCACTGCTGGATTACGAAGGAAGAGGATAAATAGGGGGAGAAAGGGAGGGTGTAAGGAAGAGTAGAGGAATCAGAAGACGGGGGAGGAATAAGGTATGAGATGAGGAGAAGGAGAGGGAAAAGAAGGAGGATAAATAAAGAGGCGAGGGAGGGGGGATAAGAAAGAAAAAGAGAGAAATGAGGAAGGGGGAGGAGAAAGGAATAAGGAAGAATATGGGAATAGTAAAGAGAAGGATAAACGGTACTTATCCTGGAAGATACCAACTGACCTCAAAATCCACCCCATATTTCTTTTATCCCGTAGGCAAATCCCCAGTCCCACTTAGGAACTGACTTTCTTTCTTTTTTTTTTAAATTTTTTATATATATTTCCTTCCCAGAGCAGAAAGATGTGACACAAAGTAGGATTGGAAAGCCAGCGCTCGAGAAGTTTAACACTCTGGCCTACAAAAAATGCTTGGACAGCCCCGTCGGCATTCCCCGGTAGGGGCGCCTCAGGCGATTAGCAATAAACTAACCCCTTCTCAGAGGGTGAGAGGGCAAGCCTGGGGGGTGGACCTCCTAGAACTGCACAGGGCAAACCCTAAGACCGGCGGAATCAAGGGGCGAAAACCAAGACGATACCGGTGTAGCATCCATCGGATCAGATACTACACTTTGATCCCAGCCAAAATGCCAAGAACAAAGATTTTCTTTTTCAGTTTATACTAGAAACCAGCAGGCAGTTCACAATTAGATAAGTATGGGAGATCCCTACTAACTTACTTTTTTAGCATCTTGTTTTGTTCCTTTATTTCGTATTATTGTTATTTTTCTTTATTTTGGGGTGTTTTTACGTTTTCCCCCACTCCCTATCATTCATTGTATTTTGTAACAAAAAAAAGCACTTTTTGTAAATACAACTATTTCTTTAAAACACATTGTACATACAAAAACTCTCGCGCTTGAAACGCCTTGTATATAAAGATTCATGTACAACACATTGGGTGATTTTTGAATAGCTTAAGTCCATAAAGTGAATGCGGTATTGTGGTGACAGAAGCTAGTGTATGGAATAGACAAGTGAACGACCCCCTTTCCCATCCCTTCTTGGCCTTGTGCCACATTTTTTTAATGTGTTCTTGTAAAACTAAATAACAAATAAAAAGAAAGGGAAGGTGTGACAATGAAGAGGAACACTTGCCAGCAGGAAAGAGGATGAGGTGCTTCGCATGTCGTGTCTGCAGGGTAAAGAAGGGCTTCTCTTCATGGGTGCAAATTTTTATAGTGGAGTCTGATTTGCATATGTGAAGATCAATTGATATGAATGAAGAGGACAAGCTGGGAAGCAAGAGAAGCGATTTGGATTGCAGAGAGAAAGGCAGAGAAAAAGTGGTGAAATTGAAAATCGGTGAAGTTGAATTACCGTCAACTTTTTTGTTTTATTTTTCTGGCACAGTTAGGGTTAGGTTAGGATTAGGTTAGGTTAGGTTAGGGTTAGGGTTAGGTTAGGTTAGGTTAGGTTAGGTTAGGTTAGAGTTAGGGTTAGGTTAGGTTAGGTTAGGGTTTGGTTAGGGTTAGGGTTAGGGTTAGGGTTTGGTTAGGGTTAGGGTTTGGTTAGGGTTAGGGTTAGGGTTAGGGTTTGGTTAGGGTTAGGGTTAGGGTTAGGGTTAGGGTTAGGTTAGTGTTAGGTTGGAGTTAGGTTAGGTTAGGTTAGGGTTAGGGTTTGGTTAGGGTTAGGGTTAGGGTTAGGGTTTGGTTAGGGTTAGGGTTAGGTTTAGGTTTAGGTTAGGGTTAGGGTTAGGGTTAGGGTTAGGTTTAGGTTAGGATTAGGGTTAAGTTAGGTTAGGGTTAGGGTTAGGTTAGGTTAGGGTTAGGTTAGGGTTAAGTTAGGGTTAGGTTATGGTTAGGTTTAGGTTTAGGTTAGGGTTAGGTTAGAGTTAGGTTTTGGTTAGGGTTAGGGTTAGGTTTAGGGTTAGGTTTAGGGTTAGGTTTAGGGTTAGGTTAGGTAAGGTTAGGGTTAGGTTGGGTTAGGGTTAGGTTTAGGTTTAGGTTTAGGTTTAGGTTTAGGGTTAGGGTTAGGTTAGGTTAGGTTAGGGTTAGGGTTATGTTAAGGTTAGGGTTAGGAAATTGGTGAAAAGAAGGCGGATGTTTGAATTGTTTCTTTTTTATCATTGCAGATAATCCGAACAAAATGTATCGCATTGACGCAGCCAGCCATGACCAGGACGCCATGTTGAAAGCCTATCGAATGGTTGGAGGGCGACGTCGTTTTACCGACACCCGAATCCTGGTAGAACTCCGACCGTCGCACATTGTTTACTTAAGTCTCAGATGGAATCCAAATTTCTTGCAAGACTTAAACGTAAGCCATATTCGATCGTTTTGCGATTTGATCTGACACGATTTTTTAATTGATATATCTTGTTGAAGATGTAATGACAAATAATCCGAGTGAAAGGTCTAACCCTGACCCCTATCCCTAACTCTAACCCCTAACCCTTAACCCCTAACCCCTTACCCTAACCCTTTATTTTTCTTTTGGAATATACTTCCGCTAATTTAGTGTAAGCGGACTTTGATTACATAGCGTTCCGACCAAATTAAGATCCATTTCCGAAGTAGTAAGATCCGTTTCCAAAAAATGTAACATCCAAAACAGATTCTTTCATATTTATTAATATTCATTTCTAACTAAATTAAAATACGACGCCAATAGCGAACACAAATGAAGATGAGGGTTGTATCATCCAAGTGGAAGGCCAGGATTTTTCCATGACGAGTTAGAGTTAGGGAAAGCGATGCGGCGTGACTGAAATCTCCCTATGACACTAGTGATCCACGGAACAGTGATCACTGTAGTACGACCTATTGATTTGTATTGTTTCGAAGCTGCCGAAAGAAACCCCAAGTTAGTCACTTTCTACTCTCCTTTCATTTTTCAACCCGGCACAGTCGAAACGTCATTAGTCCTCAGTTCCAATACTTTACGATTCATACGAGACATTGGGCGGATGATAGTCACTTGTGGGAACCAACCTCGATGTTTCAGAGCATCTCCCTATCTATCATCCGAGGCAACGCCATGTCAGTTATGACGTCATCCCGCAACTTGGGGACAAGTAAATAGGGACTTATTGATATATTATTGACCTCTTTGTCAGGAAGAAAGTCACAAGGTCAGGTAGAGATTTGAAAAGGAGGTGCATAAGCTGTTGGCATTTACAAGTCAGGGCGGGCGCCTTACACGATTAGCAATAAATTAACCACTTCTAAAAGAGAGAAGACTAAGCCGGGTGGGTAGATATTCTATGGACTGAACAGAATTATGTTACATAGTCTTGAAATTCTCGTACCTTCTCCTCCTTCCTCGTCGCGTGGAAGGGTGTGTCTCGATGTCGTCTGCTGTGTCTGCAAAAAAACCTTCATACCACAAAATTCACGAGGCAACAATCGTTTACTTTGATTTGTTTATTTCAGGCGTAAGTAACCGTCGCCGCTGGAGATGTTTCACCAACGTAAAGGGAGAGACCAATTTACTACTCGATCGTAGTTAATTCCTAGCTTAAGTCCTTAGCCATTCGAGGGGGGGAAGAAGGAATCTCATGCCTGTATTCTCTTAGGGAAATAAATTCCCATTTTTCATGTTGAAGACTACATAGAGAAATCGTCTGTTCGGCTCGCTTCCAAAACCCAGACTCTCAAAACTCCGTTTCCCACACAAAAGCCCGTGACGTCACAGAACACATATGCGCAGGTGCACCATGACCCATGACCTCGTAAACGTGGTGACCCTGTCAACGTTTGTGAGCTCCGACTGTGAAAACCAGTTTATTTTGCACTCGACTGTACGGGTTCACCCGCACTAAATCGCGCAAGCCAAACCAAACGATTTCCCACACATACGTCCACTTCAACATGCGTCCGCCTCACAGGGTCATTATCCAACAATTATACATCAGCCCGACAGCAACAAGGTCACTGTCACAAGGTCACGTGATGGTGTCTGGGGGCATATCCTCGACCACAGTATTGAGGTAGCTTATTGACACAAACCTTTTTTATCATTATTCTTTGAAAATTTCATTTTTTAAAATTTATTGATTGAAATCGAATGTATTGAACACTCATACCCAACAAGTACACACAGATAAATACACATACGTACACACACACTCGCGTGCATTCAAGTTTCTTTAGAATTAAAACAAAACCCTTTATTTTTTCTAATTCTCTGCCTATATTCCCTGCAGCGATTCCTGTATGAGAAACTGAGAAAATTCGGTGCCAACATGAACACCTTTGGCACGGAAGTCAGCGAAGTCGTTTCCGAAGAGCTGATACGAAGAATTCAGCTGAGCCGGAGATCTTTAATGGCCGACCTCGGTCCTGTGTCGAAATATTTCGAAACCGAACAAGAGAGCCTCTTCCGCGACGTCAGCCGATATGTGAGGAATTTCAGCGAGCTGTACAAGAACAACGACTTTTATTTGAAGACGATCCAAGACAATTCGCGCCGTGTTTGGGCCGACATCTGGAGAGGATATAAAATGGTTGCCTACACGATGGGCGTAACGATGGCTCGATTCAACGATTTCCTGTTGATAAAAATGGACGAAATGAGCCGAGAGTTTTACAACTTCTATAGCAAAGTACACAAAGAAGTAATGGTAAGTTCATTGAAAATAAATCTTATATAAATAGAGATTTTGTCTGTCCGTCCGTCCTTCACAACGTAATAAATACATTGCAGAATTTGTCTCAGTGACTTTAACTTCTTCTTTATCCAATTTATTTTTTAACATGCCTTTGATTAGTGCCCTATAAGAGGGTGGGGTCTGCCTGTCAATTTTGATCGAAGTCTTCCAATCCAGGCTCCAGTTAGGATTTAAAAATGGAAAAGATTTAAGAATATAAAAAAAGAAAAAGAAAAAATATTTCTATATAAATCCCATGAGTCAATGTTTACAAGTAGCGTATATTTGACTGTTACTGTTTTGATTGTTAATAATTTGTCTTTTAAAGAAAATAGGGAGTGAAAATAGGTTTAAGGATTATACTTATGAATAGATAAAAAGGTTAAAAAACAAACATTAAATTCAAGTTTAAATCCTGGATTAAAGGACTTTAAATCATTCACAAAGGAATTTAAATAAAGATATCATCCGGGCAGTTTGTCGATCGGTCTAAGGGCAGTAACTCTGCAGGGTTTTTGAATGATTTGTATTTGGGATTTAACATTATTAACTAAGGTATAGTGAAGGCCTATGGGAGTAATAATATTGGTATACTGATTAAGACTGGTTTAGAGATAAGAGTAAGGATTAGGTCGGCAAGATTGGATCTGTTTGGGAGATATGAGAGGTTAGCATTATAACTAAGAAATGATGGGGACTTATGGGAGTAATAATAATGAGAGAAGACCATCTTTCTCTCCACCCATAAATAGATGTCCTCTGTGTGACGTAGAAAATATCATATATTAAGGGCTATCATTGACCCAAATACAGCCTGTTTGAATATCAGAGATGAAATCTTTAAAGGATACATCTACAGGAGACAAGCACTACTCATAAATTGGACTTACCGATACACATAAAGGCCTAGCCACACCCCCTCTGCCAAATACATAACCCCATAATTGTCCCACTAAATACCGATTTCCGCTTTGGAAAATCCTCCCAACTATCACCCCTCATAAATATAAATAAAATTAAAAAATCGGAATAAATACCTTAATCGGCCCATATCCACACCACTATCCAAGAGCAATAAGTAATAACTTTCCCAATAATAATTTTTCCAGTCATTAAGAGGGTTACACCCCCATTTCACAGTATTATTACTCCCATAAGTCCCCACCATTTCTTAGTTATAATGCTAACCATCCGATATCTTATAAGAAATCAATCAAATTTGATGCTAAAATGTGATGTTCTCTTTTCCCGCCAACAACAGGTGAAAATGTCTGGAGTTTACGACAGCCTTTCCGATTATGTGTGGCACGTGCAAGACTATTACTTCTCCATGTTGCACGACGTTTTCTACGCCACCAAGACTGAACTCATCGCCATCTTCGAACGCCTTCCCAACACTTTCAACGGTAAACATCTTCTCTTTTCAGTACAGAGCAGCAGAATGGGGGAAGGAGAGGGGAGGAGACTGGGGAGGGGGAGCTTATTGTGATTATCGGTCTCTTTTCGGCATCGGCGTTCAATTTCGGTAAATTTTGTTTCTAACACATTTCGGAAAAGCTGATACATTAAGGAAAACGTATTAAATCTTCTTTTCCTTCTTTTTCTTTTTCTTTTTCTTCTTCTTTTTCTTTTCCTACTACTACTACTCCTACTACTACTTCTACTACTTGTTTTTATTCTTCTTTTTCTTCTTTGTCCTGGCCTTGACACAAAACGGTGGTGAAACCCCAATTTGCAGTCACCTACTTACCTTAGTTACGATGACGCCCAGGTCCATTCTGACCCGGAGTGGTAGTACCTGTCAGGGACCCATTCTTCATGTGTTAAATAGAAATGATCGTTTGCAGATCGATAAAATATACAATTATGAAACAAATTGATCTACAAATCAATAAAAATGTCTCGTTTCAGCATAAAATGACCCAAAATCGCGAAAGGAAAGAAAAACATCCTCAAAACTATTTCTCGCTTGACAGAAATTAAAAATAACTTTCGGGACATCAACAAAATAAAAAAAAATCCTATAAAAATTACCTGAGAAAACATTGGACTCTTTTCTTTGCCTTCTTCACTCAGTTATAGTTCATAACATACTCTTATGAAAACTACAACTTCATACCACATAAATAAATTTTGTGTTGTTTTAAATGATTGGTTTGGTTTGGTTTGGTTTGGTTGTTTTGTTTCATGGCATATCAACCCTTTTCGGGTTATTTAATACCTAATCCGGTCATTTTGGTGAAAGTTTTATGCTTCAAGTTCTTTATATGTTCAAATATTTGTTAATGGTGTTTGGTTTAGTTTGGTTGTTTTGTTTTACGGCATATCAACTCTTTTCAGGTTATTTACTAGTTCTTTATATGTTCAAACAATTGTTCATGGTGTTTGGTTAAATGAAAGAGTGGGAAGGGATGAGGAGGGAGAAGGGAGGGAAATTGTTGTTTTTTGTTTTGGATTTTGCAGAACATGATTGAGTTTTGCAAAGAAATAGAAAAAACAATAAAACATCAATGTTTGGTGCATTTTGAGTTAGGAAGTCAATAACTTCAGATAGTCTGATCTGGTAGCGCCAGTAGGTTCTATTTGACCTATAGATGGAGCCCTTACAGGTACTACCACTCCGGGCCAGAGTGGGCCTGGGAGCAATTTTTAAACCATCATAAATCACATAGTTCATATATTGTTTGCATACCTTTAGATTTCTCCCTCGCTGTGTAGAGGGTCGCCGTCTCGATGTCGTCTAGTGGTTGAACTTCTTCTGCCGTGAACCACGCCGCTGCAACAAAAGCTCCATGATCGGGTTGGAAGACAAACAATCTTTTTAAATTTAATTCTTTTTATTACAAGCGTTAGTTATTTATCGGCTTGGGGACATTCACTACATCGAGAGAGGGAGAGAGAGAGAGAGCAAATTACTACTTTATTGTAATTACTTATCAAATAAGTCTTAACCATTCGTGGAGGGGGGGAAAAGAGATCTTTCGCCTGTATTTTCTTAGGGAATATTTCCCCTATGTAAGTTGCTTGACTACATGGTAAAATCACGTCTCATCGGTTCGCCTCCAAAACTCACACTGGCTAAAACTCGCTTCTCACGAAGAACGAGTGACGTCACGGATCCCTCTGTTTCCCACGCAAGGGCCCGTGACGTCACAGAGCCTCTCGCAGGTGCACATTGACCCCTGATCCGAGGTCTCGTCACGCGGTGACCTTGTCACGTCTGTGATTTCCGACTGTGAGAACAGGCTCTATTCTGCACTCGACTGCCGGGTTTCCCCCCGCGCTAATTCGCACAAGTCAAACCAACGATTTCCAACAGATACGTCCATTCCCATAGGGCCATTATCCAACACAAGTACCATTTCACAGGTCGATGGAAAAAATCTAATTGTGTCCATGTTGACCCCCAAAAGAATGAGTATTACAAAAAAATGTGTTCATATTCTGTCTGCGGTAATGCTGAAGCCTTATAAGAGTGTCTTGTGTAGTTTCTGACTTTTAGATAGACACACAGATAAACAGATCACTGCTTTTTATTTAGATGCTATCATTTACTTTCTATTTGCAGAATTTCTGGAGGACTTTCAGTACCATCCTTCCGGTGCTCGGATATACTCGATTTGGTCCGACATTGGCAGTTCAATCAACGACAAAACAATGCAACTGAATAATGCCATGTCGTCTGCCCAGGACAATGTCGGTCGCCATCTTAACTCTTACCGCAACATCCGGGTAGTGGATGCCATGCTGGTGATGTTCAACGAAGCTTACCAACAGGTAAATATAAAATACACCTACAAACTGATATGACGAGATAGATAAATTTGTAGGAACTTAGATAGATAGATAGATAGATAGATAGATAGATAGATAGATAGATAGATAGATAGATAGATAGATAGATAGATACATCACTCTTACGCTATGGTGAAAGAAGAAAATAGCTTTTATTAAAGCATCCTATATTTCTAGAAATCCCCTATTCGCCTGTGCATGGCGTATTGTTACTACACCTGTGCTGATGCACCAATCATTTGACAAAATGCCAACAAAAATAATTTCTAACCTAAGGCAATTCTGCTGGTAACGCTCAAGCAGGCGAATATGAGCTCTGTAAATCGTCCATGTCTCACAAGTATATAACAAAGTTGATACCACACAGGCCTCATACACTGAGATCTTAGTTTCCAGCCTGACATCACGTGGTGCCCATGTCCGTGTCTCCAAATGACCAAAGGACACACCATCTCCTTCAATACGGCCATCTATCTCAGCATCCAACGCCCTGTTCCTAAAAATAATACTACCCACATACATAAAACGATCCACCACAGACAGTCTGTGGCCTTCAACAAATATATCCGGTTCCTGATACGGGTTGCCAGGAGCTGGGGCAAACATAGCCGTTGTATTTCCCAGGGTTATTGTGAGACCCATGCTTTATTGAAGACATGAAGAAAGAAATGGTTCCTAAAAAAATTCTTAAAGAATATCCTAACACAGTGTTGCATCCCTCTGCTTGTTTCACAAGTACGTCCACGGAATGTGCTCCTATGAACTTGCTACACTTGTACTCCCTAAACGAAAATACCCGCGACCTGCAGCAAAATCGAACCCCTTCACGGTAGAGGTCCTTAGATGTAGGACGATTTCCTAATCTGAGAGCTTTATTCCTCGGACTGCTTGTCTTTGGAATTCCCTTTCTACTCACTGTTTCCCCGACTGTAACAAGATGCAGAAATTTAAATGCAAACATCTTGCTGTGCAGCTTACCACCCAGGTGTCACTCTATAAAGCTAACCAGTATCACAGTAGCCCCTAATGCTTTAGAAGCAATACACCTTATTTGGCAAGAATTAAAATACACCTTATTTGGCAAGAATTAAAATACACCTTATTTGGCAAGAATTTAAATACACCTTATTTGGCAAGAATTAAAATACACCTTATTTGGCAAGAATTTAAATACACCTTATTTGGCAAGAATTAAAATACACATTATTTGGCAAGAATTAAAATACACCTTATTTGGCAAGAATTAAAATACACCTTATTTGGCAAGAATTTAAATACACCTTATTTGGCAAGAATTAAAATACACCTTATTTGGCAAGAATTTAAATACACCTTATTTGGCTAGAATTTAAATACACCTTATTTGGCAAGAATTAAAATACACCTTATTTGGCAAGAATTTAAATACACCTTATTTGGCAAGAATTTAAATACACCTTATTTGGCAAGAATTTAAATACACCTTATTTGACAAGAATTTAAATACACCTTATTTGGCAAGAATTTAAATACACCTTATTTGGCAAGAATTAAAATACACCTTATTTGGCAAGAATTTAAATACACCTTATTTGGCAAGAATTTAAATACACCTTATTTGGCAAGAATTAAAATACACCTTATTTGGGAAGAATTAAAATACACCTTATTTGGGAAGAATTAAAATACACCTTATTTGGGAAGAATTAAAATACACCTTATTTGGCAAGAATTTAAATACACCTTATTTGGCAAGAATTAAAATACACCTTATTTGGGAAGAATTAAAATACACCTTATTTGGGAAGAATTAAAATACACCTTATTTGGGAAGAATTTAAATACACCTTATTTGGCAAGAATTTAAATACACCTTATTTGGCAAGAATTTAAATACACCTTATTTGGCAAGAATTTAAATACACCTTATTTGACAAGAATTTAAATACACCTTATTTGGCAAGAATTTAAATACACCTTATTTGGCAAGAATTAAAATACACCTTATTTGGCAAGAATTTAAATACACCTTATTTGGCAAGAATTTAAATACACCTTATTTGGCAAGAATTAAAATACACCTTATTTGGGAAGAATTAAAATACACCTTATTTGGGAAGAATTAAAATACACCTTATTTGGGAAGAATTAAAATACACCTTATTTGGCAAGAATTTAAATACACCTTATTTGGCAAGAATTTAAATACACCTTATTTGGGAAGAATTAAAATACACCTTATTTGGGAAGAATTAAAATACACCTTATTTGGGAAGAATTTAAATACACCTTATTTGGCAAGAATTAAAATACACCTTATTTGGGAAGAATTTAAATACACCTTATTTGGCAAGAATTTAAATACACCTTATTTGGCAAGAATTTAAATACACCTTATTTGGCAAGAATTTAAATACACCTTATTTGGCAAGAATTTAAATACACCTTATTTGGCAAGAATTTAAATACACCTTATTTGGCTAGAATTTAAATACACCTTATTTGGCAAGAATTAAAATACACCTTATTTGGCAAGAATTTAAATACACCTTATTTGGCAAGAATTTAAATACACCTTATTTGGCAAGAATTTAAATACACCTTATTTGACAAGAATTTAAATACACCTTATTTGGCAAGAATTTAAATACACCTTATTTGGCAAGAATTAAAATACACCTTATTTGGCAAGAATTTAAATACACCTTATTTGGCAAGAATTTAAATACACCTTATTTGGCAAGAATTAAAATACACCTTATTTGGGAAGAATTAAAATACACCTTATTTGGGAAGAATTAAAATACACCTTATTTGGCAAGAATTTAAATACACCTTATTTGGCAAGAATTTAAATACACCTTATTTGGCAAGAATTAAAATACACCTTATTTGGCAAGAATTTAAATACACCTTATTTGGCTAGAATTTAAATACACCTTATTTGGCAAGAATTAAAATACACCTTATTTGGCAAGAATTTAAATACACCTTATTTGGCAAGAATTTAAATACACCTTATTTGGCAAGAATTAAAATACACCTTATTTGGCAAGAATTAAAATACACCTTATTTGGCAAGAATTTAAATACACCTTATTTGTGAAGAATTAAAATACACTTTATTTGGGAAGAATTAAAATACACCTTATTTGGCAAGAATTTAAATACACCTTATTTGGCAAGAATTAAAATACACCTTATTTGGGAAAAATTAAAATACACCTTATTTGGGAAGAATTAAAATACACCTTATTTGGCAAGAATTTAAATACACCTTATTTGGCAAGAATTTAAATACACCTTATTTGGGAAGAATTAAAATACACCTTATTTGTGAAGAATTAAAATACACCTTATTTGGGAAGAATTAAAATACACCTTATTTGGCAAGAATTTAAATACACCTTATTTGGCAAAAATTTAAATACACCTTATTTGGCAAGAATTAAAATACACCTTATTTGGCAAGAATTAAAATACACCTTATTTGGCAAGAATTTAAATACACCTTATTTGTGAAGAATTAAAATACACCTTATTTGTGAAGAATTAAAATACACCTTATTTGTGAAGAATTAAAATACACCTTATTTGGCAAGAATTAAAATACACCTTATTTGGGAAGAATTAAAATACACCTTATTTGGCAAGAATTAAAATACACCTTATTTGGGAAAAATTAAAATACACCTTATTTGGGAAGAATTAAAATACACCTTATTTGGCAAGAATTAAAATACACCTTATTTGGGAAGAATTAAAATACACCTTATTTGTGAAGAATTAAAATACACCTTATTTGTGAAGAATTAAAATACACCTTATTTGTGAAGAATTAAAATACACCTTATTTGTGAAGAATTAAAATACACCTTATTTGGCAAGAATTAAAATACACCTTATTTGGGAAGAATTAAAATACACCTTATTTGGCAAGAATTAAAATACACCTTATTTGGGAAAAATTAAAATACACCTTATTTGGGAAGAATTAAAATACACCTTATTTGGCAAGAATTAAAATACACCTTATTTGGGAAGAATTAAAATACACCTTATTTGTGAAGAATTAAAATACACCTTATTTGTGAAGAATTAAAATACACCTTATTTGGCAAGAATTTAAATACACCTTATTTGGCAAGAATTTAAATACACCTTATTTGGCAAGAATTTAAATACACCTTATTTGGCAAGAATTTAAATACACCTTATTTGGCAAAAATTTAAATACACCTTATTTGGCAAGAATTAAAATACACCTTATTTGGCAAGAATTAAAATACACCTTATTTGGCAAGAATTTAAATACACCTTATTTGTGAAGAATTAAAATACACTTTATTTGGGAAGAATTAAAATACACCTTATTTGGCAAGAATTTAAATACACCTTATTTGGCAAGAATTAAAATACACCTTATTTGGGAAAAATTAAAATACACCTTATTTGGGAAGAATTAAAATACACCTTATTTGGCAAGAATTTAAATACACCTTATTTGGGAAGAATTAAAATACAAAAGAATAATAAAACAAAATTGATTAATTTCCTATTTAGTTGCAACTTCTGCCGGAAGAAAAGAAATTGTGATTAAATGTGACAAACGCCATTCAAAAATAATTTTTTTTTTTTCCCCCGCCTCGTTCTTTATTTTCAGAACATTCAAAAAAATTTTTTTCCCCGCCTCGTTCTTTATTTTCAGAACATTCAAAAAAATTTTTTTTCCCGCCTCGTTCTTTATTTTCAGAACATTCAAAAAAATTGTTTTTTTATTTCCCGCCTCGTTCTTTATCATTTCAGATCATTTGGGCTCATCGTTATTGGAATGTCAAGTCGAAACTCGTCAGTATTCAAAATGAAATCGAAGAAAGTTTTTATTCGAAACTGGAGGAATTAAAAGAAGCCTTCACTTTCGACATGGACACCATCGTATTCGACCCAAGACATGGCAATATCGTGGTGGAGTTGAGATACGCGGCTGCCAAGCAGGTCTACAACCTCGTCCACGGGTTCATCGAGATGATGAAGGGTATGCAGATGACCTTCCGGAGGTACCAGATTATAATGCCGGAAATGGACACCTCCATTTGGGACTTTTATTACATCTTGAAACCGTTTTCAAAGCCCTCAAAATGGATTCCACCATTTAAAGGTTGGTAAAGAAACAAACGACTTTCACTGTGAAAGGACAGGGTTAGAGTTAGAGTTAGAGTTAGAGTTAGGGTTAGAGTTAGAGTTAGAGTTAGGGTTAGGGTTAGGGTTAGAGTTAGGGTTAGAGTTAGAGTTAGGGTTAGAGTTAGGGTTAGGGTTAGGGTTAGGGTGCCTATGACTGCACTCCTAAAAACATTGATGATCAAGATTTCACTCATTCACATTCTAGAGCATGAAGTGTAATGAGGAAAAAAGTGTTCTTTTACTTTTACCACCGATCAAACCCTAACCCTTACCCTATCCCTAACCCTAACCCTAACCTAACCTAACCTAACCCTAACCCTAACTCTTCTCTCCTTTTATCATCAACGTTCAAATCCTTATTTTGCTCATGCCTACCTCTACCTAGTAAAAGAGATGCAGTACTGTTGCCGCATCATGAGAGGTGCCACTCAGAACAGTCTTTATTGCTTTAATAGAGTACATTTATGCAGGTGACACAACCATCTATGGCAACACTTCGAAGAGCATTAATGATCAAGATTGTTCTGATTCTATCCCTTTTGACCTGAAGCACGTAGTGCAGTGGGAAAAAAGTTGGCTGGTTACTTTTAATACGTCTAAAATCAAGCTTCCCTCCTTTCACCACCAACGCTCTGATTCTCACTTTGCCCCGATCGAAATGAATGTCTCTCTCCTTGGTGAAGCCTCTGTTTTGATAAGATTCTGGGATTGACCTTCACTCCAGACCTGAAATACGTCATAAAATGGGGGTGCCGCTTTGAGTATGCTTTCCTGCCTTGACAAAGTTCAAAACCGACTTCATAATCTAGCGGGGGATGTCCTTCCCTTCATACATCCACTTTCTTTCAGAAGAGACGTTGCTAGTCTTTCTCTGTCCTATCGTTACTTTCATGGTAGGTGCTCGACTGAGCTCCTACCTATGGTCGCGCCCCCTGTAAAACATTCACAACAAAAACTCGTCTCGCTATAACCACTGTAAATGATTTCCCTTCCTCCCTCTGTGTACCTGGAACTAAACAGAGCTTCCATGAGAAAAGTTTCTTTTCTAGAACTACCCGTCTGGAACACAATACCATAAAGCTGCTCCCCAGCTGACTACAACATGGTCACTTTCAAGTCCAATGTTAACAAATTCTTGTTGAGCCGCCCTCTTAAGTAACCAAATCCTGACCAATTTCCACCATCGTCACCAATCCTGACAAACTCATTAACCCTTATCCTCGAATGGCCTTTCGGCCTCTATAAATAGAGTACAACATTGTCTTTGCAACCTCGTGGGGGGGATTATCTCTTCTGTCCCCTTTTTCTGGTCTTTCTCTACTTTATCGTTATTTCCATGGAAAGTGCTTGGCTGAGTTCCAATCTCTGGTTCTTCCTTGTACAACTTTCACAGCAAGAACGCGTCTTACAACCACCAATGCAAAGAACTTTCCTGTCGTGTTCCTCCGTGTTCCTAGCATCAAATGGTATTTCCATGAACAGAGTTTCTTCCCAGTTTCCAGTTTCCAGAGATCTACAACATGGTCCAGTCCAAGTTCAATATCAATAAATACTTGTCATAAACTGTCCCCATAAGTCAGTAACGCTGATCCTCGAGTGGCTCTTAGCCTTAATGTGATGACTCATCAAAAAAAAAAAGATTACAGTTATAGAAAGAGATTGGAAAAATTAGGATTAACTACTTTACTAGAATAAGAAAAATAAAATGAAATTTTGAAAATAAATGATGGACATTTTTTCCATATTTCTCCTCAATCTAGATTATGTTTAAACTTAGACATCATCATCATCATCATCATCATCGTCATCGTCGTCGTCGTCGTCGTCGTCATCATCATCATCATCGTCGTCGTCGTCGTCGTCGTCATCGATTTAACATCTGTTTTAGATATTGGCATGTATTGGACGGCTTTTAGAAATTGACTTCCAAATTGACCTATCTCTGCCAGGTATTTATCCCTCTTTCTCTCAAGTCCATCATTATCACTTCTCATATTTTTCTTGGCCGTCTCCTGTGAATTGGACCTGCTATTTCAACTGTTCTACATCTAATAACCCAAGAATTTTCTCTTGTTCTGCACACATCTCCCTATACTTTCAAGATTTAATCTTCCTCTGAGGTCATCAGAACTAAGCCTGTCTTTTAAGACTCGCATTACACATCCATCGTATCATTTTCATATCATTTCTTTCCATCCAACACATGTCTTCAACCCTCACTTGCCAAATTTCACTGCCATACATAATCACAATGCGAACACATGCCTGATAGATTCTTCCTTTTGGTCAACAATGGTAACGCTCTGCTGGTTAGTAATAACAGAAGTTTCCATCAAGTGGTATTATTAATCGATTGAATGGTTTGCTGATAGAGTAATATATTTTTGGAACAACAAAAAAGAAACACGCAGTAGCACCAATATTTGCTAGTACCGCAGAAAATGGTCATGAAATGTCTGAGAGGATGGAAAGATCGAGGATGAAAAGCACCATCCATACCTCGATTGGAAGGGTACTGTGAGTACTGAAATCTTGAGGAAGTTTATTATCACTCAAATTTATTAGAAACTATCGATTATTATGAGCGAGAATTTAATGGTAAACAGCTGTTACGAGAACGCAAAGTGATCTGTAATAGCGATTGTAAGAAGTGGAGAGTGCTGAAAATGTGGAGAGGCTAGTTGTCACTTTGTCTCAATCACTGATAATGACTCGTATGAGAATTCCTAGTGAATAAATAATTGTGATTCAACATTAAATAACACGTGTTCCTTCGGCTTTTGGCTAGGAGCAAAGTGTAGTATCTGTTCTGATGCTACGCTTCATCTTTTCTGTCCTCAGTCATATATACTGCTAATTTTTGTTTTTGTCTCAATCCAAAGTGCCCCTTTTTGGGGAGTTGGATTTTTGCCCAAATAAGAAACCGACTTTGTGTCTATGATCTGGTGGAGAGGCAAGTAAAAAGGGGCACCAAAGTTTTGATATGCTATAAAAGAGAGAAACCAAACCAAGCTAATTTATTTCTATTCAATTTCAGCGTATGCGACCCTGTTCCGTGGTCAGCATATAACTACTTTCGATGGTCGGCACTACGAGTACAAGGGAACCTGCAGTTACCTGTTGACCAGGGACTTTGTTGATGGCAACTTCACCGTGGCGGTCAACTATGACCGGAACAGGAGTCAACGGGGGATCAAGTCAATCAGTGTCACGACAGCTAGAAACGACAGCCTCGAAATCTTTCCGGATTACAAGGTAATCAACCATGTCAGCATTTTAGTCTCACTTCAACATGAACTTCTTTTTTTGGTATAATCTTTTATGTCATGGAGATTTGTTGTTCGTCTGCAACAAAAACTACGCCACAACTCTCAAATATATGACGTCATATTCAACAAAGTTTTTTCAATTTTTAATTCTAAGTATTGAGAATCATTTAATATTAAAAGTGTTTCTGAATTTCTGAGATAAGGATTGATAATTTGTATAATTTTGGTTATTCGGACTCGAAATTCCGTCCAGATTCCCGAGTTCGACAGAAATATTCTCGAGTTCGAAAAGATACACCTAAAGAAGGCCGCAGGTTACAGCATCTGAAACGTTGTGATGATAACACTCAAGATGAGAACAGTAGTCCGAATAATCGAAATTATCCAAAGACTCATTTAATATTAATACTATTGTTACTAACTATATCTTGTTATAATTAATATCTAGTGTTCGTCTGTGACAGAAACTATGTCACATTTCTCAAATATATGACGTCATATTTTCAAAGTTTTTTTTTGTTTTGCAGTTGTAAAGTATTTTAGTATTTTAGTATTTATTCTCAAGGATGTGTCTTATATTTGCGGGGATTTTTCTTTTGTTCTATCTATTGTTTAAGATGGCATCGATGACTTCAGGCCTCGTTCAATCAATGTGAATTCCGAAACGAGAGCGAGTGACCCCAGAAATGCAGTATAGATTCCGATTTGACCAGACTTTCATGTTCTCTTCTTGCAGGTGAAATTCCAAGGCCAATACACTGACCTTCCAATCCGTATGACCGATTCTTTCATATTCCGAAAAGGTAGCCAGATTATTCTGGAAAGTAGCAGAGGTTACAAAGTGATTGCCGATCCTCAACTAGAGCTCTACACGATGGAGATCAGCGGTTGGTATTTCAATAAAGTGGCCGGTATGTTTGGTACGTACAATAACGAACAAAGCGACGACATGACCATGTACAATTCGATGCAGACCGACAATCTCGAAGAATTTGCTACGTCTTGGTTGATGCATACCTCCGCCTGCAGATCGCATGTAAACCTTGCACACATGCAGCAGACATCAGAGAAACAGGAATGCTACAGCTATTTCTTGGCAAACAATTCCCCCTTCAGGGCCTGCTTCTATCAGGTAAATATCGTGTTCATGCCTTCAACGAAGCTTTGGTTGTTTTTGTTGTTTTTGTTTTACCGCATATCAACTTTTTTTTTGGGGGGGGGGGGTTACGTGATGCCAAATTCAGCCATTTTGGTAGAAAACCGTTAAGTTCTTTTTCTCTTGGGTCATCCATCAATTGATGATGTAACAATGTTTTTTTCTTTCTTAAGGTTAATTGTATATGAGGCATTTAAAAACACAATATATTCGTCAGCCTCATAACTTACGTCTACAGTGGCAGCCTGCCTTGTTTGGGGTGAACTATGTTAAAAAAAAAACCCAAAAAAACCCTCGCTTCCCTTATTTTTTCTTTTAGTCTTCACATTTCATGAGTAATGTTTTTGACAAGGTGGGAAGAATTACTGTTTTATGGGTCGGAATCTATCCATCTAACACTTATCATTGGATAGTTTTTGACCTTGAAGTAGTAATTTTTTTTTAGATCCTTACATCAAGTGGCTTCATGCCTCGTCTGGAGCGATTTTCATGAATAAAAAATATATAGTCCACGGTATTCCACTAAATAGAGCAATTATGCCTCCTCATCGTCGAATATATATGATCATCTGCGAGGCGATGCTGTTCTCAAAACCAGATCATCAGTTTGTCGATGAGCACAACTCCAACTACTGCTACCCGTGAAATAGCAGTATTTGTGGTCAAGTACTACCACTCTTTAAATTGTTTATCCCAGCTCTAAGACTTCCTTATATATCCTATAATTGAAAAGCTATCTACACTGCTTTAGTATTGATGGTTCGAATCGATAAAGTGAAGGTGAATGGACATCTAAGACCGACAGATCAAAAAAGTTTTTGGAGGCGAAGAAGAAAAAGAAACCGAACATATTGTTATGTAAAAAAAAAAATAACTTTTTTGTTTCGTCCGAACTTGAAAGAGATTAGAGATAGACAATTGTAAACTTCAAAAATGAAAGGTGGCGAGCTCTATTGTGAGATGGCGAGATCCATTGTACTGTAACGATTTTCCGTAGGAGTCAATCTTCAAGAAAAATATGACAACGGTTGAATGTGTTGCTGAACTGATGCATCTACGACTGACTATAGAAAATTCAGCGTCAGGCTTTGGATGTCATAGCAATGATGTATCTGCAAGCTTTTTCTTCGCTTCCTGAAAGGCTTCAAGTTGGCAGTTATCAAGTTTAATGGGTTAGGGTTAGGGTTAGGGTTAGTTATAACTTCCAGCTTAAAGCCTTTCTACTTTCTGGGTTAGTCTGCTAATAGATCTATGCAATCTACTTATATTCGATTATTATATATGTAATGTTGAGTTTGGTAAATCTGCTACAAAGACTCTCTGAATATTTGAGTACATTTTTCAAGACCATACCAGTTGAGTGTTCAAAGTGACCAATAATTAGTAACAGTTCAGAAAATGTCATCCATGACAACCATCACACGAAGATCCATATTACACAATTGGAATATGTTTTATCCATATTTGTAACTCCTTGTGTGATGGTGAGTTTGTGACAATAAAGAGGAACACTCACCATCAGGAAAAAGAATGAGGTGCTTCGCATGTCGTGTATGCAGATTTAAAAAGGGCTTCTCTTCATAGGTGCAGGTGTTTATGGTGGTCTCTGATTGGCATATGTGGATATCAGGTGATATGAATGAAGAGGACAGCTGGGAAGGAGGAGAAGCGATTTGGATTGGAGAGAGAAAGGCAGAGAGAAAGTGGGTTGCACGAAATTCGGTTGGAAATTGAATTACAGTCAAACTTTTTTTATTATTCTTTTATTTTTCTGCCACAGTTTGCTAACAGAGCTGAAAGAGCTACAGGACATCTGATTCGTATGACTCCAAAATCACAACATGGGCGTGCTTTTAAACTAGTCCAACAAACTGTATTCATGCACCAAACCACTCTATTGGTCAGCGGGCTAATTACTCAACCTCTACTTGTCTGTTTACGTCAATAAAAAATAGTGCACCGGAACATGTGACTGCTACACTGTAAATGTATGTGCATACAACCGGATACAATTTCATAGCAGATTCTTTTGAACCAGTAGATGGATTAGAATTTATAACATATTCTCACTTGTTTCATTTTACTTCAGTACAAGTTCTCAGAAATCACGACCCCAACACTTGATCTCTATATGAGATACATAGGTATTCGAGTGTTCCATTAAAGTTATCCTTTACTTCTCAAGTGTTGAGTTAGTAAAGAAGTTAAGAACATTAAATTTCCTTGTCAGAATTGACCAGTTTATTATGTTATAGTATATATTTCTTCTTGTCTCTTGATTTTACTTCACTGTAAGTTCTCAGAAATGAAGGAGGGCCCTTTCCTAGGGCTAACACTTGATCTCTATATGAGATACATAGGTATTCAAGTGTTCCATTAAAGTTATCCTTTACTTCTCAAGTGTTGAATTAGTAAAGAAGTTAAGAACATTAAATTTCCTCCCCCCAATTGACTAATTGATTATGTTATAGTATATATTTTTGGGGTGTCTTTGTGTTACCGGATTCCAGGACAAGAATTCATCGGGTCTGGTGGAGTACCTAGCTAAGTGCTGTTACTTGAGGTAACATTACTAGGGGAAGGTGCACCATTCCTCGTATAGGCGTGTAGCCAAACCGAATACTATGTTATTTTGAATATTTGGTCAGGGTTTAATTGTAGAGTGAAGTATCCTCATGTCAGGTTTTCCTGACAAACTCTTGTACAGAGAGACCTGGAGGATAATGTCTAGTAGATAATTCAAACTCTCCAGTAGGTAATTCAAACTCATCTATATATATATACTATATAGATGTGTCAGTGTGGATTGGCAAAAGGGCATACCGAATCAGTTCTCTCTTAGAGGTCATATGAGCCAGCCTTTATGACCTCAAACGCTTCGGGCTACCACCTCTTTTGGCACTTTCAATACTTTGGTTGATGTCGGTTAACGACACAAGCTATAGACGGCTGTCGCAACCAACTGAGTCACGGAACACTTCTTCACATAAGATAAGTTTCACGGATGCACAAATTCGCAAACCCTCTTACTGTATATGAGGCCTGTCTAAAAAGTATCCGACCTTAGGCGAGAAAAAATATTTCAAATATGTGACAGGGTTGGGACTCTATTCCCTTGAGCTTGCACACACTTACCCTACCGATCCATCCACCTCTGCTATTAATAAATCATTATTTATTCATTGTATAATCGAGTGAAGTGAATTGCATGGATCAAAGTGTAGTGTCTGTTCTGTGCTCGGTCAGAGGAGAATAAATCCTTCTTGACTGGGGCAATCCAGTGTAGAACACAATAAGAGAGAAGATATTGAAGAAAGAAAGAAAGAGCACATATAATCGATCTATAAGTACTGTAGCTGACACAGTGCTGAATAATCCTGTGCATAACATAATGATGAGAGATTCTGGTCATCGTTGTTTGTTCATTTAATAATGGATTGAAGTGTAGTGTTTGCTTTGTCCCAGTCAGAGGAGAATAAATCCTTCTTGACCGGGGCAATTTTTACCTTTGTCTCATCCAGAGTACCTCTTTTCTCCACACAAAAACTAACCTTGTGTCTAACTTTGCCCTCGAGGGGAGGCAAGTAAATAGGAACTTACAAGGACTGTCATTCAATATATATATATATATATATATATATATATATATATATATATATATGTTCATAGTAGCCAGTGGAGGAAATCTAATATTTTTTCTCCCAATTAATACCTAGTTGTTCGGTGTAACGAAGGGAGGTAACTCTGCTTATCGCTAACATTCACAGATAACATAAATTGAATAAATATATTGAAGACATTGCCAAGGCTGCTGCAAAGAAGGTGGGCTCCTTTTACCGTGCTAAAAAACTTCTCACACCTGCCAGTATCCTATATCTCTACAAAGCCACCATTCGCACATGAATGGAGTATTGTTGTCACATCTGAGCTGTTGCACCATCCACTAATCTCTCCCTCTTAGACAAAGTCCAAAAAAGAGTCGCTAATCTGAAAGGTCCCTCACTATCAACCAAGCTCCAGCCCCTGTCCCATCGCCGCAATGTTGCATCCTTGTGCTTGTTTTACACGTACTTCAATGGATTGTGCTCTGATGAACTTGCTGCTTTGGCGTCCCCGCGCCGTAAATACACTCGACCAACCCGACAATCAGCTGTATCCGATACATTCACATTGACCATTTAATAAAACGAGCTAGTCATTTAGAGATTTCAACTGGCAAAAGTCAAGTGGAACTTAAAAATGACTAATCGAGAATCATTCCAAAACCAATGTTGCTCCTAATTAACACCACACTCAAATATTCATAATGCTGCTGCTCTGGTGCCCCACTCGACGTAAATACACTCGACCAACTCGACAATCAGCTAAATACCATCCATTCACCGTGGAGGTCCCCAGATGCTGGAGAACCTTCTACTCCAATAGCTTATTTCCTCGTGCTGCTAGCCCTTGGAACTCTCTCCCTGCTCCCTGTTTTCCCCGACTGTACTAACATGCAGAAATTTAAAACAAATGTGAACAAGCATCTCGCTGCACAGCTCCCAATTTAGGATGACCCCTTTAAACTTTCACCCTAATTCTTAGTAACCCTTTATGTCTACAGTGGCAACTTGCCTTGTTTGGGGTGAACTAAGTTTAAAAATTTGGTGCAATTTTAGTTAAAAGGGCGATGCAGTTAATTATTTTCATGTAAAAGCATTATTTTGTACTTACTCAGTCATATTTTATCTCTCACGGCACGAAAAAGAATTTAAAAATATCAAGCAGAACTTTAATTAGAACGATTTTTCCATTTCCATAAGGGAGATATGAAATGTCGAGTCGCTGCCATTTTCGGAGTGGCCGGTTAGCTAACTAAGGGCAGATAAGTGTCAGGAACAATAAACTGGGTGCCGTGTTCAGGGAAATAGCAGAACGGTACCCAGTTACCATGTAAATATGAAAAAAGAAAAAAAAACAAGAAAATTATATCGTGGAAAGTATCCCGGTGAACAAATTAAAAATAATTATTTAATTTTCTATTTTTTTTATTTAATACATATATATTTTATTATCCATATTTGGTCGCTGTTACCATGTAAATATGAAAAAACAAACAAAAAAAAACAAAAAAAAAACAAGAAAATTATACCGTGGAAAGTATCCCGGTGAACAAAGTATTTAATTTTCTATTTTTTTTATTTAATAAATATATATTTTATTATTATTGCTTATGTGTTTCTTTCTTTTTATAATCCTAACAATAAAAACGGAGTTAATGCCCTTGTCTATTCTATCGACCGCTCACAGCCAAAATGTCGGCTCGGGCGCAAATACAGGTTGTACATCGAAATGGAAAAATCGTTCTAATTAAAGTTCTGCTTGATATTTTAAAATTCTTTTTCGTGCCGTGAGAGATAAAATATGACTGAGTAAGTACAAAATAATGCTTTTACATGAAAATAATTAACTGCATCGCCCTTTAACTAAAATTGCACCAAAATTTTTTTTAAAAAGAACTGTCTCCTTTTGTTTGTTAGATTTCTGCTAAGAAGCTTAATATAAATACTACTATAATAATAATTTTTATAAAAATTATCACGTGATAACAAACATTTGTATTTGTAAAAAAAAAGTCGGAAATTAAATCAAAAGGTTGGAATAGATGACACACAAGAACGAAATATAATTTTAGAAAGTTAAATATTCACGTTTTAAAAAATTAAAATGTTCAATGCACAAGCATTTTTTTAAAAAATAAAAAATAAAATGTTTATTAAATTTGCTTATGCATCAAATATTTTTAGTTGTGATAAAAAAAAACCGTGGGGCATTCCAGTTTAGCGGATACTTTCGAAAAACAAAAAACAAACTGAGAAATATCTGTTTGATGGACGTACCTGTCACGGAATGAAAATATGCGATACAAAAAATCACGTACATTAATCAAGTGGGTTTTGGTTTTTTCATAAAAATAAAATTCAATTTTGTCCACGATAATTTTTAACCAAAACATTAAAAGAGTAACTGATTTTTATTTTCAGTGAAACAATTTAACTAATTTAACTATTTTTATTTATTTTTAAAAAAATGTATAAACGTTTTAAAAACATTAAACTTTCTACAATTATATTTCGTTCTTGTTGGTTATCTGTCGCAACTTTTTAATTTAATTTTCCACCTTATTTTTTTGTTGCAAATGCAAATTTTTTTATAATGTGGTCATTTTTACAAAAATATATTATTTATTCAAGTATTTATATGCCCTACATTAAGAGTGTTGACAAGAAACCCAACAAATAATGGGACACGACTCTTTGTTAGAGATAAGCGGAATTAACTCCCTTGCAATGTGTGTTCAACACAGACAGAAGTTGGAGGCAAGGCGATCCATAATACATAAGACACCCCATAGACCGGTATTGTCTGGGCCTTCGGGTCTTCATTTACGCCGGTCTATCGGTCTGATCTGTCCTGTGCAGTTCTAGGAGGTGCACCCTCCCAGGCTTTGCCTTCTCACCCTTTGAGAAGGGGTTAGTTTATTGCTAATCGCCTGAGGCGCCCCTACCGGGGAATGCCGACGGGGCTGCCCAGGCAATTTTTAATGGCCAGAGCGCTCAAATTCTCGGGCGCTGGCTTTTTAATTCCCACTTTCCCGACCTTGTGTCACATCTTACCTTGTGGGAGGAAGATAAATAAAACAAGCCTGGTAAACATGCGACTGGAGGAGGACATGTGAAAACCAAAATTACTACTAAATAATAATTACAGAGAAAAGTTTTAGTAAAAAATTTCTTAGTAATGTCCAGTAATTAGCATCTATACATATTATTAGGAAGCAGCTTACAATAATTGATTTATTTTCCTTAAATCAAATGTAAAAAGTACAAAAATATAAAAGAACTAAATTCACAAAAAATCACTTTATGCACCATGAATTAGACACATTTTTGATATTTCAAAAATCATGAGTCAATTTGTTTATATTTACTTTTTGATTACAGAAAATATAATGAAATAATACGATCAGAAAGCAAATTCAATATTTTACAAAATCAAATACTTTATGAACAAAATAATGTTTGGAGAAAATATTTTGATGATTTTTACAAAATTTGTTATGTTTGTTATATATACAATTTGTTTTTACATAAGATGAAGAAAATGCTTATTTAATAATGATACGATAATACATATGATACACAGTCTTAATAATGAAATCAACTTACATTAACAAGAACATAAAATCAATAAAATATATGTAAAAAGGGGGGAAATGTAAAATATATCTGTTTTTTATAAATAAGATATTAAAGTAAAAAAAAATGTTTTAAAATAATTCTCTGAAATTTTGTTTATTTTGACTTCAAGAATGATTTGGAAAAGTTTTAAATTTTAAAGTTTAAAATTTAGGTTTAATGTTTCGGAATTTTTTGAACTGAAGATTGATAATTTGGATTATTCCGATAATTGTTCTCACCTTTGATGTTATTCTCACAACGTTTCGGCAAACGTAACCTCTGACCTTCTCCAGGTGCGTCTTGTCAAACTCGGGAATCTTTATGTGAAACTCGGGAATCTGTATAGAATTTCGAACTGAACACTTTATCTAATCCATGGGTTTTCTTGTTATTATATTCTTAGAATCACCCGTAGTGAGGATTGAACCTTCAACCTCTAGAATACTGTCATTTAAGTTCAGAATTTTAAAGTTAAATTTAAATTTTCATGTTTTAAAGTTTGTAATTTATTTTTCAATTAGGTGAAACCAGATTCATTCTACCACGTGTGCAACACTCTTAGAAGCAGTACGTATTCAAGCGATTCTGATCTCTGCGACGTTTCTGCCTTTTATATGATCGAATGCCAAAGAAAAGGAGTCACACTTGAAATGCCAAAGTCGTGTGGTGAGTTATAAGATAATATATAATCCTTTAATCCCTTAACCCTAACCCTAACCATGAAATCATTTCATCCCTTAACCCTAACCCTAACCATGAAATCCTTTAATCCCTTAACCCTAACCCTAACCATGAAATCCTTTCATCCCTTAACCCTAACCCTAACCATGAAATCCTTTAATCCCTTAACCCTAACCCTAACCATGAAATCCTTTCATCCCTTAACCCTAACCCTAACCATGAAATCCTTTCATCCCTTAACCCTAACCATAACCATAAAATCCTTTAATCCCTTAACCTTAACCCTAACCATAACCATAAAATCCTTTAATCCCTTTGCCTTAACCCTAACCATAACCATAAAATCCTTTAATCCCTTAACCCTAACCCTAACCATGAAATCCTTTAATCCCTTAACCCTAACCCTAACCATTAAATCCTTTAATCCCTTAACCCTAACCCTAACCATGAAATCCTTTAATCCCTTAACCCTAACCCTAACCATTAAATCCTTTAATCCCTTAACCCTAACCCTAACCATGAAATCCTTTAATCTCTTAACCCTAACCATAACCATAAAATCCTTTAATCCCTTAACTTTAACCCTAACCATAACCATAAAATCCTTTAATCCCTTAACCCTAACCCTAACCATGAAATCCTTTAATCCATTAACCCTAACCCTAACCATGAAATCCTTTAATCTCTTAACCCTAACCATAACCATAAAATCCTTTAATCCCTTAACCCTAACCATAACCATGAAATCCTTTAATCTCTTAACCCTAACCATAACCATGAAATCCTTTAATCCATTAACCCTAACCCTAACCATTAAATCCTTTAAACCCTTAACCCTAACCCTAACCATGAAATCCTTTAATCCCTTAACCCTAACCCTAACCATGAAATCCTTTAATCCCTTAACCTTAACCCTAACCATCAAATCCTTTAATCCCTTTGCCTTAACCCTAACCATAACCATCAAATCCTTTAATCCCTTAACCCTAACCCTAACCATGAAATCCTTTAATCCCTTAACCCTAACCATAACCATCAAATCCTTTAATCCCTTTACCCTAACCCTAACCATGAAATCCTTTAATCCCTTAACCCTAACCATAACCATAAAATCCTTTAATCCCTTAACCTTAACCCTAACCATAACCATAAAATCCTTTAATCCCTTAACCCTAACCCTAACCATGAAATCCTTTAATCCATTAACCCTAACCCTAACCATGAAATCCTTTAATCCCTTAACCCTAACCCTAACCATGAAATCCTTTAATCTCTTAACCCTAACCATAACCATAAAATCCTTTAATCCCTTAACCCTAACCATAACCATGAAATCCTTTAATCTCTTAACCCTAACCATAACCATGAAATCCTTTAATCCATTAACCCTAACCCTAACCATTAAATCCTTTAAACCCTTAACCCTAACCCTAACCATGAAATCCTTTAATCCCTTAACCCTAACCCTAACCATGAAATCCTTTAATCCCTTAACCTTAACCCTAACCATCAAATCCTTTAATCCCTTTGCCTTAACCCTAACCATAACCATAAAATCCTTTAATCCCTTAACCCTAACCCTAACCATGAAATCCTTTAATCCCTTAACCCTAACCATAACCATCAAATCCTTTAATCCCTTTGCCTTAACCCTAACCATAACCATAAAATCCTTTAATCCCTTTACCCTAACCCTAACCATGAAATCCTTTAATCCCTTAACCCTAACCATAACCATAAAATCCTTTAATCCCTTAACCTTAACCCTAACCATAACCATAAAATCCTTTAATCCCTTAACCCTAACCCTAACCATGAAATCCTTTAATCCATTAACCCTAACCCTAACCATGAAATCCTTTAATCCCTTAACCCTAACCCTAACCATGAAATCCTTTAATCTCTTAACCCTAACCCTAACCATGAAATCCTTTAATCCCTTAACCCTAACCCTAACCATACAATCCTTTAATCCCTTAACCCTAACCATAACCATGAAATCCTTTAATCCCTTAACCCTAACCCTAACCATAACCATGAAATCCTTTAATCCCTTAACCCTAACCCTAACCATGAAATCCTTTTATCCCTTAACCCTTACCATAACCATAAAATCCTTTAAGCCCTTAACCCTAACCATTAAATCCTTTAATCCCTTAACCCTTACCATAACCATAAAATCTTTAATCCCTTAACCCTTACCATAACCATAAAATCTTAAATCCCTTAACCCTAACACTAACCATAAAATCTTTAATCCCTTAACCCTTACCATAACCATAAAATCCTTTAAGCCCTTAGCCATTACTAAGTGAAACAAACCTTCAATCCTTAATCTTCTCTAACCATTTTGACATGACTGATTACCTCCCACTCTTTATTTTTGGAACAACCTCCCCCTGACTAGAGAACATAGGTTAGAATCAGATGATCAAGCCTACATGTGATTTAGATTAACCTTCAGCACAGCGTTAGTTACTTTTATTTCTTATACCGTTCTCCTTCGACCCAGGACTCTACCCTGCTTAACTCTGTCTCTGAAAGCATAGATGCAGCACTCTCATTCGACTCGAATGCCCAAATACATGTGTTTGGGGGATTTTTATGCACACCACCGTGATTGGCTGGGGTTCACCAGCTTTACTGACGCAGCTGGGAACTCTATGTTTAATTTCTCCTTAACTACTGACTCTCACAGACTGTCACTTTCCCGACCCACCTCCCTGATGATGTGGACCAGCAAGCCTCACTTCTCAACCTGTTCTTGATCTCACTGCCCAAGCTTATGTGACAAATGCCCATGGCCCGCTCGGGAACGTTGATAACATTGTGGTAATGAAAACAGAAAGGAAAGAAAGCTGACGTTACTATCACCAATGAAAACAATTACACAAATACATAACTTATATATAAATATATATATATATATTTATATTTTTTTAAGTAAATATTAATTATTTTTACCTACAGACATCTATGTATCATGCTTACGCAATCTTCAGTGTAGGGATGTTAATTCACGTCGGTCAGAGGGCTTGAATTCGTCTTTTGTAAATCGCCACTGATTTGTAGTTGGGTGTCTTTCCCCTTGGCCGACGCCAATTCGCATGACAATTAGGAGGGATTTGAATCTATAAACGCTAAATCGGTGGGTGCGTATAGCGAGCAGTGGAGAGTGATTCAACAGCAACAACAACAAACGGGGTCGCTTTTAACTGCTCCTTCATAAATTCTCTCAGAGTGCACCAATCCTAGTAAAGGGGGCTATAATTATATTTTTAAAGTAAATATTAATTATTTTTACTTTGTTTTTTTATTTAGGCAGCCTTTTTCTCATTTATGCAAACATTGTTAAAAATAACAGAATTCGTCTGTTTAATTAAACTTTTTTATGGCACGGTTAATAGATTTTTGACAATAGCTATTTTGTAGCGATACGGATACTCGCTCTTGAAATTTATAAGATTAGAATTTAAGCTGGTTGTATTTTTTTATAAGTGGAAGTGTTAAACAATTTATTTGAGGCGTCAATATAATTTAATTTAATTTAAATGGTTGAAGATCATGTACGATTTAGCTAAGAAAGTAATAATTTGATGATCAGTGACAAATGGCCTCAGTCTAACTATGTTCCGTGGCAGAATAAGTATTCTTTGGAATAAACCGAAACGAAATAATTTTTATAACCAAAAAACATGGCCCAACAATAATAAAAGAAAATTGGCTCATCAGAATGGAATACTGATTTTGTAGGGCAGAAGCTATCGTTTAGAAACTCAAAAAATCCAACAAAATATTTTATATCTTAGATTAATTCTTTTTACGCTTATTAAACTGCACTAAAGTGTACATTTATTAACAATACAGCTCTATCTGATCGGATATCGAGGCATTTGTTTGTTCCAAACCTGCTGTCTTAATTCGGTTCTGTCCCGTTTTTTTTTTGCGTGGTTGGTTTTCTTTCTGTCACAGTAAATTAACTTTTTTTAAATTTGATTTGAATCCATTTTCCTTACATTTGTTGCGTTGTTGAATCGTATGTTTTTTGTGTCTTTCTCCCAGTGAGTTGCCAGAACATGATGGGAAATACGTTTCTCCAATCGGAAAACATGTTGCTGACGTCACACCAAGTGCCGGCTGCTGCCGAAATCATTTTCGTGGTGGAAGAGGGGCGATGCAACAGTATGGTTGGCGCTCGACTGCCGGAAATCGTCCAACACATAACATCAACCTTGGCTCAGAAAGGTACGTACAATTTGCGACCACACATAAGTATTGGCTTATTTTCATAGAGGGATTACATTTTGAGGATCAAAACGTAGTAGCTCGTCTATTGTGTCTTACGAAGCTATCCTCCCAGGCATTACATTCCCCACCTTCACTGGAGAATGCTGACGAGTCTGATCATGACTACTCTAGGTATTTAAGATCAAAGTGTAGTATCTGTTCCGATGGATACTGCATCCCATAGACTGGTATTGTCTTGGCCTTCGGGGCTTGATTTACGCCGGTCTATGGGTCTGTCCTGTGCAGTTCTTGGAGGTCCATCCTCCCAGGCTTCGCCTCCCCTCTTTGGGAAGGAGTAAGTTTATTGCTTACTGCCTGAGGCGCCCCTACCGGGGAATGCCGACAGGGCTGCCCAGGCAATTTTTAAACCCCACTTTCCCGACACGACCTTGGGTCACATCTTACTTGTGGGAGTAAGATAAAAACTGGCCTTGTGCCTAACTCCTGGAGAGGAGTAAATCAATACTCTAGGTATTGGTAACATCCATGAACGATCGTGTGGGTTTCAGAAATGGCCACACCACACATTAAGGTTGACCTTGTGTCATATCCAGCCCCCTATTGGGAGGCAAGTAAAGACTATCCTTTCATGTATTACTTCCTCCTTTTAGAAGTAACCAAGGGTTTATTGCCTTTTGCAGATAGGTTTGTAGAGGCGCCTTTATCTGTGAGAAAATGCTGACGGAACAAACTGAGGGCTATTTTTGCAGCCGGACAAAAGTCCCTATTTTTTGGGAAGCTGGGTTCTCACTATAAACTGACCTTGTGTCTAACTTTTCTGTTGTGGGAGGCTAGTAAACCAATCCGACATTTGAGCAGGGATCAAAGTATAGTATACAGTGCCCCCCCCCCCCCTAGTTGCAGGCTTACCATTCACGGTTTCACAAATTCGCGGATTTTCAGCATAAACATTGACTTAACATTTTCTTCATAGATTCTGTACAACTTACAAATATGATAATCATGTAAGCCCAACTAAAGCGAATATGACAAAAACGCAATTAAAAACGCTAATTATTCCGTAGTATTCATATTAAATGCGGATTGGCATTCCAAATTTGCTGCGAACTTTATACGAAACTGAAATATTAAAAAAAAAATCAACCAACTCGCAAGCAGAAAGGGTTAATCTACGCTAATTTGTTGGTTTTCATGCAGAAAACACATTTGCTAATGTACAAAAACACATGCTAATGTGCAAAACACATGCTAATGTACAAAAAACACATGCTAATGTACAAAACACATGCTAATGTACAAAAACACATGCTAATGTACAAAAAACACATGCTAATGTACAAAACACATGTTAATGTACAAAAACACATGCTAATGTACAAAACACATGTTAATGTACAAAAACACATGCTAATGTACAAAACACATGCTAATGTACAAAAACACATGCTAATGTACAAAACACATGCTAATGTACAAAAACCTGATTTTCAGTGAACTTTGACGTATCAAAATCTAATCGCGGATTTTCGCTATTGGCGGGTGTGTCTGGAACGTAATCGCCGCGAATAGCAGAGACCTACTGTATATTCTGTTCTCAATTAGAGGTGTAGAAATCTTTCTGGACTGAGGCATTTTTAATAGGAAATTTTTACTGGTCATTCACGACTTTTGTGGTGCTTAGAAATGGCAACATCTGAGATTAAGATTAGTACTGCTGGATGTTGCATAAGTTATTTACAATATCGACTTGCTGTGGATTAGCGAAGGGGATTTCTTACAATTAGAATGGTAGTGTGAACAATGTATATAAGTGGATTGTAGGCAGTTTAATTTTGTTTTGCTAATCAGGATGTGATTTTATTCTTTAAGCATCAGCTTAAGATAAAAATCAGATGTGATAATAAAAGATTATATTCCATAGAATTCAACATAAAGTGGGTACAAGTTGCAAGCTTGTGCATACGAAAGGGGACCAGGTATGGATATGTGTTCCTTGCCTGAGCATGGCACACGTGGTTATGAACCCTAACCCGATTAAGGTGTCTTCTAGCAAGTTGAGTGAGTGTCCCCTTTTATTTTTTGGTAATAAAGATTCTCCCAGATGCCCACTCCCCATTTTTATTTTGGCCTTTCTCAAATTGTTTTTAATTCATTTCCTCTCACTTAAGTTTCTATCTTATTTAGAGATTCACCTGCTTGTTTATTGGTAAAAGAAAAATCCGGAAAACAGAAAAGTTGGGAGGGTCTTACTAACCTGCCCCTGATTTTATTTGTGTTTTTTGTTAATTCGTTATTCTTTGTTTGAGGGTATTTTGAGCACCACTTCTCACTAGTTTTCATGGAATTGTAAATAAAATGAATTTCAAACTATTTAAGTAAGGTAGTTCATTGAGTGAATGTGGTATTGTGGTGTCTGATGAAGAGAAAGTGATGGACAAATGGTCAAAGAATGGAAGAAACAGTGCTTGGACGAATAGGCTAAAATGGGTCGAGTTAAAAGTAGGATAAACAAAGGATGACCACCACACCACACTTTTGATGATCTTGTGTCTAATTTTAAATGAATTATTTTTAAAATTTCTTATTCAAAATGTAGTACCTGCTCTATCCTTGATTATTGGAGTGTGAATCCTTCTAGACTGAAGCAATTTTTATTTTTGTTCCAGAGTACCCCGTGTTAGGGTGGGGCTGGGGCTGGGGGAAGATTTTCCCCACATGACAAAATCAACTTTTTCCTCGTGAAGGTGGGTTGCTAGTAAATAAGGACTGATTGGGGTCCATCAATCTCAAAAAACAGTGGACATCCCCTGAAAATGTGCTTGCACAATGTTTAGTTCATAGTGAAGCAACGGTGGTGCAATCCTCAACAGCACTTATCCTGACTCCGAAAATAGTGTAAAGAAATAAAAATCTACAACATTCATATTGAGTTACAGGGAGGGGTGGGGGATATAACCGTAAATAAAAAATAGATTTGAGGAAGACCGGAAGGTACATCGGCCGAAACGTAGTCGAAATATAAATATCAATGTTGAGGACAATAGTCCAAAGAGAAACAATGCGAATAAAAAGAATGTAATATCAAATTACATGAAATTCATGTGAAATCGACACGAGTATGAAATTGATTTTGTTTGTTTTGTTTATTTTGTTATTGCCTTAAGAGTGACATCAGTTCTAACATCGACACATTTCTGTCTGTCCCTATTTACTTGCCTCCCCACGAGGGCAGTTAGACACAAGGTCGTGGAGAAAATCCAGCTCTCTAAAATTAGTCACTCTGGATCGGGACAAAAATTTTATAAAATTACCTCAATCTAGAAGAATTTCTTCTTCACTAACCAACGACAGAGAAGATGAAGTTAAGTAAAATATATAATGATCGGTTAATTAGTTTGTGAGACTGAATCCTTACACACAAATATATAAACATGAACACATACCTAATTTCTGTTGAAGAACGCAGGTGTGTTCGAAATATTGAATAAATTATCTTTTTAAATTACAAAAACAACATCGTTTTTATACTTCAAACGCCACCAATCATCCTCCAAATACTTCTCTAGCAGCATACGTGGAAACAAAGAAATTAAGTCATTAAGTAATCCTAATGGACTCTTTAATTTTCCATTGTGAATTATACGTGAATGTTTTTTGTTTTTTCTGCGTTTTATTCTAGGTGTTGATGACACCCGCTTTGGCCTGATCGGATTTGCCAGTTTCTACCAGCACCGCGACTACGTTCACACAATGGATGGTAAGATGCTGTCCAGCAGTCGATCGATGATCCAGTACTTGGAGAAACTCACCTACTCAAAGATTTCGTACTACATCGACGTGATGAGGGCCATCATGAGGGCCACTGAGTACCCGTTCCGCGCCGGGGCACGCAAGACCGTCATTCTGGTCACGTGCACCGGGTGTCATGAGAGGAAAGTCACTACCTGGGAGCTGGAGCAGATGCTCAACGAACACGACATCACATTGCACGTGCTGGCCGACCACGACGTCAAAACGAAAGGAAACCCGAGCACAAAGGAGACTTATCTCTATGGTAAGGAAACACCGGAAATGTCTTTCTTTTTTTGTTTTCATTACGTTTTTAATTTTTAATTTTTTTATTTTTTATTTTTTATTTTTTATTTTTTATTTTTTAATTTTTAATTTTTTTAATTTTTAATTTTTAATTTTTAATTTTTAATTTTTTAATTTTTTTAATTTTTTATTTTTAATTTTTAATTTTTTAATTTTTTAATTTTTAATTTTTTAATTTTTAATTTTTAATTTTTTAATTTTTTAATTTTTTAATTTTTAATTTTTTAATTTTTTAATTTTTAATTTTTAATTTTTTAATTTTTAATTTTTTAATTTTTAATTTTTTAATTTTTAATTTTTAATTTTTTAATTTTTAATTTTTAATTTTTTAATTTTTAATTTTTTAATTTTTTAATTTTTTTTATTTTAACATAGTTCACCCAAAACAAGGCAGGCCGCTACTGAGAAAAAGGGTGAAAGTTTGTGAGGGGGGGGGGGGGGTCAACCTAAATTGGGAGCTGCGCAGCGCAATGTCTGTTTACATTAGTTTTAAATTTCTGCATGTCAGTAATGTCAGGAAAACAGAGAGCAGGGATGGAGTTCCAAAGTCCAGCAGCACGAGGAAAGAAGCTTTTTGAGTAGAAAGCTCTTCGGCATCTGGGGGCCTCCACGGTGAATGGATGGGATTTGGGTTGGTCTAGTGAATTTACGTTGTGGGGGCACCAGAGCAGCAAGTTCATCAGAGCACAGTCCATTGAAGTACTTGTAAAACAGGCACAAGGAAGCAACATTGCGGTGGTGGGACAGGGGCTTGAGCTTGGTGGATAGTGAGGGACCTATTAAGTTGGTGACTCTTTTTGTCATGGCTGCTGCAAAGAAGGTAGGCTCCCTCTACCGTGCTAGAAAACTTCTTACACCTGACATTATCCTATATCTCTACAAAGCCACCATCCGCCGATGCATGGAGTATTGTTGCCACATCTGGTCTGATGCACCATCCACTAATCTCTCCCTCTTAGACAAGGTCCCAAAAAAGTACCTAATCTGATAGGTCCCCCATTATCCACCAGGCTCCAGGGCCTGTCCCATCGTTGTTGCGTCCTTTTGCTTGTTTTACAAGTACTTCAATGGAGTGTACTCCGATGAACTTGCTGCTCTGGTGCCCTCCTCGACGTAAATACACTCAACCAACCCGACAATCAGCTAGATCCCATCCATTCACTGTAGAGATCCCCAGATGCTGGAGAACCTTCTACTCCAATAGCTTCTTTTCCTCGTGCTGCCGGACTCTGGAACTCCCTCCCTGCTCCCTGTTTCCCCGACGGTACCAACATGCAGAAATTTAAAACTAATGTAAACAATCATCTTCCTGCACAGCTCCCAATTTAGGATGACCCCTAAAACTTTCACCCTAATTCTTAGTAGCCCCTTACGTCTACAGTGGGAGCTTGCCTTGTTTGGGGTGAACTATGTTAAAAAACAAAAAAAAAAGATAATACTCTGCAACATAATGTATTTATTTAGTTCTAACACATCCATTCGTATATTTTTCTAACACACGTGAAGATAAACGTTTTTTTTTAAATAGGTTAGTATTATTTTTTAATAGGTTAGTATTATTTTTAAATAGGTTAGTATTATTTTTTAATAGGTTAGTATTATTTTTTGGAAGCAAATTAATAAGTTAATTAATTCATTAAAATATTTGAATCGTTTAATGAGTTTCAAATTTGAATGCATTTTCAGCAGTTAGGTGCCATACCGACTAAGCCATCAACCACGTGTAAGGGAGAGTTATAATTGTTTATATAAAGTCGCAATTACAACACTACCCAAGTACTCTATTCCTTTACAAAGAGCTATGCATTTTAAGCTAAGTTGGAGCCAGTCATTTCCTTTCTTACAGAGCTTAACCCTGGGACGAAAATTAGTTTAATTCATCCACAGAGAGCTGTTTCGACGTATCATGGCTCTTCAGTGTGACTAGAAACGAGCGGGTGCTTTCTATTGTGATTCGAAACTTGAATGCAGTTTCAGTTTCAGCAGTCAAATGCTGTACCGACTGAGCTCTCAGCCACCGCCACGTTTTAAGGGAGAAATATAATTGCTTATAGAGGTGCAACATTGGTTCGAGAGTTTTGTTAAATCAACCGTTTTGCCAGACTATCCGATTTAACGAGTGATTGATAAAAATGTTAACTTTTTCTTTGATGAAAATAGACCAATGTTTACATGTAGCACAACGGTTGCCCCTTGAATTTACCTATGAAGCCAAAACTTAGGTTAAATTTAAGCAAAATAAGACACAATCTCAACATAAGATAAGACTACCATCAGCAGGTGCAGTGTAAACAAACACATTGATGGCGCACCACACACAGCGCCATCTGTTGACCGCCCAGTAAACTAGTCTGGCGGAGTGGGATTATCAAGTTCCTTCTTGTGATTTTGTCTGGATTACAAAAGGTGTCGGACCATCAGTTGCCGTAAATTCATTGTATAATATCGAAAGAATCACAAATTTATCATTTATATGACGCATAAGTTTCTCCAAATCAGATCTTTGCTTAGAAGCTTCAAATATTTTTATGTTCATGGTCTGCATTTCGAATAAATATCAATTTAATTCACCTTTTTTCAATAATTTTTTATATTTGACTTCTCCCTCTCTATAAGTTAGCCATCCCCCCTCTTAGTTGCGACTAACATACACCCCCCCTAAAAAAATTCGACTTGTAAGCCCCCCCCAATCAAAAATATATGCACCAGCTCTGCTCAAAGCTACATAATTGTCGAGCACTATTGTAATATATATTTATATAAATATATATATATATATATATAAATATATATATATAAATATATATATATATATATATATATATATATAAATATATATATATATATTTATATAAATAAAGAGGTGTACTAAAAGCGAACTTTTAGGAAAGGTAAAACCTATTGTGAAGAGTATACAGCTCAATATCCAGGATAGAGCAGGTAGAAATGACCTACCTATCTACATCGTATCCTCTCCGCTGGACTCTTCGACACCGGACTTTTTGGCAATCGGACATTTGCTTGCACCCTGGCACAGTTTTGCCCTACGTTCCCTTCCCTACAACTTTTATTTTATTTCATTTTTTCAAATTTTAAATCTTGGCCATTGCCAACTTATCTATCCCAGCGACTTCCTCTGATGATAAGATTTTGATCTTTGAAAAGCCTGGCTTAAGGAAAATTTAACTTGAATAAATTGCCTTTTTGCGGATTATACCTTGCTTTGAACTTTTGAATTGAATTTTGATTTGGCTTTTGCTTTCTCTAATTCCTTTCCACTCTCCTTCATTTAT
>OY744522.1:199811258-199966258 GCA_963556195.1 Sepiola atlantica
TTAATTGTTAAAATTTAAAGTAAAACATATTTTGTATTATTCCGACTACTGTTCTCATATTGGGTTTTATTCTCACAAAGTTTCGGCCGGTGTAATCTCCGACCTTCTTCAAGTGTGTTTTGTCCAACTCGGAAATTTTTATGTCGAATTCGGGAACCTGCACGAAATTTCGAACGGTACCCTTTAGTTAATCCATGGGAGTAGATTGTTTTCGTTCCGTCAACCACGACCGGATAGAAAACTTAAGTAATTCGTAATTGTTTTCTTAGTGTCGCCCGCACTGAGGATTGAACCTATAACCCCCAGAAGACTGTGGTAATTATTTAGCACTTATATCCGTTGCGCCACGGGTATTTGTTTGAAGTTATAGATGCTATGCAGGAGAGAAGGATTTTATAAATCTGGCATAGACGGGTGTTATATATTGACGGGTGGTAAGGGGCGATTAAAAGGAAGTCTCGCGTGGTTGTGATGTTAGGTTCCGAAAGAGAGAGCTATGTCGTTTAGCTCTTTCGAGTTCGACTTTAAGACCGCAACAAGTTAGAAATATTAGTTCCTGGCGAGTCGAGAATTCCAGTTTGGACATTAATACATTAATACCACGGTCCATGTATAATGTTTTCTGCTTTACAAAAATTCACAAAAAGAAAGATCGGATCCAAATGACTTCTTATTTTGTGATTACAACCAAAGCAGTTGCGCGACACGAAATCAAGTTAGTCGGTCCTACAAAAGTAAAAGCCGAATGCAACAAGGACAAGTGAGTTGTTTTATACTGGATTCGACTTCTTGGGGAGTGACATGAATACTCTTGCTTCTGCTTGTCGGCGTCCAACTGTAGAAGCACCCCGTAAAGTCAGCAACGTTGTAGTATCAGGGCTCTACCATCTAGAATTTCGGTTCCTGTTAGGGCGACCCATGGCGAACAGGTATGGCATCAAGCGGTATTATCGTTGCAACCCGGATAACGGGGCTCTGATAAAATTCCAGGAGGAGTCAACATCAGGATCTGTTGTCCTCTGGTTGTTTCTGAGCATGTCATGGTTCGACTTATTCAGTGATGCTGTGAAAACTTGAAGTCTTGTACAGCTTCTTCTGTTTCTGCTAGTCGGATTCTAATAATTGGCCAGGACTCATCATGATGGTCTTTCTTTGTGTGGCGGAATCATCAGAAGCACTAATAAGAAAAAATAAAAAATCCATATGTAAAATATATGTAGTTATTTATTATATTTCAGAATACTATTTCAAGAATATATATATATATATATATATATATATATATATATATATATATATATATATATATATATATATATATATAAATATTAATTTTATACGTACATAAAAGTAATCCATGGGTATGTGTTTCTGGCTCACAGCCGTCATCAGCATCATATATATATATATATATATATATATATATATATATATATATATATATACTAGAGATGAAAGATGAGAATAAAAAATTGTAAAGATACAATATTTATTAAAACATCAAAGTTCAGAGAAAGGAGCTCCGCATCCTTAATCCATGGATTTTCAAAGATAAACTCTTTTCATCAGAGGATAGGGAAAACTGACAATGTAATTGTAAATGTTCTCGGCAACATTTAACTTTGAAAATTTTACATAAATTTTACATAAAATCAAACAAAAACCCATGAAAGCCACAAACCATCAGTAGAACATATCCGAAACCCGAGTCACTTGCATGCGAGCCGAGTACTCTTCAACTGAGCCACTTCGCCACATACAAGGGAGTCTATTAACTTACACACATGAAGCAAACAGCGGCAAACGCCGACTGTGGAATGTACCTACTGTGTGTGTTTTTACCACAGGTTGTAGGCGGTCGCATGGGATCGAACGCAGTTCGTTGATTCAAGCTAGAATCACTAGACAAACGCTCAGAACCACACGGCCGTCGGCAATCGACAGAAACAGTAATTGAGATACACTTACCCAGGGAGGTAAGGGAAGTGTTATTGCTGACTACAGTGTTCAATATATATATATATATATATATATATATATATATATATATATATATATATATATATATATATATATATATGGTACGTCAATGAAAATTAGTAAGACCTGCAAATGGAAGCAAATCGGTATTTTCAGTTGTTCAAAACAAGGAGTAGTTTAGTTAATAAAAACATTTATTTTTCATCTTTTTCTTTCCTTAAACCAGGCTTTTCAAAGATTAAAATCTTATCATCAGAGGAAAAATTATGATTGATAAGTTGACAGGGTAGGACTGTCAAAGTTCCAAATTTGAAAAAGTTTTCTTTTAAAATTAAAAATTAAAAATTAAAGAAATTCAAAAAACTATATATATATATGAGGATAAAATGCATGATATATCATAAAATGAAATGCTGTGAAAGACAAGATGGGTGAAAACAGACAAACGGAAAAGAATTTAAATAAAGGAAAGAATCATCAAGAAACGAGAGATTTTACCGGTTTCGTGGGGATCCACGAACATTTCCAGAAAAAGTGAAAATTTTAAATGTATTCGATAACGGTAAAAAAAGAAGAACGCACAAAGAGACGTCATTGGTAGGCGTTTACTATTTGAAAATAGAAAAAATAATAAAACGCGTGCGAGACGTTAAAATGAGAAGGGGGGGGGGAGAAAAAAAGAAGGAAAAGAAATGGAAAAATACTGATGATTTCATTTTACTACAGTTCATTCATATTTTTCCATTTCGTTTTCTTCATTTTCTCTTCTTTTTACCCATTATATGTATGATAGTTTTTTTTTTAAAGTTTTTAAATACTTTTAAAAAATTGCATTTAAAAGAAACAGAAAAGAAAAGAACACGATCCGATTTATACAGAAACTGGACTTTATTCAATAGTAATAAAAAAACAAAAAAAAAAATAATTAATTACAAATAAATAGTTTAATTGTAATTTTTCTGCGTTAATAAACATCACGTATTTTGATTGTGAACAATTTACATATTTATTACAATAGAAACACGCAAAGTTAAAACTTTTAATGTTATTTGTTGTTTTGAAAATATCGTTGAAAGATTTGAAAACTAAAATATTTTCGTTTTTTCATTTCAGGATTTCAGAATTGTTTGAGTGCCAAATCGCATCGACGATGAAAATGTAAAAGCAGAAACGGCGTGATGAAAACGAAATAGCGATTCCTCGTCAATATTTATTAGAATCAAAACATCGTTAGTTTTTTCTTATAATTCAATAAAAAGAATTAATTTTATTCGATCATTTGTCTTCCTTTTTTATTAAAAACATTTTTGTTCTTTTCTATATTTTATTTTAAGTCGAAATGGTTAAAATAACCCGAAAAGAATATCGCTTTGTACATGTTTTTTTTTTGTTTTAATTAATGAGTTTGTGTAATTCGTTCATTCATTAATGAATCCATAACGATCATATAAAACAGGATTACCTTTTGTAAAAATAGAAAAACGAATGTTGCTTTGCGTAAGTTTGTGTAGGACAAAACAAGAAAAACCCATGTCGTTGTTTGATATCGAAAAGGTTTTAATAAGTGTAAAAACTTACGTTTTTTGTTTTTTTTACATTTATTTAAACGAAACCACTTTCATTCCAAATACTATTTGTTTGATTTTTAATGTAAATTTGTAAGTCAGCTTATGAAAAAAATGAAGGAAATAATAAGTGAAAGCCCATTAATCGCAGTCGCCTGGAAAGTAAGTAACAAATGCAAAAAAAATAAAAAATGCAAAATAATTTTTTTAAATGTAAAAAATAGCAAATGTAAAAACCATTAAAGAATGTAAAAACATTTAATAAAATTTTTAAAATGTCAAAAAAATGTAAGAAAAATATTTTTAAAAATATAAAAATATGAAAAATGTAAAAAAATGTAAAAAAATGAAAAATGTAAAAAAAATGTAAAAAAATGAAAAAAAAAATGAAAAATGTAAAAAAATGAAAATGTCCAAAAAAATGTAAGAAAAATATAAAATAAATTCCAGCTCTTTACAGTTATTATCACTTCAAATAAATGGATCAACGATAGTCGAGGGTGACCCGAAGGCTCTCTTTTCATTGGCTGAGATGTAGGGGAAGGTGGCACTCCTTTCCATAGTTAGCTTCACTTACCCTTAATGCTCTCACCTTATAATGATAAGTGCTTAGCAAGGAGGCATCAATTACCATTTTTTGAGTCTTTAGTATGACTCAACCGAGGATTGAACTCCAGTCTCCTAGCCCATTCGCGAACACTAACAATTTTTCCAAATCATTCCAAAATGATTTGGAAAAAATTAACATCCAACGATTTTAAAGTGATATATATATATATATATATATATATATATATATATGGTACGTCAATGAAAATTAGTAAGACCTGCAAATGGAAGCAAATCGGTATTTTCAGTTGTTCAACTCTCTAAAAGTTTACCTTTTAGTTATAATTTACATATATATATATATATATATATATATAATAACACTTACACTACATGTTTTTACACACATTTGTTTGTGTAATATCTTGAGAATTAACAATTCAATCGAAATTTCGTTATAAAACATATTGTAAATCGGCGTCGAAGTTGTAATGTAATCATCATTAAAAGTGTGATTTAGTAGCCCCACAAGTGTTTGAATTTAAATATAGCCAAAGATGAAATGTAGAATAATGAAAGTAGAAATCACCTTAAAACGAAGTATTAATAAAAATTAAGGACTCAAGCAGCAAACAACATTTGGATGTCATTTGTAATTTTTGTAGTTCTACCAAACGCAATAATTCCATTGGCCAATGAACATAGATGTAGAGTCAATAAAAAAAAAATCGGTGTATTTCAGGAAGTGAGTCTTACTAAAGAAATATCGGGTCGGATATAATATGTAATTGATGAAATCTATTTGAAATTCAAATTTTACTTTGAAGGAGTAGAAATCGGTAATTTCCATAAATTACTGGAATTAAATATTTATTTCATAGGAGAGAATGTATCGATGACAAAAATCTGATTTCACATTTTTACACACACACACACACACACACACACACACACACACACATATATATATATATATATATATATATATATATATATATATTGCTATTTGTAAAAGAATAGAGCTATCTAACTAGTCGATGATAACATTATAATTTCCGTAACGAGGGTAATGCCAGAGAGGATAAGTAGCCCGACTATTGATGAAGCAGTCAGGTATTAAACATACCGAAATCACCATGGAATCAAGGTGTAGTATCTGTTCTGTTGCTGTACGGCATCTGTTCTGTCCTAGGTAAGTGAAGCAGAAATCTTTCTAGCCTGAGGCAAATTAAATTTTTGTTCCAATCTAGAGCGCTCCTTTTTGGGGAGCTGGATTTCCCGACATTAAAAAAAAACTACCTTGTGTATAAATTTGCCCTCGTAGGGAGGCAAATAAATAGGGGCAAGCAACCAAACAGACACACAAACAAACAGACAAACAGAAATACGTACAATCAGAGAGACGGAAAGAAAACAAATATACAGACAGACGAACACATACGGGCGGAGTTGACGTCAACATCTGGGATGATGTGCCATACCTGACGAAATGTCAACACGTCTGTTCAGTTTGTACCCCCACCCTCGTTCTCTTCAATCCCCACCCATCTTCACCAAGGCGGGCCGGTCATCTTCGAGGTTAGGCAGGCATGAACTTTGAACTTTTACAAATAAGCAGTAAACAAAATAAAACAAAAATAGCACTTTGTTATTCACTTAAAATGTGGAAATATTAAATTTACTCGATTCTTTTTCTTTTTTTTAACTAGCTGTATATAACCGGCGTTATCCGGGAGCCTTATTAGTTTCATATTTGTTTCACTTACTGCCCCCCTCCACCTGTTCTTGTCTTTTCTTTATGGAAATAACTAGAAGAACTTTGCTAGAAGAATGAGAATAACTTTTAACGCCTTTAAAACTAAGCATCTCTCCTTTCACCACCAACGCTCGAATCCTCATTTTCCTCCAGTTGAAATAGATGGCTGTCTCCATCAGGAAGCCCCCCTTTTTATAAGCTCCTTGGACTGACATTCACCTCAGACCTGAAATGGAAGACCTAAAATCAAATCTGATACTGCTAGGGTTGCTTGAAAAATGGTTCGATTTGTCTACTTTACCAGAAAGTTTCTCACTCCTGACGCAATCCTCTACCTGATACGTCCTAAGGTGGGGAGGTACTGCTGTCATATATGGGGAGGTGCCGCTCAGAGGTGCACTCTTTCTTGTCTTGACAGTGTGCACAATTGACTTCACAATCTAGTGGGCGATGATCGCTTCTCTTCCCTGCAGCCCCTTTTTTTCACAGAAGAGATGTTTCTAGCCCCTCTCTACTCTATCGTTATGTTCATGGTAAGTGCTTCAATCGACAGAGCTTCAATCCCCCCTCCCTCTGTACTAAAAAGCAAACGAAACTTCCATGAACAAAGTTTCTTGCCTATAACATCCCATCTGACGAAACAAAAACTGCAAGGCCACTTCCCAACAGACTACAACAAGTCTAATGTAAACAAATACTTGTTTAGCCATCTTCTTGGATAAGTAATTCCTCTTAAGTAAGCTTCAGCCCATTCTACTCACTGATTCGATTCGTGGTGGCGACCATCGTCCAACTACCAATTTAACACGTATCCTCGAGTGGCTCCCGGGCCTTGATAAGCTTTGACTCCTTAGTAAAAAAAAAATAAAAATACCTGTCCCAGAATAGGTAAAATTTATTCCTCAAACGGAACCGTTTTGTGTCACTTTATCCCCTCTTACGAAGATCAAAATCATGATATAATGATAATAAACCTTATATGTCTAGAATCCTTAAGTCAATTTTTATCAAAAATATTAAATGAATTTGAATTTATAAAATATCTAACATTTAATGCTTAAGGGGTCTTGAGAAATTGAAATTCAGGGAATTTGCTTATTTGGTGTCTAATAACTATGGATCAAACGCAATGCAAATCTGAAATATTTGAATTTTCAAATGCGAGGTTGTGCCAATATTATACTCCCTAACCCCAACCCCTTTTAAATAATCCAAAGAAACTGAAATTTGGGGAATATTTATTAATTGATGTCTTTAAGTAAATTCGTTTGAATCAGAATGATACAGCTTTGTTGATCGGCATGATTCTGTTGTCGGTATTCTTGCAGGAGAGACCACGTAATGGTTGTCAACATTCCTAAGTGAAAGTGGTATTATGGAATCGACTGGATTCGAACTTGGCACGCTCAGGTTGTCAGTCCGCGTCGTTATCCACTTAACCACCGTCACCTCCCTAATATATATCGTTTCAATTTCACAAAAATCAGAAGTATCTGAATTGTCACGAAAGGCTTCTACCCGCTTTTTGCCTCCTTTGCATGAAACCAAATTAAACGAAATATAGTCCACCTTAAAACTTACTTATATATATATATATATATATATATATATATATATATATATATATAATTATTAATACTTATTGCTCTCATCAGTGCAGGAAAGTAATAATTTCAGATGGTCGGGAGGCACGAACCCGGTTCACAGAGTCATCCTAGAATCTGCAAGCAGTCGCCATATCCACTCGGCTGACAGAAACTGTCACGTAATTAAGGGAAATTAAGATCTATATGTACCTAGAAGCGGGCACAGATAGAAGACTAGTCGAGGGTGTTCTACGAACGTATGTGTGTATGTTTGTCCAAGCATCAATTGTCTATGTTAATCTCCAAGCATAACGAATGACACATTTGTAATCAGCAGGTATATATATATATATATATATATATATATATATATATATATATATATATATATATATTGTGTGTATTTAGGCAGCATTTTTTCATTAAAATCAATAACATTACATACGAGACAAGTAAAACTATTTTAAAATGCTTAGCCTAATTTAGTGATATCAACCGGTGTCGCCTAATTCAATTAAAAAAATAGGGACATCTTATTAAAATTACTTACTGCCTATCTCCCCCATTTTCCTTCTCCATAATTATTAGAAGAAACAAAATTAAATCAGCCACTATTTTAAATTAAAAATAATAATAAGAATAATAAATAAAATAAATAAATAAACGAAGAACTGTTTCAATTGTCACATTTTAAAATGTAGACGTCCGTATTTTACGCTAACGGTTTGCCGGCGTATTTTTTTAAGAAATTCCATTCTTTCACTCGCTTTGTATTCATTTTAGCCATTAAAGACCTGAAGATGATTCCGGAGAGAATCGAAAACGTTAGTCCAACACATGGATCCTTCATCAATTCATTCCATCTACACGTCAAAAAGATCATTTGACGAATGGAAAAAATAAAAAAAGGAATCACTAAACAGAAGATTTCTGTCGTCTTCAATCACACATGCCTTAATATATATATATATATATATATATATATATATATATATATATATATATATATATATATATGTATATATATATATATATATATATATATATATATATATATATATATATATGCAGTACAAGTGAGCTTAATTACTGAAGCAGAACTGTTTTGCACTAATTTTATGCCTCATTACGAAGATTAAAATTATGATACTACTAAATCTTATGTCTAGAATCCTTACTCCAATTTTGTCAAGAATCAATTACATAATTTTGATTCTAGGAAATGTGTAAAATTCAAGGCTGAGATTTAAAGGTATTGAGAAAAAATTGAAATTCAGAGAATCTTGCTTACTTAGTGTCTACTGACTATGGATAAAATTTAAAGCAAATCTGAAATATTTGGATTGTCAAATTGCCATATAATGCTTTCTAAAATGGATAAAATTTAAAGCAAATCTGAAATATGCCCATATAATGCTTTCTAAAATCCTTGAACATTTTAAAAGAAGCTGAAATTTTGGGAATATTTAGTGATTGATATCTAATACCTCTTGTTAAAATCACATTATGCATGGAACTAAATTTCACTAAATATAGTCTACATTTGGACACCTTACCCCTAGCAGATGTGCTCCAAATTTCACAATGCTCGATTACTTAGTTAAGGAGTGAACACTTTAATATTTAAAAATATATTTTTATGAAAATTAAAAATAATAAAGGTCCAAGAATCGACTGCTGGGGCATCCCCTCATTAACGTGATTTTGTTTAGACGTCTGGCCATCGAGGAAAACCGGGATTTCTTTTAGCAAAGAAGGATCTTATTATATTAAATAGTCATCCAGTAATACTGTACGATTTAATGACCTTGAAAAGACCTTCATGCCAGACCTTGTCGAAGGGTTTGGATATATCAAGCGCTACCGCCCTAGCTTCACCAGCTTTGAAAAGCCTTAGTTTTGAGAAGTTTTAGTTTTAAGAAGATTTAGTTTTGAGAAGGTTTAGTTTTGAGAAGCTTTAGTTTTGAGAAGCTTTAGTTTTGAGAGGCTTTAGTTTTGAGAAACTTTGGTTTTGAGAACTCTTAGTTTTGAGAAGCTTTAGTTTTGAGAAACTTTGGTTTTGAGAACTCTTAGTTTTGAGAAGCTTTAGTTTTGAGAAACTTTGGTCATGTGAAGCTTTAGTTTTGAGAACCCTTTGATTTGAGAAGCTTTAGTCTTGAGAAGCTTTAGTCTTTAGAAGTATTAGTTTTGAGGAACTTTTGTTTTGCGAAACTTTAGTTTTGAGAGGCCTAAGTTTTGAGAAGCCTTAGTTTTGAGAACCTTTTGTTTTGAGAAGCCTTTGTTTTGAGAAAACTTAGTTTTGAGAAGGTTTAGTTTTGAGGAGCTTTAGTCTTGAGAAGCTTTAGTCTTGAGAAGCTTTAATCTTGAGAAGCTTTAGTTTTTAGAAGTTTTAGCTTTGAGAACCCTTATTTTTTAGAAACTTTAGTTTTGAGAAACTCAAGTTTTGAGTAACTTTAGTTTTGAGAAGCTTTAGTTTTGAGAAGCTTTAGTTTTGAGAAGCTTTAATATTGAGAAGCTTTAGTTATGAGAAGCTTTAGTTTTTAGAAGCTTAAGTTTTGAGAAGCTTTAGTTTTGAGAAGCTTTAGTTTTGAGAAGCGTTAGTTTTGAGAAGCCTAAGTTTTGAGAAGCGTTAGTTTTAGAAGCTTTAGTTTTGTAAAGCTTTAGTCTTGAGAAGATTTAGTTTTGAAAAGCTTTAGTTTTTAGAAGCTTTAGTTTTGAGAAGCCTTGATATTGAGAATTTTTAGTTTTGAAAAGCTTTTGTTTTGAGAAGCTTAAGTTTTGAGAAGCTTAAGTTTTGAGAAGCTTTAGTTTTGTGAAGCTTTATTTTTGTGAAGCTTTAGTTTTGAGAAGCTTTTGTTTTGAGATACGTTAGTTTTGAGAAGCTTTAGTTTTGAGACGCTTTAGTTTTGGGAAGCTTTAGTTTTGAGAAGCTTTAGTTTTTAACAGTTTTAGTTCTGAGAAATTTTAGTTTTCAGAACCCTTAGTTTTGAGAAGCTGTAGTATTGTGAAGCTTTAGTTTTGTGAAGCTTTAGTTTTGAGAAGCTTTAGTTTTGAGAAACGTTTGTTTTGAGAAGCTTTAGTTTTGGAAAGCTTTAGTTTTGGGAAGCTTTAGTTTTGAGCAGCTTTAGTTTTTAATAGCTTTAGTTTTGAGAAACTTTAGTTTTGAGAACCCTTAGTTTTGAGAAGCTTTTGTATTGTGAAGCTTTAGTTTTGAGAACCCTTTGTTTTGAGAAGCGTTAGTCTTGAGAAGCTTTAGTCTTGAGTAGTTTTGTTTTGAGAACCCTTAGTTTTGAAAAGCTTCGATTTTGAGAACCATTGGTTTTTCGAAGCTTTAGTTTTTAGAAGCTTTAGTTTTGAGAACCCTTAGTTTTGAGAAGCTTTAATTTTGAGAACCCTAAGTTTTGAGAAGCTTCAGTTCTGAGAAACTTTAGTTTTGAGAACCCTTAGCTTTCAGAAACTTTAGTCTTGAGAAGCTTTAGTTTTTGAAGTATTAGTTTTGAGAACCCTTTTTTTTTAGAAACTTTAGTTTTTAGAAGCTTTAGTCTTTAGAAGCTTTAGTTTTGAGAAGCTTTAGTTTTGAGAAGCTTCACTACTGAGAAGCTTTAGTTTTGAAAAGCTTTAGTTTTGTGAAGCTTTAGTTTTGAGAAGCTTAAGTTTTTAGAAGCTTTAGTTTTGAAAAGGTTTAGTTTTGAGAAGCTTCGCTACTGAGAAGCTTTAGTTTAGAGAAGCTTTAGTCTTGAGAAGCCTTAATTTATTAGAGACTTTAGTTTTGAAAAGCTTTAGTTTAGAAAAGCTTTAGTTTTAAAAGCCTCAGTTTTGAGAAGCTTTAGTTTTGAGAAGATTTAGTTTTGAGAAGCTTTAGTTTTTAACAGCTTTAGGTTTGAGAAACTTTAGTTTTGAGAAACTTTAGTTTTGAGAAGCTTTAGTTTTGAGAAACTTTAGTTTTGAGAACCCTTAGTTTTGAGAAACTTTATTTTTGAAAAACTTTAGTTTTGAGAAACTTTAGTTCTGTGAAGCTTTAGTTTTGAGAACCCTTTGTTTTGAGAAGCTTTATTTTTGAAAAACTTAGTCTTGAGAAGCTTTTGTTTTTAGAAGTATTAGTTTTGAGAACCCTTATTTTTGAGAAACTTTATTTTTGCTAAACTTTAGTTTTGAGAAGCCTAAGTTTTGAGAAGCCTTAGTTTTCAGAAACTTTAGTTTTGAGAAGCCTTTGTTTTGAGAAAACTTAGTTTTGAGAAACTTTAGTCTTGAGAAGCAATAGTCTTTAGAAGCTTTAGTTTTTAGAAGTCTTAGCTTTGAGAATCCTTTTTTTTTAGAAACTTTAGTTTTGAGAAACTCTAGTTTTGAGAAACTTTAGTTTTGAGAAGCTTTAGTTTTAAGAAACTTGAATCGTGAAAACCATTAGTTTTGAGAAACTTTAGTTTTGAGAAGCTTTAGTTCTGAGAAGCTTTAGTTTGTAGAAGCTTTAGTATTGAGAAGCTTTAATTTTGAGAACCTTTTGTTTTGAGAAGCTTAAGTTTTGAGAAGCTAAGTTTTGAGAAGCTTTAGTTTGGAGAAACTTTAGTTTTTAGAAGTTTTAATTTTGAGAAGCTTTAGTTTTAGAACCTTTGGTTTTCAGAAGCTTTAGTTTTTCGAAGCTTTTGTTTTTCGAAGCTTAGGTTCTGAGAAGCTTTAGTTTTGAGAAGCTTAAGTTTTGAGAAGCTTTAGTTTTGAGAAGCTTAAGTTTTGGGAAGCTTTAATTTTAAGAACCTTTAGTTTGGAGAAGCTTTAGTTTTGAGAAGTTTAATTTTTAGAAGCTTTAGTTTGGAGAAGCTTTAGTTTTCAGAAGCCTAAGTTTTGAGAAGTCTTAGTATTCGAAGTTTTTTTTTTGTAAAGCTTTAGTTTTAAGAAGCTTTAGTCTTGAGAAGATTTAGTTTTGAAAAGCTTTAGTTTTTAGAAGCTTTAGTTTTGAGTAGCCTTGATATTGAGAATTTTTAGTTTTAGAAAAGCTTTTGTTTTGAGAAGCTAAAGTTTTGAGCAGGTTAAGTTTTGAGAAGCTTAAGTTTTGAGAAGCTTTAGTTTTGTGAAGCTTAAGTTTTGTTAAGCTTTAGTTTTGAGAAGCTTTAGTTTTGAGAAACTTTAGTTTTGCGAAGCTTTAGTTTTGAGACGCTTTAGTTTTGAAAAACCTTAGTTTTTAGAAACTTTAGTTTTGAGAAACTTTAGTTTTGAGAAGCTTTTGTTTTGAGAAGCTTTAGTTCTGAGAAGCTTTAGTTTTGAGAACCCTTTGTTTTGAGAAGCTTTAGTGTTGAGAAGCTTTAGTTTTGAGTAGCTTTTGTTTTGAGAACCCTTAGTTTTTTGAAGCTTTAGTTTTGAGAAGCTTTAGTTTTGAGAACCCTTGGTTTTGAGAAGCTTTAACTTTGAGAACCCTTAGTTTTGAGAAGCTTCAGTACTGAGAAGCTTTAGTTTTGAGAACCCTTAGTTTTAAGAAACTTTAGTCTTGAGAAGCTTTAGTTTTTGAAGTATTAGTTTTGAGAACTTTTATTTTTTAGAAACTTTAGTTTTGCGAAACTTTAGTTTTGAGAAGTCTAAGTTTTAAGAAACTTTAGTCTTGAGAAGCTTTAGTTTTGAGACACTTTAGTTTTGAGAAGCTAAAGTTCTGAGAAGCTTAATTTTTAGAAGCTTTAGTTTTGAGAAGCTTTAGTTTTAAGAAGCTTCACTACTGAGAAACTTTTGTTTTGACAAGCTTTAGTTTTGAGAAGCTTCACTACTGAGTAGCTTTAGTTTTGAGAAACTTTAGTCTTGAGAAGCTTTAGTTTTTAGAAGCTTAAGTTTTTAGAAACTTTAGTTTTTAGAAGCTTTAGTTTTGAGAAGCTTTACTTTTAAAAAGCTTTAGTTTTGAGAAACTTTAGTTTTGAGAACCCTTAGTTTTGTGAAGCTTTAGTTTTGAGAAGCTTTAGTTTTGAGAAGCTTCAGTTCTGAGAAGCTTTAGTTTTGAGAAGCTTTAGTTTTGAGAAACTTTAGTTTTTAGAAGCTTTAGTTTTGAGAAGCTTTAGTTTTGGGAAGCTTTAGTTTTGGAATGCTTTAGTTTTGGGAAGCTTTAGTTTTAAGAAGCCTTAATTTATTAGAAACTTTAGTTTTAGAAAACCTTTAGTTTTGAAAAGCTTTAGTTTTGAAAAGCCTTTGTTTTGAGAAGCTTTAGTTTTGAGAAGATTTAGATTCGAAAAGCTTTAGTTTTGAAAAGCTTTAGTTTTGAGAAGCTTTAGTTTTTAAAAGCTTTAGGTTTTAACAGCTTTAGTGTTGAGAAACTTTAGTTTTGAGAAACTTTAGTTTTGAGAAGCTTTTTTTAGAAGCTTTTGTTTGTAGAACCCTTAGTATTAAGAAGCCTAAGTTTTGAGAAGACTTAGTTTGGAGAAACTTTAGTTTTGAGAAGCTTTAGTCTTGATAAGCTTTAGTCTAGAGAAGCTTTAGTTGTTAGAGGTTTTTGCTTTGAGAACCCTTATTTTTAAGAAACTGTAGTTTTGAGAAACTCTAGTTATGAGAAACTTTAGTTTTGAGAAGCTTTAGTTTTAAGAAACTTTAGTCTTGAAAAGCTTTAGTTTTTAGAAGCTTTAGTTTTGAGAAACTTTAGTTTTGAGAAGCCTAAGTTTTGAGAAGCTTCTGGTTTTAGAAGCTTTAATTTTGAGAAGCTTTACTTTTGAGAAGCTTTGATTTTGTGAACTTTGAAATGCTTTAGTCTTGAGAAGCTTTAGTTTTTAGCAGCATTAGATTTGAGATGCTTTACTTTTGAAAAGTTTTTTTTAGAAGCTTAAGTTTTGAGAAGCTTAAGTTTTGAGTAGCGTCAGTTCTGAGAACCTTTAGTTTTGAGAAGCTTAAGTTTTGAGAAGCTTCAGTTTTGAGTAGCGTCAGTTCTGAGAACCTTTAGTTTTGAGAACCTTTAGTTTTGAGAAGCTTAAGTTTTGAGAAGCTTCAGTTCTGTGAAGCTTTAGTTTCGAAGAAACTTTAGTCTTGAGAACCCTTAGTTTTGAGAAGCTTTAGTTTTTAGAAACTTTAGTTTTGAGAACCCGTAATTTTGAGAAACTTTAATTTTGAGAAACTTTAGTTTTGAGGATCTTTAGTCTTCAGAAGCTTTAGTCTTGAGAAGCCTTAGTTTTTAGAAGTTTTAGTTATGAGAACCCTTATTTTTAAGAAACTTTAGTTTTGAGAAACTTTAGTTTTGAGAAGCCTTAATATTTAGAAACTTTAGTTTTGAAAAGCTTTAGTTTTGAAAAGCTTTAGTTTTGAGAAGCTTTAGTTTTGAAAACCCTTAGTTTTGAGAAGCTTTAGTTTTGAGAAACTTTAGTCTTGAGAAGTATTAGTTTTGAGAAGCTTTAGTTTTTACAAGCTTTAGTTTTGACAAGCTTTAATCTTGAGAAGCTTTAGTTTTGAGAAGCTTTAGTTCTGAGAAGCTTTTGTTTTTAGAAGCTTTAGTTTTGAGAAGTTTTAGTCTTTAGAATCTTTTGTTTTGAGAAGCTTTAGTTCTGAGAAACTTTAGTTTTGAGAACCTTTGGTTTTGAATAGCTTTAGTGTTTAGAACCCTTAGTTTTAAAAGCTTTAGTTTTGAGAAGCTTAAGTTTTAAAAGCTGTTGTTTTGAGAAGCTTCAGTTTTAAAAGCTTTAGTCTTGAGAAGCTTTAGTTTTTAGAAGCTTTAGTTCTAAGAAGCTTTAGTTTTGAGAAGCTTTAGTTTTGAGAAGCTTTAGTCTTGAGAAGCTTTAGTTTTGAGAAGCTTCTCTCTGTGATTTCAACACAAACTATGTATAAAAAAACAGCCCAATAACAATATTTTGCACTGTTTCTTGCACTCGCCACCGATAGATCGATCTTAGCCATTCAATCGATGATTTGTTCATCACTGCTTCCAAAGATAACATATAACCATATAAACATATAACCATATAAACATATAACCATATAAACATATAATCATATAAGTCCCCAGTGTATTATTAGACGCGGCAATTAATTTTTTTGATTGCAAATACTCCTCAGTGCCTTCTGGGATTGCTGGCGACGATAATCAAGCCTATACAGTTCGTAGATCAAACATGGTGTCAAATCTTGCTTCCAGTTCAGTCACAGTTTGATCATTACTTTCGTATAGATGTCTTTTAACATCTTGCTCAAACGTTTGCCTATCTTCAGTTTACTTGAATATAACTTTGTGCTTTTACAGAATACGAACCAAACTAAACTGGCTTTTGTTGAACTAAAACTAAAATTTAGGGTTAGGGTTAGGGTTAGGGTTAGGGTTAGGGTTTTTTTTAATTAAAAAATCGGATCAGTGTGTGTGTGGAGGGGGTCTTAAAAGAGCGCACGGATAAAAAAAGAACACGGACTTTTCAAATCAATAAGATAAAAAATAGTCAAAATATCAAAGGAACCAATTAAAACAAAATATTAAATATTGTTTTTTTTTTTAATTCATCAAATATCAGACAGTAAATTTCATGAGAAGATATGCTTTTTTTCGCTAAGAAAAACTTATTAAAAAGCGTACAGTTAATGTCAGAGGAAAGGTTATAATAATCACATGATCTAACGTTTATCAGGGCAGTATTTGGTACCGTTCTAATAACAGAGCACCAAATGTTTTTCTCTTTGTTTCAAGTGTGTTCACACGTAATCGCTTTTTTTGGTGAGGGGGGATTTACATGAGGGTTCTCATCTACTTTTAAATGTAGATATCATTTTCTTTTTAATTTGACAAACTTAGGCTTTACGTATTGTGTTCAATATTTTCATTAAGTCATTGTGAAATTTTCATCTATATTTTTCTTGCGCCACGTTTTCTCTTTATCCACCTATGCCATTTTTACCGGCCCCATGTTGACCTAAATTCTTATATATATATATATATATATATATATATATATATATATATATATATATATATATGTTAAATGTTTCGAAAATTTTTTATTTACTTTTGATTTAATTACTCGCATCTAATACATGGTTTGTTGAAGGCATTTTTGCCTCTATATTTATATTAACTTTCAAAAGATGCTTTATAAAATGAACTTTCCTAATTTATAACTCGCAGCGACCATGCGCAATCAAGTTCTATTCTATTTAAAACAGACATTTTCAACAATAGTCCACAACACCGGACGTGACACTTCACCAACACCTGGAAGTAAATTATGGAAAAAAAGGTTATACCTTTATTTGTCTTGGCTCTGTCGAAGCTTGTTTTTGTCAAGCGAAATATTAGCTAAAAAACAAATCAAGATGAAGAAAAAAAAACGGAAGGTATTTTGAAATATTTTGTTAAATGTTTCGAAATATTTTTCTTTTTCTTTTGATTTAATTACTCGCATCTAATACATGGTTTGTTGAAGGCATTTTTGCCTCTATATTTATATTAACTTTCAAAAGATGCTTTATAAAATGAACTTTCATAATTTATAACTCGCAGCGACCATGCGCAATCAAGTTCTATTCTATTTAAAACAGACATTTTCAACAATAGTCCACAACACCGGACGTGACACTTCACCAACACCTGGAAGTAAATTATGGAAAAAAAGGTTATACCTTTATTTGTCTTGGCTCTGTCGAAGCTTGTTTTTGTCAAGCGAAATATTAGCTAAAAAAAAAATCAAGATGAAGAAAAAAAAACGGAAGGTATTTTGAAATATTTTGTTAAATGTTTCGAAATATTTTTCTTTTTCTTTTGATTTAATTACTCGCATCTAATACATGGTTTGTTGAAGGCATTTTTGCCTCTATATTTATATTAACTTTCAAAAGATGCTTTATAAAATGAACTTTCATAATTTATAACTCGCAGCGACCATGCGCAATCAAGTTCTATTCTATTTAAAACAGACATTTTCAACAATAGTCTACAACACCGGACGTGACACTTCACCAACACCTGGAAGTAAATTATGGAAAAAAAGGTTATACCTTTATTTGTCTTGGCTCTGTCGAAGCTTGTTTTTGTCAAGCGAAATATTAGCTAAAAAAAAAAAAATCAAGATGAAGAAAAAAAAAACGGAAGGTATTTTGAAATATTTTGTTAAATGTTTCGAAATATTGTTCTTTTTCTTTTGATTTAATTACTCGCATCTAATACATGGTTTGTTGAAGGCATTTTTGCCTCTATATTTATATTAACTTTCAAAAGATGCTTTATAAAATGAACTTTCCTAATTTATATATATATATATATATATATATATATATATATATTATAATATAAAATGAAGTAATAAAATAAGGTGTCAATCAAATTTTATTAGAATTCAAAGTTCATGCAAAGCATCCTTAAGTCCTTAGCTCATGAGTTTTCAAAGATAATTCTTCTCTTCAGAGGACCATTACCGCAGTTATACTACTACAGGCAATAAAATTACGCTTTGAAAATATATAAAATTATATACACAAATATATAAAAATACATAACATCAAACATATCAATCCAAAAACATACTTTTGTTGAATCCATACAGTCCATCCAGGTCATACAAGTTGAGAAGCATAATCAGGATTGCTTCATATATATATATATATATATATATATATATATATATATATATAAAGATAGAGGCAAAATGCCTTCAAAAAACCATGTGTTAGATGCAGATATTTTTTATTAAAATCAAAATAAAAAATCAAAACAATATTTTTTTTCTTTATTTTGACTTTTTTATCTAATATTTCGCTTGATATAACAAGCCTCGACAGAGCTTTAGACAAATAAAAGGTATTAACCTTTTTTTTTTCGTAATAATCCTTCCTGGTCTTCTAGAAGTGGCGTCCGATGTTGTGTGGACTTAACGGTGCAAATGTCTCTTTTAACTGAACTTAAATCGCGCATGGTCGCTGGTAGGTGTAAATGTGGGAAAGTTAATTTTTTCAAGCATCTTTAGAATTTTAAACATAAAGATACAGGCAAAATGCCTTCATAAAAACCATGTGTTAGATGCAGATATTTTTTATTAAAATCAAAATCAAATCAATTTCAGAAAAAAATTTTTTTAGTTTTTAAATTTTTAATTTTGATTTTAATAAAAAAAATATCTGCATCTAACACATGTTTTTTTATGAAGGCATTTTGCCTCTATCTTTATGGGTCAAGGATTGTGAAAAAAAGGACATCGGTATCACCTCATGAACTTTGTTAATATTATCATCGATGCTTATCGAATTTATCGCGATTAATCCACTCTTGTTTGCAAGTAATTGTACAGGAGCTTCATTTAGATAAACAATGGCGTCCAATTACACGACTTCTTTCATTTTTTGTGATATGTGATGAACATTTAATATACGGGCACTCCAGAACAACATTCGACTCTGAGTCAGCGTGCCGCTATTCCGAATTCACAACAGCAAACAGCAATCAATAAACTGTCTCTCCGCTCATAATTTTTTTAAAAGTAAAAAAAAAAATTTTCATGTAAAACTTTTTAATTAAAACTTGCTGAAAGAAAAAGTGTTGTATTTTTATTTTAAATAATTTCGTTTAGAAAAATAAGTAATCAAATAGGTGGGTTTTGGGTTTTTTTTTTTTGAAACATTGAAATATGAATTTTTCTACCAATCATCAAAATACTGTCGGATAGCAGATATTAAAAGAAATCCATTTTTACTTTATATTTAATTTTCATTTAAAAAAGAAATTTACCAGCAAGTTTTAATTACAAAGTTTTACATGAAATTTTTTTTTACTTTTTAAAAATCATGACTGGAGAGACAGTCGATTGTGCTGTTATGAATTCGGAATAGCGGCACGCTGACCCAGAGTCGAATGATTTTCTGGAGTGCCTATACGAAATCGCAATCTAATCGATGCCATTTGAAATCGTCACATGAAGTTGAACGAAATGACCTCTCTAACAAGATGGGGATGCGTAGTCTGCCTGCTTTAGGCACCACAATTATGACGGTTGGTGAAAAGAACGGGTTTAGCACGACATCGCATGTGACGTCAGCTAAATAGCACACCTTTCTAATTAATGATGTTCAAAATCATTTTCCGAGATCATTTGTTGACACGATGCAGACGACGCAACTGTCCATGTTAGTAAAATATTGATAATCAAGATGTTGCTAATTCTCGCTCTTCTCGCATCTTAGGCTTAACTGGTATTAAAGTGACCTGCTACAGTTAACACTCCTTTCACCACCAACGCTCTGATCTTCGTTCTGTCCTGATTGAAATGAATGTCTCTCTCCTTGAGGAAGCCCCTTAACTTGATAAGCTCCTAGCACCGACTTTCATTCTAGATCTAAAATGGAAGATATATATATAAAATATGTTGCTAAAGTCGCTAAAAAAACAAAAAAACGACTGGATCGTTCTACTGCGCCAGAAAGTATTTTACTCCTGATGCAATCTTTTGTCAGATACGTCCTAAGATGGGGAGATTCTGCCGCCACATCTTGGGAGCTGTGGCTCGGAGCAGTCTTTATTGCCTTGACAGAGTACAAAATAAAATTCGCAATCTAGTGAGTGAAGATCTGGTACGAATAAAAGGGGCATGATGTCCTTTTAAAAAAATGGGCAAAAGTTGCTGTGATCGGTCCTGTCGGAATTTCCTGGTAGAGGTACCTCAGGCGACCGGCAAAAAAACAATCCCTTCTCCTAAAGGAGGAAGTAATGCTTGGGAGAATGCCTCTTCATCCCGAGGTGAACAAGACCTCACTCCACTCTGATATAAGCTCCATGGCCATTGTCAACTAAGTATACTTCATCCAGGTTCTGCTTGCTAGATTTATAAACCAGCTTACACTTTCGGAATATTAGAAGGGTTAGGGTTGGGGTTAGGGTTAGGGTTAGGGTTAGGGTTAGGGTTAGGGTTAGGGTTAGGGTTAGGGAATATTAGAGGGAAGATTTTGTTCCGCTTCTAATATGACAATTAAACAAACATTTATTTATACCGGGTTGCTTTGCCAGCTCTGTCGCATTAGTATAAGTGTTATTTGGTAAACCTCTTTAGACATCCCCTCCCCTTTTAAATAATTTTTCCATCCAACCCAGAAAAAAAAAATTGTCACACAAAACATTTACACTATTTATACAATATCAAAATTCGGATGAAATTCTGTTAACTATTTCATATGTATTTGAAATTTGACCATCGTGTCAGCCTTCTCCCACAATCTTATTTCAAGATAAAGAACATATTCACTTCGTTCATAACATTTCATTCTACTCAACCCTAACCCACCCCTACTCCACCGTCGCTTTTCCTTTTGTTTCCCTCCTGACATTCATTCCCTGTAACAAATCAATTATTTCTAGTCACTTTGATAAAGTTTCTGTTAATAAAGAAACTAATTATTTAGTGTCATGTTACTATAATTAGTCAAATGTGAACAATTAAATTAGTTCGAAATGACACAGTATAGATCAAGTAGGTTAGATTTTCTAGATATATAATTGCAGAAAATGTTATAGAAACCCCACGTTTTTCTTTATTGAAAAATAAACATCACTTATCAAGGCAAAAAGTCACTCGAGGATAAGGGTCAATGAGATGGAATGGTCGTCAGGGCAAATTTGAAGACGACCCAGTTGTAATCTACAGGGAAGCAGTCCCGTAGCAATGTGTTCCATATTCGGAAAGCCGTTGGAAAGAAACTCTGCTCATGGAATTTTCGACGCGTTCTTGCTGCGAGTATCTTACAAGGAGGAGACCAGAGATTGGAGCTCAGTCGAGCACTTTCTATGTAAATAACGATAGAGTGGAAAGAGACTAGCAACGTCTCTTCTGTGAGACAGAGGCTGTAGGGAAGAGAAGAGACCACCCCCGACTACATTTCGGAGTCGATTTTCAACTCTTTCAACGCAACGAAGAATGCTCTGAGCGGGTATATAACAAGAGTAATATTCTTTTATAAAATAATAGAGTTCTCTTGATTACCGGTAGCGTGGAAAATATATAAACGAAGATAATACATAAGTGCAATAATTTCTCTTAATTCCTGAAGCAGTTGACACTTCGCAGGGGTAAGATATCGGATACTGATGATCGGAGTTGGAAGTGGCCTGGCGTTTCGAATTTCAGCGTGAAAACACTTTTAGATTTATTGAAGAGCTGTAATACGTAGTATGGGGATTACTAAATTATATATATATATATATATATATATATATATATATATATATATATATATATATATGTGTGTGTATGTGTGTGTGAATGTATATATATATTTTTTTATTTATACAAACATGTACAAAAAGCCACTACATTGGCATGTCGATGTTATCGATCAATAGTTATTAGAAACTAAGATCTCATCAGGGGGGAAAAAGTCTGTTCATATTGCTTTTCCCAATATGAACATCTGAGTGAAAGATCAGACCTTTTTTTCACCTGATAAGATCTTAGTTTCTGATAACAATTGATCGATAACATCGACATCCCAGTGTAGCGACTTTTTATACATGTCTGTATAAATCAAAATAATTATCTCTCTCCCCCTATGCTCTGTACTTAGAGGTTCAACTCTGTGGAAGTGGGGAAATAGCGGTTTAAACTTAGCATAATGCAATACTCTTCCATAAAAATAGTTCTCAAAGTTACCGTGTAAAAAAACGTAAAAAATACATATCATTTCTATTACTATCAGGTGGGAGTGATCTGGCGTTCGATATTCGGCACTTAGCATGAAAATACTTGTCACGTCTATCCACACTGAAGATCCGTGTTACGGCGAAGTAGCTGTCTGTGGATGACAACATTTTATATATATATATATATGTGTGTGTGAAAAAAAGAAAACTAAAAATATTATTTATGTATTCATCAACGTTTCGTCTTTATTTCAAGACTTCCTCGGGATGATTGATCTGAAGAGATAACACACAAGTACAAATATTTGAAAAAGTTGTACTTGTGTGTTATTTCTTCAAATCAATCATCCCGAGGAAGTCTTGAAATAAAGACGAAACGTTGATGAATACATAAATAATATTTTTGGCTTTCCTTTTTTCATTTTCCATTACGTTGGAGTATTATTTCCATTTTTTATCATTCATATATATATATATATATATATATATATATATATATATATATATATATATATATATATATATATATATATAAATGTTTTTTATTAACTAAACTGCTCCTTGTTTTGAACAACTGAAGATATCGATTTGCTTCCATTTGCAGGTTTTATTAATTTTCATTGACGTACCATATATATATATATATATATATATATATATATATATATATATATATATATATATGTGTGTGTGTGTGTGTGTGTGTGTGTGTGTCGTGTGTGTGTGAGTGAGTGTGTGTGTGTGTATATATATATTTATATGAATACATCAATCCACAGACAGCTGTTTCGTCGTATCTTCATTGTGGATTAATGTTATAAGTATTTTCACACCTAGATTCGAAACGTGATCACTACCGAGCTTGCCTAAAAAATAACAGAGACTGTCGCGCTTATGTCTATTTTTGTACATATTTACGCTATCGGTTAACTCGAGCACTCTATTCGAAATGAAAAAAAGTAAGTAAAACGCTAAGTGGAACTGGTTACTTCCCCTACCAGTGAGCTCAACTCATAAATGAGAAGTATATTTGCAAATGGATGAATAAATGAAACAAATAGCAACATGCGTCTATTTATTTTTATAAAGCCATAAACAACTCGAAAGACATTCGATACGAGTTCAAAGTTAACAACTTCATCGTCTTTTTCATGTACTAAAAAGGGGAAAATAAAAAAAAACACGTTGACTAAAGTCTAACTCCTGTAAATATTTCAATTTGTTTCATGAAATATTTACTCTTTAAACTCATTCGTGCATGCGATTCAGCGATTCTTTATCGTTAGACGTTTAATCATTAATCAGTGCGTCATGGAACATATTCCAATTTTCGAAAAGGTCATTGCGTACAATAAGTGTGACACAATTTGAACATTTCCAAATAAAATGCTTGTCACTGAAAATTGTTAAAGAAACGTAGCAGCCTTATATATATATATATATATATATATATATATATATATATATATATACACATGTATATATGTATATATATACATGTATATATATATATATATATATATATATATATATATATATATATATATATATATATATATATATATATATATATATAAACTACCACTCTCTCTATATATATTTATGAACATCTTATTTGAAAATCGGATGGCCACCAAAACTATAATTTTCCCCACCACTCAAGTGAATGTATATATATATATATATATATATATATATATATATATATATGTTTCGAGTTCCTTTCCTTTTTTGCAAGTACTTTCGATTTGATTCGTCAAATCATCTTCAAGCGGTGTTATATATATATATATATATATATATATATATATATATATATATATATATATATATATATATATATATATATTACTATTTCATGTATCCAGATATAATTTTTTATGTATCAATTTTCAGTATTTACTTCAACAGTGCTCGATACGTAAGTAGAGCTAGGTAGTATGCAATGAAAATATATTTATGGCAATTAAGCTACACAGAGGCTCCCGCGTTTCATCCCAAGGGGAATCTTCAGGCTAAAATGCATGGAGTTATTTTTGCCGGGTGTTTTTATAGACACGGCTAGCTAGTTAACCAATGGTATACAAGCCACAATATTTGCCAAGGAAAGACTAAATAACAAGAAGTACTTCGTAGATTTTAAAACCAGATATTATGACCACAAAAGCACATTTTAAAACAGAGAACGTCGAATTAAAACGGCACTAGCAAACCATTATTGGGGGTTCAAAGAAAATGGACGCTCACCAATAATTGAATGGAAAATAATACGACAGGCCAGGACATGTAGAAATTTAGACGACCCGTTTAGATTATGTCTGAATGAACAGTTTGAAATCCTAAACTTTAAAGATCTCCCAAATATATTAAACTGTAGAAGTGAGATAGCAAACAGCTGCCTGCACAGAAATAAATTTACCTTAGGCTAACAATAAATAAATAAATAAATAAAACAAATAAACTAAACTAAACCTAACAATTTAAAAACTAAAACCTAAAATAGAAATAAGTTCACCCATTATATTCACACAACAAAGAAACAGGAAATAGGCCACTCTATAGAAAACAGTACAATAGAACATGATGTAGGAAGTAGCACTAAGTTAAAACAAAAAACCCTGAGGGTTGAAGATGATGGACAGAATTTCATTATTTGAGAAGACGACTCAACAAGAATTTGTTAACATTGGACTTGAAAACGATAATTTTGTAGCGTAGTATTTTGATCTACAAACGGAAACAAACTCTGCTCATGGATGTTCCGTTTAGCTCCAAGTACATGTAAGATGAAAGAAAAAGTATTTACACTGGTTGTAGTTAGACGAGTTTTTGCTGTGAATGATTTACATGGTGGGGGACTAGAAGTTGGAGCTCAGTCGAACACCTATCATGAAATTCCCGATAGAGTAGAGAAAGACTAGCAACGTTTTTTTAAGGGAGAAAGAGTTCATAGGACATGAGATCATCCAGCCTTCACCCATCTGTGAGATCACGAGAAACTCTGGAATAAAAGTACTGGGTCAATTCTACGATCTGCAGAGACATTCTTGCTCGATGCTAAAGTCTTTGCTTTCAAACTCCATTTGTGAGAGTAGGAGTAAAACTGATTCTCCCGCCATCTTCTGCATAATGTCTTTTCCGATTTCAAAAAGGTCCTGAACATTGACATCTACATTAGCAGTAATCTCTGTGATAATATTGTATAACGATTCATCGCCTGAAAACGGCTTAAAGTTGTCTAGTTGCTTTTCAACTTTCCTGAGATCTGTCTCATCTATTCTCACCTGAGAGGCAGACAAATCCTTATGTTGTTCGCTTGTTGTGTAACTTCGTGCGGTAAGTTATTGCATGGCAAGGTTGTAAGCGGATGACATAATGGACGAGATGGCGCAAACTGTTTTCTGGTGCTCGAACATCTCACTACCCCGTGTGAGCCCACCATGGCTATTAGTGAGTGCATTAGATCGGAGCCAAGACTAGCCCAGTATTGGTTTCTGCATCTGATTACGTGAAACCTAAACAGGAACTTTTGATGTACTGCAGGGTTTTCATCTTCCAAGGCATACATCTTCTGGAGATATAGACGAGCCGACTTCAGATATGGTATAGTGAAGATAAGAAGACATCCCCACTAGATTATAATCCCAGTCTAATAATATACATACATTTTGTATGTAATGTAAAAAAATACTTGCCGATCCGTTCTCTTAAGTAATGCAGCTTGGTCCTTTCCAACCATTTCCAACCCTCTTATAACATTGGTCATCATTTCACTTATAATGTCATTAACCCTTATCCTCGAGTTGCTTTTGGCCTTAGTATAAAAACCTATATATGCGCCTACAAAACAAATTAATTTACGAACCAATCGTATACAAAACATATGTACGGTTTCGGCATAAAATGACCCAAAGATCGCCGTAAAACCCAACAACCAATTAACCGATGCTTCAACTGGAACAAGTATTACATTAGGTCATTTGGCCAATAGAATACCGAGGTTTATCAAACAAATGATTACACTGAAAACAAATTACTCATAAAATGACCCAATGGCTGCTCATATGCCATAAAAGCCGACAATCAATCAACCAATTTATACACGCCTTTATTAAAATCATACTTTTATAGTTAAGAATCGCCTATAATTTTCCACCTCTTCTAAACACTAGCCCAGTCTAATAATACCCCTACAGGAATTTATGTATGTAAGTAAAAATGTTACAGTTAGAGATGGCCCAAATAACCTATCCATCTCTCATCTGTCTCAGTCTAAAAAATACTAAAACCCCAATGCAAATGCGTATAATATAAAAGTAAATTCAAGTAAATGTCACTAAATACGTTAGAGAAAAAATAGAGGAAGAAACAGGTTATGTCGAGATGAAGTTAGAAGCAGATGATCCCCCTCTTAAAGTCCAACTCTTTCTCATCGTAGTAGAGGCGGTGGCAACGTGGTAGTATCGGAGTTATGTCGTATGGAACCTCGGTTTTTAGGGGGATTGATTTGGCACCCAGCGATGATAGGGCCGCAACCCAACTTACAAGGCTCGGGCGAAAATCCAATCAATAATCGCCATTGGAAGTATGTTTCAGAAAACACGCTGGTTGATGAAGAAAATGGCTTTAATTAATTGTATGAATAATTTCTATTAATATCACCTTATCGGAAAATATTGTAAATACATATGTAAACTTGATAATAACAGTTATAAGTGTATATTTGTAAATATGAATTTAATTGAAGGTTAAAAGTAATATATTATGCAAATGACTCAACCCGTCTAGTGTCTAAACGACGTTTACTAACGGTATATAAAGCTGTTGAAATATATAAATTTAAGTAAGGTTCTTGACACGGTTTCACTTCTAATCGCAGCCTCGTCTTGAAATTTCGTTCTTCTTTGTTTATATGTAATCAAATAATGTTATTTAATGTTATCTAATGTAAATTAGTTGATTAATAATAGTTTCCTAGTTCTAAAAGTATACAAATATTATGAACGCTGACTCGAAAAGATTAATTAATGAAATTTCGTCAAAGACGTGTCAGGTTAAGAATCATAAATCAATGGGGTGATAGTTGCAGCGTTGCTTCTATGCTGTTCCTTTGTTTGATCTGAGCAAAACCTTCCTCGACTTCGCATGCAGCCGCTGAGTCTTGTTGCTTTTGGTGTACGGATTAAACACATGCACACTTGCAGGTTAACGAATAGCTGCAACCGACGAGGAAGACTTTATGCAGACCCTGAGGCGCAATCTTCGTGAGCTCTATGCAGAAGTCTGACTCGCTTAACAAACATCAACAAACAGCAGCAGAAGAGGAACCAATGAGAAGCGCAGTTCAACAGGTATTATTAGACTGGGCTAGTGTTCAGGAGAGCTGGAGACGCGTTATTCATTACATGTTATTAGGGGGATTCCGTAATTATAAAGGTGTGATTTTCGTAAATAAAAGCTTGTTAGAGATTTCTAATCTCGATTTTCACATCACTTCTGAAGTGAACAAAAGGTGCTATACAATCTTATCTTATTACACATATAGTTCACCTAATAACCTTTGTGATTTAATAATCTGAGTCAAGTATATCAATAACTTGCACAAGGAAAACGCAATCGCCCTCTCTCTCCATTTCTCCCTCTCTATCTCTCTCTTTTTATATATATATCTAATTAGGCTCCGTTTCTTAGTGTTTCGTCCGAATGAAATAAATTTTGGGGCATAACTAGTTTATTATATTCACAACATCATATCAAAACACTAGGGTCTTTGGCCTTTTTTCTCCATTCTACAGCATGTGTTCTAGATGGACTCCTTTTAGCTCCGTGCATTTCTTCAGGCGCAGAACGAAGTTGTCCATGACGTTCTTACAGACTGAATTGGGAATGGCTCTCATCTCCTCCTTCATGATTTCCTTGAGTTCCGTGATGGTTCTGGGTTTCCCTGCGTACATTCTGTCCTTAAGATAGCCCCAAAGTAAATAATCTGGGGGGCTTAGGTCCGGGCTATGAGGTGGGCACTCAAAATTAGTCTTGAGACTGATCACTCGGCCTCCCAAGTTGTCTTTCAGCCAATCTCGGGACAGGTTTGAGGTGTGAGAACTTGCTCTGTCTTGCTGGAACCAGAATATGCTCATGAGCGATGGGTAGAGGGTCTGGACCTCACTCTTGAAGGTTTTGAGGACCTCCACATACCGCTCCTTGGTGACTGTCACTGCTACGCCAGATTCTTCGATGAAGATTGGTCCGATGATGCCTCTGACCGAGATTGCAGCCCACACCGTGCAATTATGGGAATGCAGGGGCTTGGTGGCTACTTCATTGGGTCTGGAGGACCACCAGAAGACATTTGTCTTAGAGTTTGCCTTTCCGTCAAGATGGAAGTGGGCTTTATCTGAGGTCCAAAGGAGGTTTAGGAAACCTGGTGTCTCCTCGATCTTATCGAGCATCTTGACTGCTATAGCGCTCCTCTGCTTCTTGTCTGAGGCTGTAAGGGTCTGCAGCGTCTGTATTCTGTATGGGTAAGCCCTGATATCGTTCACCAGCACTCTTCTGCAAGTCTCACGGCAGATACCGAGGGACTGACTTCGCTTACGCACAGAGCATTTCGGACTCTCCTGGAGAGACTCTCTCACACTTTCCACCAGCTCGGCTGTCCGCTTCTTGGGACGTGCCGAGTGGCTTGGACGGTTCTCACTGGCAGCGTTGAAGTTCTCCATGGTCCCATACTTCTCGAAATGGTCCACCCAGTTCTGAATTCTGCTTTTGGATGGAGCATTTTCACATCCGAACTGATGCATGAAACTGTCCTGGGTTTTCTTAAACGAGCCTGTCTTGTAGTAAAATTTAACACAGTGTATTCTTTATCCCAGCTCCCACTGAGGTCTTGGTGTACTCACGGTCGTTGATTATGCCATGTCCTGTAAAATAAGGGCAATCGGTGAATAAATAAAGGAGATATCACATAAAGTGTACATGGGGCCCGTTTTTTTTTTTAGTCACCCTGTATATATATATATATATCTCTCTCTCTCTCTCTCTCTCTCTCTCTCTCTCTCTATATATATATATATATATATATATATATATATATATATATATATATATATGATTTTTTGAAAGCCAATAACAACGTCAGAATTTTTTTTTAAATACACATTTATTCATTTTAAGGTCTTGAGACTTTCGGTACATAACAGTACCCTTATCAAAAGTTAATAGGCACGCGTTTTGGTATAAATGGAGTGTTCACACATAGAAAACGTTGTACTATATGAATATAGGATTTTTTAAAGCTACGTTAGAAATTTTTAAATAAACATTTATTTATTTTAAGGTCTTATATAATGTATATATTTTGGTTATGTAGTCAAACACAGGTGTGAAGGTAGTGTAGTATCTGTTCTGTTGTCATGATACCATCCTTCCAGGCATTACCTCCTCCTCTTTTGTAAGGCGCAATAGATATTAACAGTTTACACGGTACAATATTTAATTCGGGAACAGTTATGAATTGTGATCTGATGTTGGTTAAAAAAATCATATTATCTTCTAAGGGGAAATATCATCCTCCCAGGCATTACCTCCTCCTTTTTTGAGAGGTGTGGAGGTAGTGTAGTATCTGTTCTGTTGTCATGATACCATCCTCCCAGGCATTACCCCCTCCTCTATTGAGAGGTGTGGAGGTAATGTAGTATATGTTCTGTTGTCCTGATACCATCCTCCCAGGCATTATCTCCTTCTTTTTTGAGAGGTGTTGAGGTAGTGTAGTATCTGTTATGTTGTCATAATACCATCCTCCCAGGCATTACCTCCTCCTCTTTTGAGAGGTGTAGAAGTAGTGTAGTATCTGTTCTGTTGTCATGATACCATCCTCCAAGGTATTACCCCCTCCTCTAAATTATTATCAGTTGATTATCTCCCTCAATTCCATTCTATATTTCTTCGTGCTTAAATAAAAATGATTTTTTTTTTAGTTTTTAAGGGAAGATAACTTCATTCTGACTATCGCAATATTTAACAGTTTAGATTGAAAATAAGCAATAAAAATGGTGACTACGTACTTTTTTGTTCATCGCATGTATCACGTTAAAAAAATAAAAAAATAAGAAAAAGGAATGGATGTTTTTTCGTAAACAATGTCGAAAATAATTTCTTATTGTTTCCTAAAACTGAAAAATTTAAAAAAATGAATGAAAAAAAGCATTTTTTTATTTAATTTTTTTTCATTCATTCCTTCATGAAGGATGAAGGTGGAAAACTGAGTGAAAAATATAAATAGAGAAAATGAATGAAAAAAATACATGTAAAAATAAATGAAAAAAAATAAGTACGTATCTCATGTAGTTTCTGAACATGTATCTCATGCAGTTTCTGACATTTAGACGGAGAGACATACACGCTCAGAATTACGACTTATACCACTTACCAAATGTAATACTGTAATATTACTATTTTGTCTCTCGGACAACGCCGAGTAGTTTTTCTTGTATATAACAGTATGAAAAATGACAGTGAATTTCTTTCTTCCAGGCAACGCGGCATTTAATCACCCCTGCTCGATGTAGGATAATGAGAACTTTTAGATTAACATAGTCCATTTAACAAATGTAATACTGTTTGATTATTTCCTTGCTCTCGGGCAACATAGGGGTTCTCTCTAGTATCACACACGGAAATAAAAAACGTTAAACACTGTGAAGTTATTGCTCTCTGGAAATGCGGCGTTTAAACACAGGATATTGAGCACTTTGGATCAACTTATACAACTTACCAAATTTGACTCCCAGCCAACGCCAAGTAAACACACCTGCTCTATCTAGGATATTGAGCACTTTGGATCAACTTATACAACTTACCAAATTTGACTCCCAGCCAACGCCAAGTAAACACACCTGCTCTATCTAGGATATTGAGCACTTTGGATCAACTTATACAACTTACCAAATGTGACTCCCAGCCAACGCCGAGTAAACACACCTGCTCTATCTAGGATATTGAGCACTTTGGATCAACTTATACAACTTACCAAATGTGACTCCCAGCCAACGCCGAGTAAACACACCTGCTCTATCTAGGATATTGAGCACTTTGGATCAACTTATACAACTTACCAAATGTGTCTCCCAGCCAACGCCGAGTAAACACACCTGCTCTATCTAGGATATTGAGCACTTTGGATCAACTTATACAACTTACCAAATGTGACTCCCAGCCAACGCCGAGTAAACACACCTGCTCTATCTAGGATATTGAGCACTTTGGATCAACTTATACAACTTACCAAATGTGTCTCCCAGCCAACGCCGAGTAAACACACCTGCTCTATCTAGGATATTGAGCACTTTGGATCAACTTATACAACTTACCAAATGTGTCTCCCAGCCAACGCCGAGTAAACACACCTGCTCTATCTAGGATATTGAGCACTTTGGATCAACTTATACAACTTACCAAATGTGTCTCCCAGCCAACGCCGAGTAAACACACCTGCTCTATCTAGGATATTGAGCACTTTGGATCAACTTATACAACTTACCAAATTTGACTCCCAGCCAACGCCAAGTAAACACACCTGCTCTATCTAGGATATTGAGCACTTTGGATCAACTTATACAACTTACCAAATGTGACTCCCAGCCAACGCCGAGTAAACACACCTGCTCTATCTAGGATATTGAGCACTTTGGATCAACTTATACAACTTACCAAATGTGTCTCCCAGCCAACGCCGAGTAAACACACCTGCTCTATCTAGGATATTGAGCACTTTGGATCAACTTATACAACTTACCAAATGTGTCTCCCAGCCAACGCCGAGTAAACACACCTGCTCTATCTAGGATATTGAGCACTTTGGATCAACTTATACAACTTACCAAATGTGTCTCCCAGCCAACGCCGAGTAAACACACCTGCTCTATCTAGGATATTGAGCACTTTGGATCAACTTATACAACTTACCAAATGTGTCTCCCAGCCAACGCCGAGTAAACACACCTGCTCTATCTAGGATATTGAGCACTTTGGATCAACTTATACAACTTACCAAATGTGTCTCCCAGCCAACGCCGAGTAAACACACCTGCTCTATCTAGGATATTGAGCACTTTGGATCAACTTATACAACTTACCAAATGTGACTCCCAGCCAACGCCGAGTAAACACACCTGCTCTATCTAGGATATTGAGCACTTTGGATCAACTTATACAACTTACCAAATTTGACTCCCAGCCAACGCCAAGTAAACACACCTGCTCTATCTAGGATATTGAGCACTTTGGATCAACTTATACAACTTACCAAATGTGACTCCCAGCCAACGCCGAGTAAACACACCTGCTCTATCTAGGATATTGAGCACTTTGGATCAACTTATACAACTTACCAAATGTGTCTCCCAGCCAACGCCGAGTAAACACACCTGCTCTATCTAGGATATTGAGCACTTTGGATCAACTTATACAACTTACCAAATGTGTCTCCCAGCCAACGCCGAGTAAACACACCTGCTCTATCTAGGATATTGAGCACTTTGGATCAACTTATACAACTTACCAAATGTGTCTCCCAGCCAACGCCGAGTAAACACACCTGCTCTATCTAGGATATTGAGCACTTTGGATCAACTTATACAACTTACCAAATGTGTCTCCCAGCCAACGCCGAGTAAACACACCTGCTCTATCTAGGATATTGAGCACTTTGGATCAACTTATACAACTTACCAAATGTGACTCCCAGCCAACGCCGAGTAAACACACCTGCTCTATCTAGGATATTGAGCACTTTGGATCAACTTATACAACTTACCAAATTTGACTCCCAGCCAACGCCAAGTAAACACACCTGCTCTATCTAGGATATTGAGCACTTTGGATCAACTTATACAACTTACCAAATGTGACTCCCAGCCAACGCCGAGTAAACACACCTGCTCTATCTAGGATATTGAGCACTTTGGATCAACTTATACAACTTACCAAATTTGACTCCCAGCCAACGCCAAGTAAACACACCTGCTCTATCTAGGATATTGAGCACTTTGGATCAACTTATACAACTTACCAAATGTGACTCCCAGCCAACGCCGAGTAAACACACCTGCTCTATCTAGGATATTGAGCACTTTGGATCAACTTATACAACTTACCAAATGTGTCTCCCAGCCAACGCCGAGTAAACACACCTGCTCTATCTAGGATATTGAGCACTTTGGATCAACTTATACAACTTACCAAATGTGTCTCCCAGCCAACGCCGAGTAAACACACCTGCTCTATCTAGGATATTGAGCACTTTGGATCAACTTATACAACTTACCAAATGTGTCTCCCAGCCAACGCCGAGTAAACACACCTGCTCTATCTAGGATATTGAGCACTTTGGATCAACTTATACAACTTACCAAATGTGTCTCCCAGCCAACGCCGAGTAAACACACCTGCTCTATCTAGGATATTGAGCACTTTGGATCAACTTATACAACTTACCAAATGTGACTCCCAGCCAACGCCGAGTAAACACACCTGCTCTATCTAGGATATTGAGCACTTTGGATCAACTTATACAACTTACCAAATTTGACTCCCAGCCAACGCCAAGTAAACACACCTGCTCTATCTAGGATATTGAGCACTTTGGATCAACTTATACAACTTACCAAATGTGACTCCCAGCCAACGCCGAGTAAACACACCTGCTCTATCTAGGATATTGAGCACTTTGGATCAACTTATACAACTTACCAAATGTGTCTCCCAGCCAACGCCGAGTAAACACACCTGCTCTATCTAGGATATTGAGCACTTTGGATCAACTTATACAACTTACCAAATTTGACTCCCAGCCAACGCCAAGTAAACACACCTGCTCTATCTAGGATATTGAGCACTTTGGATCAACTTATACAACTTACCAAATGTGTCTCCCAGCCAACGCCGAGTAAACACACCTGCTCTATCTAGGATATTGAGCACTTTGGATCAACTTATACAACTTACCAAATGTGTCTCCCAGCCAACGCCGAGTAAACACACCTGCTCTATCTAGGATATTGAGCACTTTGGATCAACTTATACAACTTACCAAATGTGTCTCCCAGCCAACGCCGAGTAAACACACCTGCTCTATCTAGGATATTGAGCACTTTGGATCAACTTATACAACTTACCAAATTTGACTCCCAGCCAACGCCAAGTAAACACACCTGCTCTATCTAGGATATTGAGCACTTTGGATCAACTTATACAACTTACCAAATGTGACTCCCAGCCAACGCCGAGTAAACACACCTGCTCTATCTAGGATATTGAGCACTTTGGATCAACTTATACAACTTACCAAATGTGTCTCCCAGCCAACGCCGAGTAAACACACCTGCTCTATCTAGGATATTGAGCACTTTGGATCAACTTATACAACTTACCAAATTTGACTCCCAGCCAACGCCAAGTAAACACACCTGCTCTATCTAGGATATTGAGCACTTTGGATCAACTTATACAACTTACCAAATGTGTCTCCCAGCCAACGCCGAGTAAACACACCTGCTCTATCTAGGATATTGAGCACTTTGGATCAACTTATACAACTTACCAAATGTGTCTCCCAGCCAACGCCGAGTAAACACACCTGCTCTATCTAGGATATTGAGCACTTTGGATCAACTTATACAACTTACCAAATGTGTCTCCCAGCCAACGCCGAGTAAACACACCTGCTCTATCTAGGATATTGAGCACTTTGGATCAACTTATACAACTTACCAAATTTGACTCCCAGCCAACGCCAAGTAAACACACCTGCTCTATCTAGGATATTGAGCACTTTGGATCAACTTATACAACTTACCAAATGTGACTCCCAGCCAACGCCGAGTAAACACACCTGCTCTATCTAGGATATTGAGCACTTTGGATCAACTTATACAACTTACCAAATGTGTCTCCCAGCCAACGCCGAGTAAACACACCTGCTCTATCTAGGATATTGAGCACTTTGGATCAACTTATACAACTTACCAAATTTGACTCCCAGCCAACGCCAAGTAAACACACCTGCTCTATCTAGGATATTGAGCACTTTGGATCAACTTATACAACTTACCAAATGTGACTCCCAGCCAACGCCGAGTAAACACACCTGCTCTATCTAGGATATTGAGCACTTTGGATCAACTTATACAACTTACCAAATGTGTCTCCCAGCCAACGCCGAGTAAACACACCTGCTCTATCTAGGATATTGAGCACTTTGGATCAACTTATACAACTTACCAAATGTGTCTCCCAGCCAACGCCGAGTAAACACACCTGCTCTATCTAGGATATTGAGCACTTTGGATCAACTTATACAACTTACCAAATGTGTCTCCCAGCCAACGCCGAGTAAACACACCTGCTCTATCTAGGATATTGAGCACTTTGGATCAACTTATACAACTTACCAAATGTGTCTCCCAGCCAACGCCGAGTAAACACACCTGCTCTATCTAGGATATTGAGCACTTTGGATCAACTTATACAACTTACCAAATGTGTCTCCCAGCCAACGCCGAGTAAACACACCTGCTCTATCTAGGATATTGAGCACTTTGGATCAACTTATACAACTTACCAAATTTGACTCCCAGCCAACGCCAAGTAAACACACCTGCTCTATCTAGGATATTGAGCACTTTGGATCAACTTATACAACTTACCAAATGTGACTCCCAGCCAACGCCGAGTAAACACACCTGCTCTATCTAGGATATTGAGCACTTTGGATCAACTTATACAACTTACCAAATGTGTCTCCCAGCCAACGCCGAGTAAACACACCTGCTCTATCTAGGATATTGAGCACTTTGGATCAACTTATACAACTTACCAAATGTGTCTCCCAGCCAACGCCGAGTAAACACACCTGCTCTATCTAGGATATTGAGCACTTTGGATCAACTTATACAACTTACCAAATGTGTCTCCCAGCCAACGCCGAGTAAACACACCTGCTCTATCTAGGATATTGAGCACTTTGGATCAACTTATACAACTTACCAAATTTGACTCCCAGCCAACGCCAAGTAAACACACCTGCTCTATCTAGGATATTGAGCACTTTGGATCAACTTATACAACTTACCAAATGTGACTCCCAGCCAACGCCGAGTAAACACACCTGCTCTATCTAGGATATTGAGCACTTTGGATCAACTTATACAACTTACCAAATGTGACTCCCAGCCAACGCCGAGTAAACACACCTGCTCTATCTAGGATATTGAGCACTTTGGATCAACTTATACAACTTACCAAATGTGTCTCCCAGCCAACGCCGAGTAAACACACCTGCTCTATCTAGGATATTGAGCACTTTGGATCAACTTATACAACTTACCAAATGTGACTCCCAGCCAACGCCGAGTAAACACACCTGCTCTATCTAGGATATTGAGCACTTTGGATCAACTTATACAACTTACCAAATGTGTCTCCCAGCCAACGCCGAGTAAACACACCTGCTCTATCTAGGATATTGAGCACTTTGGATCAACTTATACAACTTACCAAATGTGACTCCCAGCCAACGCCGAGTAAACACACCTGCTCTATCTAGGATATTGAGCACTTTGGATCAACTTATACAACTTACCAAATTTGACTCCCAGCCAACGCCAAGTAAACACACCTGCTCTATCTAGGATATTGAGCACTTTGGATCAACTTATACAACTTACCAAATGTGACTCCCAGCCAACGCCGAGTAAACACACCTGCTCTATCTAGGATTAACTTATACTAATTACGAAATATAATACTGTATTATTACTTTTATGACTCCAGGGCAAGTTTACAAAAGACAGAGAAGTTCTTTCTCCAGCGTAACGCTGCGTTTAAACACGCCTGCTCTATCTAGGTTGTGGAGTACTTTTTGCTTACTATATACCATTTACCAAATATAATACTGTAATCTTACATTTATTGCTCCCATTTAGAGCGCTATAAACCCCACAAACATAAAATTAAAGATGCCTCCAGAGCACTACTAATCGCACCGTATTCCGATTTTACTTGAATATCCAAATAGAACCTTTAGAGACGTTAAATAGGCCACGTCATTTCCGGAAGGAATTAAATTACTACATAATTACATTGAAATTACAGTGTTTTCTTTTCAAAATATGACTGAAATCTCCCTCCGACGAAATCTCCAATAGGACCCTTAGCGATGCACTTAGATATTCAAGAACACTTCCATTATCTTTCCCAGTTAATTTTACATAAGAATACACTTTTATATTTAATGTAGATTCTCTAACCTTTCTTTCTATAGGGAACACACAAGCACGCACATACACACATTTTTATTTTCATCTTTCATCTTCTGAATTTATTGCTCTATTCAATATATTGAGCTTTATATTATCACGATGGATTATTATTTAAGAATACATCGCTTATCTTTAAATTCGTATTAATGTTATATATATATATATATATATATATATATATATATATATATATATATATATATATATATATATATATATATATATATATATATATATATATATAAGTAGAATATTTTGAAAAACCAGAACAACGTAATCTTTTTTTTGTTTTTTTAAATAAATTATTTATTTATTCTAAAAACTTGAGATCTTTCAGCGAAAAACGCCTTTGTCAAAAGTATAGGAATTTTAAAACTTTTTTCTTTTCGTTTGCTTTTCTTTTTAATCCTTCTTGATTGAGACATTGTCGCAGCCAAGATGAAATCCGTCTTGATGTTATAAAAACAGTAATGCGTTATGTCACCCATAGTAGATTGTTTGATTCAGGAAAACGTAGGTTTGCAAAGCAAGTTTTATTCAAAAAAAGAAAATGAAAAGACAAAACCCAAAATTAGTCTTTCTGATCGCTACATCTACTTCTCCCTTTCTCTTTCGCTCCAGCTATGTGTTGAATAGTAGTAATACTTGCGGTGATATTTCCTATATTGTATAAAAGACAATTACAGTCTTCTTCTTTGTAGTTAGTTTTCTTAACTTTGACTGTTAATAAACAGAAAAAGAGAAAGAGAGAGAAAGAGAGAGAGAGCGAGGGGGGATAGCGAGATAAAGAGGGCGATAAAGAGAGAGAGATAGAGAGAGAGAAAGAAAGAGTGAGAGAGAGAAAGAGAGATAGCGGGAGAGAGATGGGACGGAGAGTGTCGGAGAAAGGCGAGAGTGATATATACTGTATAACATAAGAGTAAGGGGAGTAATATTTAGTGCGAGAGGGGGAGGGTATTATTCAGAAACTTAGTAAGTAAATTGTAAATTACGGCTAATTAGAATAATTAAAATGGATTTTTGTTTCAATCATAACTCAATCCCAAAACCAGAGAATATTCTGATATGTTTTTGTAAGATTCTAATATATAGAGAAAAAAAAACTCTTAGCGAAACACACGTTGGGTATTGATTTACTCCTCTCCAGGAGTTAGGCACAAGGCCAGTTTTTATCTTACTCCCACAAGTAAGATGTGACCCAAGGTCGGGTCGGGAAAGTGAGGTTTAAAAATTGCCTGGGCAGCCCCGTTGGCATTCCCCGGTAGGGGCGCCTCAGGCAGTAAGCAATAAATTTACTCCTCCCCAAAGAGAGGAGGCAAAGCCTGGGAAGGTGGTCCTCCCAGAACTGCACAGGACAGACCCATTGACCGGCGTAAATCAAGCCACGAAGGTCAAGACAATACCAGTCTATGGGGTGCAGTATCCATCGGAACAGATACTACACTTTGATCTTAGCCAAACTCAGCTTTAGTGAAATGATAACCAGAAGAAAAAAAACATGTGACCGGTTGGGTCACCCATTGAGCTTGGTTATATTGTTTTGAATTCAAAAAACGTGAATTTGCACCGCCAGTAAAAGTGGAAGTTCCAGACGAAGTTAATTCGGAAGAACAAAATTGGCAAATAAGTGTAATGTAAACATTTTTCGTATTTTTTCAGTTTCGCGAATAAATTCATTTTCTTGGGGTTTTCTTTTCTTCGATCCTTTAAAAATTGTCTTTTTTTCACATCAAAAGAATAAAAAGACGTTGTCGAAAAAAGTTGAAGTCAAAATCTAAGACGTTTTTGTTTTTATTTATCAAAATAGTAATTGTTAATGTAATTAATCTTTTTTAAATAAATTATTTATACGTGCAGTTCAAATACCAGCATTCGTTTGACCTTCCTTAATAAAGTATATGGAAACAATTCATATAAACAATAAACTTATATATTTATTTGAGCCTCTGTGATCTTCTTCTTCTTCTTCTTCTTCTTCTTCTTCTTCTTCTTTTTCTTCTTCTTCTTCTTCTTCTTCTTCTTCTTCTTCTTCTTCTTCTTCTTATTATTATTATTATTATTATTATTATTATTAATCGAGTTTACTGTCTGTTAATTCAATATTGGTACAAAGAATTTTCTTTTAACGATGACTTTTGTCCCCTAAACGATGTATAAAAACGGTGCTAACGCCGGAAAATTGTCATCTTGACGCCAACTCCTGCCAGGGGGATCTTACACTAGCTCCGAGTCCACTCTGTTGGACAAAATGACTTTCTCTAGGATTGTAATTCTCGCAGTCCTAACCACTTTTGCTAACGCAGGTAGGAAATACTTTTTATTTTATTTCAAATCCGTTTGGAATTGTTTTTTTTTATTGTTGTTGTTTTAATCTCTCGTTTCGTTATGTTTCTTTTTTCGACGAATTCTACGTCGTTGTCTTAATTTTATTTAACGATAATAGTTATCTGCAATATTTTCTTTACAACGCCTTTCTCCCATCGTTATTTTCACGGAACCCGATCGAACTCAGCTTCAATTTCTGGTCCATTCTTCTAAACTATTCACAGTAAGAACTCGTTTTCCTACCACAACTGTTCAACTTTCCTGTCTTCCTTCGTGTGCCTAACATGTTTCCATTAACATAGCTTCGTTCTAAGAACTTTTCATCTGTGAAACAAATACCGCAGGACTGCTTCCCTGCGAGTTACAGCATGATTATCTTCAATTCCAATGTTAGTAAATACTTGTCGCAAACTATAGGTTATCAAATTGTATTCATTCCGTTAATTATGTTCAATCCTCTAATAATATTTGTCATCATTCAACTGATAATCTATCTATCTCATTAACCCTTATCCTCGAGGAACTTATAGCTTTGATAAGATTCGGTAGGAGCTGATAAATAGAATTAGCCTTTATATGCAAATTAGTTTTTTGTCTTGAGATCAAAAAGTAAACACTCCACTGCAAGACCCCCTACCCATTTCGTAGTTGGCCTTCCATCTACTTTCAACGCCATCAACCAAGATGTACTCAACATTGTCCAAACACGGAATTGAAGTTAGCTTTTGCAAAATACCTTGTTGAAGTTATATTTTCTGAACTCCATCAGAAAATCCAATTATTACCCGAGAGAAAACATTTGTCCTCTTGCCTCTGAAAACCGTATCATTTTGAAAATCATATATATATATATATATATATATATATATATATATATATATATATATATATATATATATATATATATAACCAAACCTAATACATCAGGTCAGAGGACTTGCTGAAAGCAATATACTTGCCCAGCATTGAGGATGAATCAATTACGCTGGTATGCTCCTAGATAAACCACTGCAGGAGCATGAATATCCTCATTAGTAACAACAGATTGTTACGATATCGATTGGTCATTAAATCGAACTAACATTAAAGAATGTTCTTGTTGTGAAGGTTGTGTCGTTTATTCAGAAATTATTGGATACAAATACTTTTAATCTTTTAATTCAGAGGGATATATGCTAATAATTTTAAAACAGTTTAAATGACTTCCTAATCGACAGTTTAAATGTTTCCAAATTCCATCCAAATTTTCAAGGGTTTTCAACTATTAACAAAAGATTATAATATCTGATTCGTTAATGAATGAAACCGAAATGCATTCTGATAGATTCAATTTCGTAATAAAATTATAAAATAGGATTTCTTTTTACATTTCGCTTTATTATACGTTATTGAATTTAGATTTGAATACATATTTGGTTAATAATTAATAAAAAATAATACAATGCATAATTACCAAAGTTATTTTGGCACGAGAAATATACCCACACCTACATGTGAATTTTCTCATAATTTTCTTAATATACACATAAGTAAAATCATCCACAGCTTTTCTCATAATTTTATTAATATTTACATAGATAAAGTCATCCATAGCTCTTCAGTGTGGCTAGACATGCAAGTGCTTCAGGCTGAGATTGAAACCCGATAGTAGGTTTTCGATAGTCTTAGCTTTTATCTATTGCACCATCGGTAGACGATACGAAGGGAAACCTTGCTGTTTACACAAACAAAATCGGCAGTAAAAGCCAAAGTAAAACATAAGATCGTTTTTTATGTGGGGGATATCCAGCTCCCTAAAAGGGGCACTCTGGATGGGAAAATTTTTTAAAAAATGCTCCAGTCAAGAAGGATGTCTCTTCCTTAGACTAAGAACAGAGCAGATAACACTTTGCAATAAGATGATGTACATTTTAACAAATTAGGTACAAGGTCATTAAAAGTGTGGTCGCCGGTCATCCTATCTCTATCCAACTGTTTACTAGATTCATTAGTAGTCACCACAATACCACACTTGCTCTAGGGGCCGTTCTACTTAAATATCTCCAATCTTTTCAAGTTCATTAATAAATATATATATATATATATATACAAATTAATTTGAATAAAATGGAAGGGGACACAAAAAACTGGTTAGAAAGACACTTACAACCCTTTGTAATAAATAGATCCCCCACTATTTTCCGTTTTTAAAACCGAAAACAAGCGAGTCGATCTCTAAATAGGAGTGGGACACATGTGGGCGTAATTAAGATGGGGTGGAGTTTTAGAATGGACTAGCGGGCTACCCGGCGTTGCTCGGGGTCATAAAAACATATAATTGAAGAAAATTCGCATGTGTAACATCTTTATATTCAAACTTCTATTTCTGTCCCTCTCTCTATAGCCGTCTCTTTATCTTTCTACTTTTCTCTACCCTGGTCGCCCCATTTCACCGCTACTTTCTAATTTTGCCTTTTGCGAAAGCTGTTTCTTCCCCACCATTTTATCCTACGTTTCCAAGGGCAATGGTATGACATATTTCTATAAAAAAGTAACACCTCTGTCTGCGCCTTCTATATAGGTACTTATCTCCGCCCCAGTGTTCATACTATATACGTATCTATCACCACCCCGGTGCACATACTATGTACGTACCTATCGCCGCCCCAGTGTACATAATATATACATACCTATCGAAACCCCGGTGCAGATACTATATAAGATTCTATCGCCGCCCTGGGTGCAGATACTATATAAGTACCTATCGCCGCCCCGGTGCGAATGCTAAATACGAACCTATCGCCGCCCCAATGCAAATGCTAAATATGTACCTATCGCCACTCCGGAGCGAATGCTAAATATGTACCTTTCGCCGCTACGGTGCGCGTGCTATATATAGCAGGCACACCAGGGGCGGCGAAAGATACGTATTTAGCATTCGCTCCAGGGCGGCGATAGGTACATATAGCTATGTACGTACCTATCGCCGCCCCGGTGCGCGTGCTATATACGGGTTCTATATTGTAGAAGCACTCCCAGTGCTGGGTCCTATACTGTAGAAGCACCCCTGTCCCTATACTGGAGAAGCACCTATGATCCCTATTCTGCAGAAGCCTCCGGGTTCTATATTGTAGAAGTACCCCTGGTGCTGGGTCCTATACTGTAGAAGCACCCATGGTCCCTATACTGGAGAAGCACCCCTGGTCCCTATACTGGAGAAGCATCCATGGTCCCTATTCTACAGAAGCCTCTGGGTTCTATATTGTAGAAGCACCCCCGGTTCTGGGTCCTATACTGTAGAAGCACCCCTGATCCATACACTGGAGAAGCACCCATGGTCCCTATTCTGCAGAAGCCTCCGGGTTCTATATTGTAGAAGCACCCCTGGTCCCTATACTGGAGAAGCATCCATGGTCCCTATTCTTCAGAAGCCTCTATGTTCTATATTGTAGAAGCACCCCCGGTGCTGGGTCCTATAATGTAGAAGCACTCCTGGTCCCTATACTGGAGAAGCACCACTGGTCCCTATACTGGAGAAGCACCCATTGCCCCTATACTGGAGAACCACCCATTGTCCCTATTCTGCAGAGGCCTCTGGGTTCTAAATTGTAGAAGCACCCCCCGGTTCTGGGTCCTATACTGTAGAAGCACCCCTGGTCCCTATACTGGACAAGCACCCATGGTCCCTATTCAGCAGAAGCGTCTGGGTCCTAAATTGTAGAAGCACCCCCGGTTCTGGGTCCTATACTGTAGAAGCACCCCTGGTCCCTATACTGGAGAAGCACCCATTGTCCCTATTTTGCAAAAGCCTCTGGGTCCTAAATTGTAGAAGCACCCCCCGGTTCTGGGTCATATACTGTAGAAGCACCCATTGTCCCTATTCTGCAGAAGCGTCTAGGTCCTAAATTGTAGAAGCACCCCTGGTGCTGGGTCATATATTGTAGAAGCACCCCTGGTCCCTATACTGGAGAAGCACCCCTGGTCCCTATACTGGAGAAGCCCCCGTCTCCTCCTCAAATTTGCTGACAATCCCCCCCCCAAAAAAAAATTTGGCCTGGGGCGCTCACACCGGCGAATGCTGACACTCCCCCCACCCAATTTAGCCTGAGGTGGTCACATCGCCGAATGCCGACACTCTCTCCTCCCAACAGATACTACACTTACTCCACACCTCTCAAAAAGGAGAAGGTAATGCCTAGGAGGGTTGTATCATGACAACAGAACGGGCGTAGGGAGGAAGGAATATTAATTAAGAAAGGTAGGTAGAAAGGGTGGGAGTGAGAGGGAAGGAAGGGTTGTAGTGTGAGTGATTTTCTTCCCTACACTTTTTTCCTCTGACGTCATTTCCTGTTAAAATCGTGACTTGGCATTATTTCTCAAATTATACATGATAGCATTGATTTCTTCTTAAATTAGTACTAAACAACGTTGAAAAATGGAGTTAAAAGCCTCCCCCCCATTGGAGAAAAGTGCTCAGTCGACCCGCAAAGAGTCAATTTTTTTTCCGGTTCTGAGATATTACACGTGCCTAGGCTGGCCGGTCGGAATGATGTCACCCGCGTGACCGTTTGTTGGGTACCCTCGGAGGAGAAGCTTTACATACATACATACATACATACATACATACATACATACATACATACATACATACATACATACAGACAGACAGACAGACAGACAGACAGGTGGGATTTATATAATAGACTAGAGAAGCACCCATGGTCCCTATTCTGCACTTTTCATCCGGACAACGCCGAGTACTTAGAAAATCAAGGATGCATACAGAGCAATACTAAAAGCACTCTTACCGATTCCTCCTCTTTTTAATCTGCACAATAGTCCGAAAAGAAGCGTAGATGCTGTTTAAATATTATACAAACCTATCACTACAGTAGCTCTATCTAGGACATTGAGCACTTTTCTCCCGGACAACACCGAGTACTTTGAAAATGAAGGAGGCCTCCTGAGCACGACTGAAATCACTCTTACCTGTTGCCAGGTGCAGATGTGATTGAGCAACCCTTGTTTCACTGCACACTCTTAACGTAGCCTTCCTATGATGTTATTGATGCATCCGGACGGAACTTATGGGATGACCTGATACAACCGGACAGAATTTAGTGCAAGATTTACGGGCGTATCTAGACGGACGGGCGTAGCTGGACAGACAGACAGACAGACGGACAGACGTAGCTGGACAGACAGACGGACAGATGTAGGTGGAGAGATGGACTGTCGTAGCTGGACAGACAGACGGACGGACGTTAATGGACGGATTGACAGATTGACGTATCTAGACGGACGGACGTTGCTGGAATTACAGACAGACGGACGGACGGACAGACGGACGGACGGACGGACGGACGGACGTAGCTTGAGAGATGGACTGACATAGCTGGGACGTATCTAGACGGACGGACGCAGCTGGACAAGCAGACAGACGGACGGACAGACGTAGGTTGACAGATGAACGGAAGTATGTTGACGTAGCTAGACAGACAGACAAACGGATAGACGTAGGTGGAGATATAGACTCACGTAGCTGGACAGACAGACGGACGCACGTAAGTCGACAGATGGACGGCCGTTAGTGGACGGATTTACGGACGGACGTATCTAGACGGGCGGACGTAGCTGGACAGACAGACGGACGTAGGTCGACGGATTGACGGATCAACGTTTAAGAAAATCATACTTCGTAAATTTAGTAACGAAAATCGACGACAGTACTGAGGTTAATATTTTATGAATACGCCCTTAACTTAGAAAATAATTTTGGCCTTTTGGCAAAGATCAAAGTCTAGTATCTGACTTTGGAACCGGGTGCGACACTGCTTAAGGTAAGTTCATGACTCTGGCTAGTTTGAATGCAAGGGGCTTGAGGTCTTCAAACCGTGCGGTTCGCGTCCGGAGGGATCTTCTGTCCCTGGGAGTGGATGTAGCTGCGATCCAGGAGACGCACTTTGTTTCATCCGGGGATTGTCAGGTGCTGACAAGAGACTACGATGTCTTCTCAGCATATGGGAATCCCCGGGGGAAGGGTGTCTCCTTGCTTGTGAAACGCACCCTGTCCGAGACGGTAGACGTTGTTCATAGGGATTTGGGGGGCAGGCTGGTCGTGGCCGATGTGGCCGTGAAGGATTTTGTGTTCCGGGTAGTTGCAGTTCATGCACCCGGCACCGCTCGAGAGAGGGTCTCCTTTTTCGGGATCTGGACGTGTTCGTCGCATGTCCAAAACGCGTAGTTCTAATGGGAGATTGGAATGCCATCCTTGATCCCAAAATAGACAAGGTCGGGAGGAGAGCTAGAGGGACGGAGAGATGTGAGACAAGCCTTGTTGACCTGATGGAAAGATGCGATCTGGTCGACAGGTTTCGTGTCGATCATCCGGGGCGGGAGAATTGGACATGGACAAATAGTGTGCCTTTCTACCCAAATACTTATTTGGATAGGATGTTAGTTAGAAGAGGCGATGTAGACTTTATATCGTGTCCTATGTTCAAATGGTTAGGTCAATCGGACCATAAACTAGTTATGGCCCAGTTGAAGTTAGGAAACAGGCCTAAACTAGCCGGGTACTGGAAGTTTAATACCTCCTTGCTGGAGATACGAGACTTCTGGGAAAAGCTAATACAGCTTATCCAGAAGGCTTTAGTGGGGGCGATTACTGGGAGTAAGTGGTGGGTTAGCTTAAAAACTAAGATCAGAACCTTTTTCTGTCAAATACGCACTCAGAAGAGAAACTAACCCGAGTGGTGGCTGAGGGGGATACTGTAAGCATAGAACTAACTAAGCAGGACCTACGACGCGAGGCTAGCGAGCGTTATGAAGGCCAAGTAGTTAGGGCTAGGCTAAGGAAAGTTTCCAATGAAGCCGTGAACTGCGACATAGATGAGCGTAGGGAAGTTTCAAGGCGTGGCTCGGATAGATACATTGGAAAAGTCAAGCACCCTGATGGACGTGCCTTGGAGTCGACTCTGGATATCTGCGAGGGATTTCGGGAGCATTTTGAGGAACGCTACACCCAACTGCCCAACCTCCCGGTCCAGGAGTTTGGCAACTATTTGGCTGACTCTCCCCGCCTCGATGTGGCTAGAGCAGCTGGTTGTGAAGGCAGGGTTACGGAGCATTAGGTCTTAGCTGCGTTGAAGCAAGTCGGCTGTGACAAATCGCCAGGACTTGATGGTCTGCCCTACGAGATGTATTTGAGGCTGTCGCACATGTTTGTGCCGATTCTGACAGATGTGTTCAACCACTGGTTTGACCAGGGTTCTATCCCAGGTCAAGTCACCAAGGGAGTGATCACATTGCTAAAGAAGCGGGACAGGTATGGTGGGGAGGAACTAGACGATTACAGGCCCATTACTCTGCTAAACACAGAGTTAAAGATTTTGGCCAAGATCTTATCGAACCGATTGCAGGTTTTCATCGGAGAATTGATCGAACTTGAGCAGAACTACGCTGTGAAGGGGAGATCGATTCAGAACAACTTGCACCTGATTCGTACGATCATAGAGGGGATAGAAGACGACACGGAAGCCGTGCTGATCAACTTGGATCAGTCCAAAGCTTTCGACAGGGTCGACCATCGCTTCTTGGCATCTGTTTTAGAGTCTGCCGGTTTCAAACCGGATTTCCGCAAATGGATCTCCGTTCTGTATTGCTCACAGACGGCAGTAGTACAGGTAAACGGAAGGCGTTCGAAGTCTTTCGCTGTCTCCCGGTTGGTACACCAGGGTTGTCCGCTGTCGCCCCTGCTCTACATCCTTGCACTGGAGCCGCTACTTCGCAAGCCAAGGAGTGGGGAGGCAGGTCTGGTCTTATGCGGAATCGCTTTGCCTGGTGGAGCGCGAACCAGGGTCTCCGCGTTCGCCAATGACATCACCGTCTATGTCGTGCTTCCAAGACATTGAGAGGGTGACAGAGGCGCTCACACATTACGAAACGATCACAGGGGCCAAAATCAACTGTAGCAAGTCAACTGGCCTGCGGTTGGGTGCCTGGAGCGGTAACACAACCCTTCCAGCTCCGTTCTGCTGGACAGATGGCCCAGTTCGAATCCTTGGCATGTGGTTCGGACCGGGCCTCCAGCTCGATAGGAATTGGTCGGAGGTACAGTCAAAGGTTGAAGTGTCGGTTAACACTTGGCTTCGAAGGAAACTCTCCTTAAAAGGTAGAGCGGAGGCGTGCGCCACTTACGTCTTCCCTCTCATCCTTTACCGATTGGCTGTGCTTCCCCTGCCTGTGAATCGCCTCAAGGTGCTCCGGCGCCTTCTGTCCTCACTTCTCTGGGAAGGAAGAGGCATTGGGTTTGCAGCCAGGTCTGTATTCAACGTCCGTGTGAAGGAGGCTTGGGGATGCCTGACTTGACGTGTCATCGAGACGCCGAGAGACTGGCTTTCCTGAGTTGAACATTGACAGAGGAATCTGCGTGGAACCCCGCGGTCGATAGTGCTTTCCCTGACCTTATACTCGACCATTCGGTTGAGGGCCATCGTAGGCCGAGGGGTGAATCGCAGTTTTTCAGGGAGTGTCGAGCCGCGCTCAAAAAGCTTCCTCAGTCCAGTGACCTTTCGCGGCTTTCTAGAAAAGAACTCCATAGAGGATTAGTGAGGGGGGCAGCTGACGATCCGTTAGTGAAGCGGTGCGGGTGGACAGAGGAGGAGATCCGCTCCGAATGGAGTTGGGCACCGGGAACGAGTCATATCAACAACTCGGAGTTCTCTCTGACCTGGTGATTGGCCCGGAATGCGCTACCCCTTAATGCCATACTGCAGAGATCCGGAATTGAGGACTCACCCGAGTGTTCTCCGTTGCGACAGGCTCTTTGAGGAAACGCCTGATCACGCTTTCTTCTTGTGCCATAAGTTCCAGCAGTACTGGGAGTACGTAAAGAAGGTGACGGCTCGCATCGATCCTGAGCGGCCGCTGCCGCTGCATCTAGCTTACGTAATAGACAACGTCTGTCCGCCATGGGATGGGGAGAGACGAATGGTGTTTCTCGTGATCCTGGCTGTAGCGCGAATGGTGGTGTGGACGTCGCGTCTAAGAAATAACCAGGGGGTTGAATCTTTTGCTGATCAGGATCTGATCGCATTCTTCAAGCACCAGCTGAAAGTCAAGATCAGATGTGATAGGAAAAGATTACACTCCTCGGTTTTTGAAAAAAGGTGGATACAAGTAGCGAGCTTGTGTGTACGAAAAGGAGTCAAGTATGAGTACGTGTTCCCGGCCTGAGCATGGCGTGCACGGTTCCTTGTCCAGTCGGACCCCAGCCCTTTGGGTAAGTTTAGCCTCTTATCTAGTTGAATGAATGAGTTACCCCACCCTCCTGGTAATAGAAACCCTCCAAGATGCCCACTCCCCACTTTCAATTCTTTGTCCTCAGCCCCACCCCAACTTGCACTTATCTTGGAAGGACACCACCCACTCTCCAAACTCCATCCCCCATTTTCTTTTTCTCCCACTTAGATCCTACTCCCATTTAGAGATGAACCTGCTTGTTTTTGGTGCGAAACAAACCGGAAAACAGTGGGCAGTCTAATACTTAGAAAGGGTTAGGAGGGTCTTACTAACTGAGTTTTTCTTTTCTCCCCTACCCCATTATACTCCAATGAATTTCTGTAAATATAACCATATTTATTTATTTATTTATAACGAAAATTTTAAGATTGCCAACTTATTTTATAATAGCCTAAGTAGGACGGCCCCTAGAGCAAATGTGGTATTGTGGTGACTGAGATGATTCTAGTTAAGAGTAGGATAGACAATTTTATTACCTTAGACAAAGGATGACCAACGACACCCATCCCCACACTTTTGATGGCCTTGTGCCTAATTTGTTTTGAATGTAAATCTTTTATATTTTCTGCAAGTAAATTTTTCAAAGTGTAGTATCTGTTCTCGGCATTGGTGCCTTGAGATCAAGTGTATTATCTAGTCCTATTTGATAGGTGTCGATTTTACACTCTCAAATCAAAAATCAGACTGTCATTTTACTTTTTTAATTCTGTTTTCCTTGGTTGATACGTGCTCCCCTAAAGTACGGCCTGAGGTGGCTAGAGGGACAGTATCTCCCTCCCCCAAATTTGGCCTGAGGCGCTCACACCGGCGATTGCCGACACTCCCCCTCCCTCTAATTTGGCCTGAGGCGCCCCACCGGCGAATGCCGACGTTCCCCCTCCTCAGATTTGGCCTGAGGCGCCCCACCGGCGAATGCCGACTCTTCCTCCCCCAAATTTGGCCTGAGGCGCTCACACCGGCGAATGTCGACACTCTCCCCTCCCCAAATTTGGCCTGAGGCGCCCCACCGGCGAATGCCGACACTCCCCATCCCCCAATTTGGCCTGAAAGGAGGAGGTAATGCCTGGAAGGATTATATCATGATAACAGAACGGCCATAGGGAGGAAGGGAGGAGGAAGGAATATTAGCGTCTATTAATAATTAAGAAAGAATGGTAGAAAGGGTGGGAGTGAGAGGGAAAGAAGAAAGAAAGGAAAAAAGGGTTGTGGTGTGAGTGAATTTCTTCCCGGCACCTCGCTTACTCTGACGTCATTTCTGGTTTATCGTGACTTTGCATTATTTTTCAAATTATACATGATAGCATTGATTTCTTCTCAAATTAGTATAAATAACGTTAAAAATCGAGGAAAAAGCCACCCTCACCCCATTGGAGAAAAGTGCTCAGTCGACCCCGGAAGAGTCAATTTTTTTTCTCCGTTTTTTTAAGTGATGGCAGGACTAATTGACTCAACTTGCTGGGCTGGGGTCCAACAGGACCGAGAACTGCATGCACCAAGGAACATATATTCATACTTGACTCTTTTTTCGTACGCACAAGCTCGCAACTTATACCCACCTTCGTTGAATTCCATGGGATATAACCACTTTCTATCACGTTTAATTTTAACCTGAAGCTGATGCTTGAAGAAAGAAATCATATTATAATAAGAAAAAAACGCAACCCCAATGAAAGTTCCCCAGACGTGTCGTCCACGCCACAATTCTAGTTACGGCTAGGATCGTGAGAAATACCGTTCGCCTCTCCCTTTCCCATGTCGGACCAACGTTATCAATCTCACACGGAACATTTAGGTATACCCACTGATTGGGAGGAACCATGCTTGCCGTCACCTCGTTTACAGATACTTCACTTTGATCCTAACACGAACGCCAAGAAAGTATATTTATATTTGCTGTCAGTTAAATAACAAATGTCTCGTTAGTAACAATCACAATGTCTGAATGTTGCATGGTTCATTAAACACATTTTAGACTCAAAACAGTTCATCTAAATTAATAACAGCCATAGTTTGACCCATTTCTCTCACTAACAGTAAAGTTAAACCCCCTAATTTCAAGTTAGTTCAACTTTAAACTATGGACGCACCATCTTTTTATATACTGTATATGCATATGCGATATAACTTGCAAGGTTAACTAATTTGCATAGTGGTTTTGAAAAAAGGCATTTATTAATTAACTATTATTTGCTATTGTTTTTCTAATTCAATGATTGTTTTTATTTTCATATAACACATATTTCTGTTTCGCAATATTGTTTCATTTCCCGGACAAACATTTAGCATTTGTGTTCAAATGTTCCTTTCGTTAAAGAGACCGACTTAATTTAGCATTTGTGTTCAAATGTTCCTTTCGTTAAAGAGACCGACTTAATTTAGCATTTGTGTTCAAATGTTCCTTTCGTTAAAGAGACCGACTTAATTTAGCATTTGTGTTCAAATGTTCCTTTCGTTAAAGAGACCGACTTAATTTAGCATTTGTGTTCAAATGTTCCTTTCGTTAAAGAGACCGACTTAATTTAGCATTTGTGTTCAAATGTTCCTTTCGTTAAAGAGACCGACTTAATTTAGCATTTGTGTTCAAATGTTCCTTTCGTTAAAGAGACCGACTTAATTTAGCATTTGTGTTCAAATGTTCCTTTCGTTAAAGAGACCGACTTAATTTAGCATTTGTGTTCAAATGTTCCTTTCGTTAAAGAGACCGACTTAATTTAGCATTTGTGTTCAAATGTTCCTTTCGTTAAAGAGACCGACTTAATTTAGCATTTGTGTTCAAATGTTCCTTTCGTTAAAGAGACCGACTTAATTTAGCATTTCTGTTCAAATGTTCCTTTCGTTAAAGAGACCGACTTAATTTAGCATTTCTGTTCAAATGTTCCTTTCGTTAAAGAGACCGACTTAATTTAGCATTTGTGTTCAAATGTTCCTTTCGTTAAAGAGACCGACTTAATTTAGCATTTGTGTTCAAATGTTCCTTTCGTTAAAGAGACCGACTTAATTTAGCATTTCTGTTCAAATGTTCCTTTCGTTAAAGAGACCGACTTAATTTAGCATTTGTGTTCAAATGTTCCTTTCGTTAAAGAGACCGACTTAATTTAGCATTTGTGTTCAAATGTTCCTTTCGTTAAAGAGACCGACTTAATTTAGCATTTGTGTTCAAATGTTCCTTTCGTTAAAGAGACCGACTTAATTTAGCATTTGTGTTCAAATGTTCCTTTCGTTAAAGAGACCGACTTAATTTAGCATTTCTGTTCAAATGTTCCTTTCGTTAAAGAGACCGACTTAATTTAGCATTTCTGTTCAAATGTTCCTTTCGTTAAAGAGACCGACTTAATTTAGCATTTCTGTTCAAATGTTCCTTTCGTTAAAGAGACCGACTTAATTTAGCATTTGTGTTCAAATGTTCCTTTCGTTAAAGAGACCGACTTAATTTAGCATTTGTGTTCAAATGTTCCTTTCGTTAAAGAGACCGACTTAATTTAGCATTTCTGTTCAAATGTTCCTTTCGTTAAAGAGACCGACTTAATTTAGCATTTGTGTTCAAATGTTCCTTTCGTTAAAGAGACCGACTTAATTTAGCATTTGTGTTCAAATGTTCCTTTCGTTAAAGAGACCGACTTAATTTAGCATTTGTGTTCAAATGTTCCTTTCGTTAAAGAGACCGACTTAATTTAGCATTTCTGTTCAAATGTTCCTTTCGTTAAAGAGACCGACTTAATTTAGCATTTCTGTTCAAATGTTCCTTTCGTTAAAGAGACCGACTTAATTTAGCATTTCTGTTCAAATGTTCCTTTCGTTAAAGAGACCGACTTAATTTAGCATTTGTGTTCAAATGTTCCTTTCGTTAAAGAGACCGACTTAATTTAGCATTTCTGTTCAAATGTTCCTTTCGTTAAAGAGACCGACTTAATTTAGCATTTGTGTTCAAATGTTCCTTTCGTTAAAGAGACCGACTTAATTTAGCATTTGTGTTCAAATGTTCCTTTCGTTAAAGAGACCGACTTAATTTAGCATTTGTGTTCAAATGTTCCTTTCGTTAAAGAGACCGACTTAATTTAGCATTTCTGTTCAAATGTTCCTTTCGTTAAAGAGACCGACTTAATTTAGCATTTGTGTTCAAATGTTCCTTTCGTTAAAGAGACCGACTTAATTTAGCATTTGTGTTCAAATGTTCCTTTCGTTAAAGAGACCGACTTAATTTAGCATTTCTGTTCAAATGTTCCTTTCGTTAAAGAGACCGACTTAATTTAGCATTTGTGTTCAAATGTTCCTTTCGTTAAAGAGACCGACTTAATTTAGCATTTGTGTTCAAATGTTCCTTTCGTTAAAGAGACCGACTTAATTTAGCATTTGTGTTCAAATGTTCCTTTCGTTAAAGAGACCGACTTAATTTAGCATTTGTGTTCAAATGTTCCTTTCGTTAAAGAGACCGACTTAATTTAGCATTTGTGTTCAAATGTTCCTTTCGTTAAAGAGACCGACTTAATTTAGCATTTGTGTTCAAATGTTCCTTTCGTTAAAGAGACCGACTTAATTTAGCATTTCTGTTCAAATGTTCCTTTCGTTAAAGAGACCGACTTAATTTAGCATTTGTGTTCAAATGTTCCTTTCGTTAAAGAGACCGACTTAATTTAGCATTTGTGTTCAAATGTTCCTTTCGTTAAAGAGACCGACTTAATTTAGCATTTCTGTTCAAATGTTCCTTTCGTTAAAGAGACCGACTTAATTTAGCATTTGTGTTCAAATGTTCCTTTCGTTAAAGAGACCGACTTAATTTAGCATTTCTGTTCAAATGTTCCTTTCGTTAAAGAGACCGACTTAATTTAGCATTTCTGTTCAAATGTTCCTTTCGTTAAAGAGACCGACTTAATTTAGCATTTCTGTTCAAATGTTCCTTTCGTTAAAGAGACCGACTTAATTTAGCATTTGTGTTCAAATGTTCCTTTCGTTAAAGAGACCGACTTAATTTAGCATTTCTGTTCAAATGTTCCTTTCGTTAAAGAGACCGACTTAATTTAGCATTTCTGTTCAAATGTTCCTTTCGTTAAAGAGACCGACTTAATTTAGCATTTCTGTTCAAATGTTCCTTTCGTTAAAGAGACCGACTTAATTTAGCATTTCTGTTCAAATGTTCCTTTCGTTAAAGAGACCGACTTAATTTAGCATTTCTGTTCAAATGTTCCTTTCGTTAAAGAGACCGACTTAATTTAGCATTTCTGTTCAAATGTTCCTTTCGTTAAAGAGACCGACTTAATTTAGCATTTCTGTTCAAATGTTCCTTTCGTTAAAGAGACCGACTTAATTTAGCATTTCTGTTCAAATGTTCCTTTCGTTAAAGAGACCGACTTAATTTAGCATTTCTGTTCAAATGTTCCTTTCGTTAAAGAGACCGACTTAATTTAGCATTTCTGTTCAAATGTTCCTTTCGTTAAAGAGACCGACTTAATTTAGCATTTCTGTTCAAATGTTCCTTTCGTTAAAGAGACCGACTTAATTTAGCATTTCTGTTCAAATGTTCCTTTCGTTAAAGAGACCGACTTAATTTAGCATTTCTGTTCAAATGTTCCTTTCGTTAAAGAGACCGACTTAATTTAGCATTTCTGTTCAAATGTTCCTTTCGTTAAAGAGACCGACTTCATTTAGCATTTCTGTTCAAATGTTCCTTTCGTTAAAAAAGAGACCGACTTAATTTAGCATTTGTGTTCAAATGTTCCTTTCGTTAAAGAGACCGACTTCATTTAGCATTTCTGTTCAAATGTTCCTTTCGTTAAAAAAGAGACCGACTTAATTTAGCATTTGTGTTCAAATGTTCCTTTCGTTAAAGAGACCGACTTCATTTAGCATTTCTGTTCAAATGTTCCTTTCGTTAAAAAAGAGACCGACTTAATTTTCAACAACCTGCGATCGATTTCTAAATTGCAAGTGAAAAGAAAAATTGATTTCTTTTCCTCCTTTCTTCAGATCTAAATTACCCAAATGTTAAATGAGAAAAAAGATTTTGTTTCGTGTTTACAACAAAGTTATGAATGAAATGTTTATTATTTTAATTAATGTTTCAAGTATTTCAAGTAGCGAAATTTGCGAAGCGAACCGATAAAGCCGAGTTATTGAGATATACAATATGGAAATGTTTATTGTTCTTACATTTCAATTTAAAAATGTTTCTTTTTTTCTTCAGGACCGTTACACCAGAAAGATAGCACAAAGAAAAACTCATGTATCATAACATGCCCAGGTAAGAATTGTCTTCCCCCATCTAAATTAATCAGCTATTACAGTCAAAATATGAATATACCAGCGGGACCAGTGGACATTCCACAGTTGTATATTGCTGCCATGAACATTGAAACCATATGTTCGCTGCAGGATTCTTGGTATTTATTGCCTCAGTCTTGTTTTCAACAATGTGTCTTTTCTGCATAATTGCCCCGCTGTGTAATTTGTATTCAGTTTTTTATTTTATTTTTTATTTTTTTGTGTAGCGTGTGAAAATTTGAAGCGATGTGCTAGAAAACGTTGGTCTACTTGAATCAAATCAAATTTAATGTGCAAAATATAACAAAGTGCAACAAGCCTTGTAAATATAGCAAAGTGCAACAAACCTTGTAAATATAGCAAAGTGCAACAAGCCTTGTAAATATAGCAAAGTGCAACAAGCCTTGTAAATATAACTAAGTGCAACAAGCCTTGTAAATATAGCAAAGTGCAACAAGCCTTGTAAATATAGCAAAGTGCAACAAGCCTTGTAAATATAACTAAGTGCAACAAGCCTTGTAAATATAGCAAAGTGCAACAAGCCTTGTAAATATAGCAAAGTGCAACAAACCTTGTAAATATAGCAAAGTGCAACAAGCCTTGTAAATATAGCAAAGTGCAACAAGCCTTGTAAATATAGCAAAGTGCAACAAGCCTTGTAAATATAGTAAAGTGCAACAAGCCTTGTAAATATAGCAAAGTGCAACAAGCCTTGTAAATATAACTAAGTGCAACAAGCCTTGTAAATATAGCAAAGTGCAACAAGCCTTGTAAATATAGCAAAGTGCAACAAGCCTTGTAAATAAAGCAAAGTGCAACAAGCCTTGTAAATAAAGCAAAGTGCAACAAGCCTTGTAAATATAGCAAAGTGCAACAAGCCTTATAAATATAACTAAGTGCAACAAGCCTTGTAAATATAGCAAAGTGCAACAAGCCTTGTAAATATAGCAAAGTGCAACAAGCCTTGTAAATATAGCAAAGTGCAACAAGCCTTGTAAATATAACTAAGTGCAACAAGCCTTGTAAATATAGCAAAGTGCAACAAGCCTTGTAAATATAGCAAAGTGCAACAAACCTTGTAAATAAAGCAAAGTGCAACAAGCCTTGTAAATATAGCAAAGTGCAACAAGCCTTGTAAATATAGCAAAGTGCAACAAGCCTTGTAAATATAGCAAAGTGCAACAAGCCTTGTAAATATAGCAAAGTGCAACAAGCCTTGTAAATATAACTAAGTGCAACAAGCCTTGTAAATATAGCAAAGTGCAACAAGCCTTGTAAATATAGCAAAGTGCAACAAGCCTTGTAAATAAAGCAAAGTGCAACAAGCCTTGTAAATAAAGCAAAGTGCAACAAGCCTTGTAAATATAGCAAAGTGCAACAAGCCTTATAAATATAACTAAGTGCAACAAGCCTTGTAAATATAGCAAAGTGCAACAAGCCTTGTAAATATAGCAAAGTGCAACAAGCCTTGTAAATATAGCAAAGTGCAACAAGCCTTGTAAATATAACTAAGTGCAACAAGCCTTGTAAATATAGCAAAGTGCAACAAGCCTTGTAAAAAGGGCAATTAGAAGTTTGACACAAGTTAGAGTACGAGCGAGTTGGACATTTTCGAGATGGAGATCGGCGTTCGACAGGGATCGTGCACTATCCTTACACTCTTTCAGCTACACTATTGACTACATCTTTGATCACGCTCTCCAGGAATATCAAGAGGTGGCAGTTGAGCGGGAGGTGAGTGCGTCGGACCTGGCTTATGTCGATTACATCGTATTGATGGTGTCAACTGCGAACGAAGCGCAGGCCACGCTGGATACGCTGCAGGAGGCTGCGATGACAAATGATGAGTTCGAAGGTGTAAACAGAATGCGACAAAAAAAAATGGTGTATAGGTGATGAATAGAATGACAACCGAGTTTGTGACATATTTCCATTCTATGGATGTCTGGCGCGAACGTAGACCCCACGATATTATTGTAACACCTTCGTTCAAGCTGAAGCATATTCGTCTAAGTAATGTGGTTAATGTAGTTTTAGAATCCATCTGATTATGGGGGTCTATCTTCAAAACCCTTGGTAGGAGTTTGTGACATATTTCCATTTTTATGGACGTCCGGCGTTAACCGAGACCCAACAATATTATTGTTGCATCTTTGAAAAGAACAGGTACTATACTTCAATCCTAGCCTGAAGGACGAGAGGGCGTACTTAAGTTCGAGTTTCACGCTCGACACAACAGCATCATCAGATGAAATTTTGAAAAATTACTTTTTTGCTTTGTATCTTCGGCGATCGGGTGATTTCATCGTTTGAAAAGGGTGGAAGATGATAACGTACATAATTGCCTAAGCCGATTATAACAGAGATAAACATATACACGATGTAAATACTTCTACTACTACTGAAACTACTACTACTACTACTACTACTACTACTACTACTACTACTAATAATAATAATAATAAATGACATTTTCGAGTGCGGAAACCACCTTACATAAACAGGTAACGCCGACCAAGTTGAAAAAGAAATAGAACTAAATATATAGAAAGAACATCACACGTAACCAATAGAACTAAAACTGCTACAAATACCATAATACGCCCCGCCCCCCCCCCCTCGACAAAAAAAAACAATGCATGTGGTGGCCTGAGCTTCGGCGTGAAGGGTCAAGGAGGATGGAAAACCCGAAATGGAAGAGCAATATCAAAACCTCAACTGGAAGGACGCGAAAACTACTGGAATCTTGGGTAATTCAAATTCTACAAAATGACGTCATTGTATGCATATGTATTTATAATATGTATTTATAATATGTATTTATAATACGAGTGACTCGGTTTTCGTATTCTAATGTGTGATACTGAATAGCCAAAAAGTGGGCGAAGCTCGAGTCTAGGAATTCCTGTCTGTGGCTGTCATTATGTGTGTGGGCTGCGATGCTATTCATATATCGTGAATAATAATGATTTTCGACAATTGGTTTTGAACATTTGTTTGTTGTCTTTTAATGCTACCAAATTCCACAACTTTCCAATCATACATAACGTCGTTTAGGCAAATACAAACTCATATTGTCGCGTATTTGTAATTTATGCTCTGAAAATATCGGAAAGAAGAGTTTCTTCCTCATCAATCGAAGATGGGATTGATTTAAAGATCGTGTGACGCAGACGAAACTGTCGGTGAAATGATGTTAAATGTGTCCGTGATTTTTCTCTTCTGCTAAATATGCCGTGTGGCTGAGAATGAATCGATATCTACCCTAGATTTCTTTCCTTTCACAAACAAATTAGAATGGATCCATTCGATTGAATGTGACTTTTCCACATATATCCAGTCGGCATGAAAAGTTATGAAACGAATGAAAATTAGTCAAGAGTAAAATGATCACGTGTTTGATTTTTGTTTTGGTTTTCAGACATAAATAACAGCAAATTCAATTACCAAACTGGAACCGTCTACGAATTCTCTTACGATGCAAAAACAGTAACCAAAATGAACGGTGCCTCCGAAGATTCTGCCATGATCAACATGAACGCCAAGGTTGAGATTGAACCCTTGACCAAATGCGACCTTGTCATGAGGGTAAGTGAAATACATTTTTAGACGCGTCTTTATAAGAGATCCCATCAGTCGATCTGTCACGTTTATGTTTCGTCTGTCACGCTTCCGTTTCAAATAGTATTTTCATTGGTCTGTCACGCTTCCGTTTCAAATAGTATTTTCATTGGTCTGTCACGCTTGCGTTTCAAATAGTATTTTCATTGGTCTGTCACGCTTCTGTTTCAAATAGTATTTTCATTGGTCTGTCACGCTTCTGTTTCAAATAGTATTTTCATTGGTCTGTCACGCTTCTGTTTCAAATAGTATTTTCATTGGTCTGTCACGCTTCTGTTTCAAATAGTATTTTCATTGGTCTGTCACGCTTCTGTTTCAAATAGTATTTTCATTGGTCTGTCACACTTCAGTTTCAAATAGTATTTTCATTGGTCTGTCACGCTTCCGTTTCAAATAGTATTTTCATTGGTCTGTCACGCTTCCGTTTCAAATAGTATTTTCATTGGTCTGTCACGCTTCCGTTTCAAATAGTATTTTCATTGGTCTGTCACGCTTCTGTTTCAAATAGTATTTTCATTGGTCTGTCACGCTTCTGTTTCAAATAGTATTTTCATTGGTCTGTCACGCTTCTGTTTCAAATAGTATTTTCATTGGTCTGTCACACTTCAGTTTCAAATAGTATTTTCATTGGTCTGTCACACTTCAGTTTCAAATAGTATTTTCATTGGTCTGTCACGCTTCCGTTTCAAATAGTATTTTCATTGGTCTGTCACGCTTCTGTTTCAAATAGTATTTTCATTGGTCTGTCACGCTTCTGTTTCAAATAGTATTTTCATTGGTCTGTCACACTTCAGTTTCTAATAGTATTTTCATTGGTCTGTCACACTTCAGTTTCAAATAGTATTTTCATTGGTCTGTCACACTTCAGTTTCAAATAGTATTTTCATTGGTCTGTCACGCTTCCGTTTCAAATAGTATTTTAATTGGTCTGTCACGCTTCCGTTTCAAATAGTATTTTCATTGATCTGTAACGCTTCCGTTTCAAATAGTATTTTCATTGGTCTGTCACGCTTCCGTTTCAAATAGTATTTTCATTGGTCTGTCACGCTTCCGTTTCAAATAGTATTTTCATTGATCTGTCACGCTTCCGTTTCAAATAGTATTTTCATTGGTCTGTCACGCTTCCGTTTCAAATAGTATTTTCATTGGTCTGTCTTGGTTAAGTTTCAAATAGTATTTTCATTGTAAAACGCACACATCTAATGAATATCTGTTCTTGTTTAAGTACATATTACATTCGTATAATAGACATTAAACAAGCAGGAAGACTTGAAAAAAGATTTTATTTTAAAAAGTGAAAATACCCTGTATTCTTGTGGATTTATACTTTTACTTACAGACAGAAAATTAACTTGATTCACTGATTTACGTACAAAGACTTATATATATATATATATATATATATATATATATATATATATATATATATATATATATATATATATATATATAAAGTGTGTGGGGTGTATCTGTATGTATATATATATATATGTATATGTATATATATATGTATATATATATATATATATGTGTGTGTGTATACTTATGTATATACGGATATGTGCGTTTGTATGTTTATATAGAGATTCGAGTATGTAGATATATATATATATATATATATATATATATATATATATATATATATATGTATGTATATGTGTGTGTATGTTAGATATTGATGCATTAACATGTGTGTATGTAGGGTGTGGCTTTATATGTTAGCCTAAAAATGACTGAATCCTCTGGTCAGTCTTTTTTATGGTTGATATGAAAAAAAGATGTTAAAGGGGTAATAAAAGAAAAAAGTAAATAGATAAGAAAGATGAAATGAATAGGGCCATAAACGCTGATTGGGCCAAATAAAAATAGAAACGAATTGAAAGAGTGAATGAGTAAATGTAATATTATACTAAGCTTGCCCGTTGAATTATAAACAAATCCCATCCAAGAAATTATACTAAATAAGTAAGTCCGCTATCTCATTCGAATTTTTCGTTTTGGGCGGAAGAAATTGACTCTATGGGAGAGTAAAACTGAAACATGTATGCACATATGTAACTAATAATGTTTGTATACATTGTTATTGAGCACTTTTATAAATACTAGAGTTTCAATGGATTAACATGTGTAGAAACAAATATAATACATGTACTATATATATATATATATATATATATATATATATATATATATATATATATATATATATATATATATATATATATATATATATATATATATATATTTAGGCAAACATTATTAAATAACACGGAGTGGTTTTGTTTGATGCGACTTTTTAAAATTTTTTCAATTTTCCGAATTGTCCATCTGATGTGTCGGTCAAATTGATATAAACATGATCCATGGCTTTCTTGTTCCATTCTTTTTTCCTTTTTGCAAGTACTTTCGATTTGAATCGTCAAATCATCTTCAGGCGGTATTAGTTTTAGTGTCTTTACTGTTGTGCTCATTTTTTAATTATAACGACAAGTAGTTTATATTTGAAAACGCGTCTGTAAAGTTGAAATGCACATGAGAGCGTGATGGCGTTCTACACGTACGAGAGATTTAAAAGTTTGACTGTTTAAACCGTTAAGAAATTGATGACGTTAAATAAAGTGCATAGAATTCAAACGTATAACTACCTAATGGCTAAGAATTTGGTAATGTTAATTATTATGCTAGACACTTTAAAATGTTGCGACTAGTTTCATAATTGACATTATTAATTGTGGGATGTTTAGTTTTTATGTAGAGGGCTTCGAGTATTTTAAATTTTTTGATATTGATATCATGGTGTATTATTTTGGTATTGTTAACAAGGATGGTTCTATATTAGGAGGGGTGCAATTATGTTTTTTTAGGTGTTGGCATATAGAGCTAGTGTCGGAGAGATGTAGGGTGAGTCTTCGGGATAGTGTTGTGGAAGTGAAACCTATGTAAGAATTAGTTTTTTTTATTGTTGTCGGAGATACATTCTCCCATAGGGCATTGGAACTGGTATATTACATTGGTTCTTTCTAATGTATTTTGGGTTTGGGAAGTGTTATTTTTAACAACATAGTTTGATGTTTTCATTTTTTTATAATAAATGATAAATCGTATTTTATCATCAGAATTGGTGGGGGGATATATAGCGATGTATTATATTTTTAAGAGCTTTTTCATCCAATTTAAAGTTTGGATGCATTTGGTTACAATAGAATAGATTTATGTAGTGGGAATTATTTAGCTTATTAGTAGGATTATCTAAATTTCTAATCATTAATTTTATTTGTTCATCAACCATATAACTGGGAAAATGATTATTAATTAGGTCTTGTTTTATGTTTTTTAATTCATTAAAAACCTTCCTTTATGCCCGCTACGTTGATGATATTCTTATTTTAGTAAATAGTATAGATGAAATAAAAAAACTACAAGATACTTTTCAAAATAATTCAGTTCTTAAATTCACTCATGAGCTTAATGTTAACAATAAAATTCCGTTTTTAGATGTTCTCTTTGACTCCAACAGTGATGCATTCATCATCTCTCCCTATAAAAAAACTACATCTATTAACACCTGTATTTTAAGTTTTAAAAGTGAATGCCCATATAGATATAAAATTGCTATGGTCAAAAATCTATTAAACCGTGCAAAATTAATCTCCTCATCCAAAAAAATATGGTTTTCCCTCACTCTGATCTTAATTGCTCATTTAGTTCAACTAGTTCAGTTTACGCTATGTAATGTTTAATTAATCTCTTTTTGAATCTCTAAGGGCTTATGTTTCTTTTCAGATTACGGACGCTTCTCACTCTGATCTTAAATTCCCATTTAGTTCGGCCTGTTCAGTTTATGTAATGTTTAATTAATCTCTTCTTAAATCATTTGTTTTCAGATTACGGACGCTTCTCTTCGAGATTCTGAAGACGATCAGAATTCTCAGGCTTTCAAGGAAGCTATGATGAAGCGACCATTAAAGTTCTCATTCCAAGATGGCCGAATTGATCACATCTGTGCAATGGATGGCGACTCAACCTGGACTCTGAACATCAAAAGAGGTATCCTCTCCGCTTTCCAAAACTCCATGGATAACTTTGACCGCAATCAGAATGTGACAGAGGTAAGTTTCATTCATTTAATTTAACATTCACTTTTCCAATACAAAACACAAATATGATATTAAAATATTGAAGTCTACAGCTAATAAATATTTGATATATCTTGTTTCATAGACTGATGTTGTCGGCTCTTGTGATGCTGAATACAAAATATTAGATGAAGGCCGCAGAGTTATGCTATTGAAAAAGACGAAAAATCTGCTCGGATGTAGCGATCGTGAAGGTTACCGGATGGCTGTCCAATCCATCGGATACAACGTGCCTTCAGTAAGTATTTAACTTTCTGATTTTTTGCTAAACTCCAATTAACTCAACCAATTATCAAAACAATAATGCGTATGATTTGTTGTCTGTTCTCTTTTCCAGTTCGTCAAATCTCTTCCGTTGATGAAGAGTGAATACAAATGTACGCAGACACTGGATCTCGGCTCGAACATCCTTCAAAGTTCAACATGTTCAGAGGAACACGTGTTCAGACCATTCTCTTCTGGAAAGAACGGTGCCATGACAAGCAGTGAACAGACTTTGACCTTCGTTAATAAGAAAAAGGCTGGACGTCCGTCTAATGGTCAGTGTTTATTTATCGTTTAATAACACTTTCAATAACTAAGATAAATTTGGTGATCAATATCGATTTCCATAGATTTAATTAAACAACGAATTTATTAACATCATTTCAATGCAGACAAATCTAAAAGATTGTGAAATAAATGCTTACATGACTAAAAGGTCAAAGGGGTAACCGACTAATGATTAAGAGGTCAAAGGGGTGACCGACAAGTTACTAAGAGGTCAAAGGGGTGACCGACTAATGACTAAGAGGTCAAAGAGGTGACCAACAATATAAAAGCACAATGGAAAATCAAATCATCCAAGCAGGTTCAAATTCTCGCTTGGGCAGTTCGTTTACAATTCAAATTAATTTCAGGTTCAAGTTTTTGTTTCTAAGTCACATTAATTGCGTTGGGAGGGTCATTCATTTTTAAATTTTGATTCTTGATAATTAATTGCTAATTATTCTAAGGGGTTTATAATTAAACTTTATTCATAACTTTTTTGCCATTTTTATGAAAGACGTTTCAGTAGTATGATTGTTTAAGGTCAAAATTTAACTAAAATCTAAACTGTAATACTTTCCTTACAGACTGATGTTGTTGGAACATGTGTATCTGAATATAAAATAACAGAAAAAGATGCTAAAACAAAATTCGTCGAGAAGTCAAAAAATCTAAAATAATATGAAATAAATTCTATAATTTATGACTAAGGGATCAAATAAATGTCTGACAATATAAAAGTACAATGGAAAATCAAATCATTCAAGCAGGTTCAAATTCTCGCTTGGGTAGTTCGTTTATAACTCAAATTAATTTCGATGGAAAAGTCATGAATATCTTTCTTCTCTTAACTATTGGTAAAATATCAAGAGATGCAGATATGTTACATGTTGGCTGATAACCAACAAGTGATAATTAAACAAATTACGAAGACCATTAATTTGAGAGAAGTTGAATCATTGTCCTTAGTTGAGTAAATTTGAATATACTCGTTTAAAGGTCAATGTCTTATAAAGTTGTCCCTATTTATGTGAATCTCAAAATCCCCTAAGATGTTGAGATTTTTAATCGTTCAGAAATGAATTCATTTATTGTTTGTATTGGAGTGATTCATGAACTAAATTTGAACAAAATGCGATTATTTTCTTTTTGCACTGACTTTTTTTCAGAGCAATTTCGCGAGAGAAGTACATTGTTATTCCATCATCAACATGACACACCAAGTAAACAAGAGAAAGAGGACAAAATTGAGGCTAAATTGCAGGAACTCTGCAAGAAAGCAACTGAAGATATTCGTCCTGAAGTTCCCGAAATGGTTAACCAACTGATCGAACACATGCGTCAAGTCGACCGAGATGTTCTTTCAAGAATTTATAAAAAAATCAACCAAAAATCTACCTGTGCCTCCAAAGCTGATCACATCAAGTAAGTCGGCTGATTTTTAATTCACTTTAATCTTTGATAATTTTGGGACATCAAATATTTAAAAAACGTTAACTCTCAAAAGGAACAAAGTTTTTAATCTGAGTAAAATCGATTAAATGGCATTAATTTAATTGTTGATCGTTAACAGATGAGTCGCAAAAATATAACAGTTTAAAGATTTATTTGAATACAGAATTCATAGAATTCTTGAAAAAGGTTCTATTCAAGATTCATTATCTGAATATTGTATTGAAATAAAAGAGAAACTTATATCATTTTACAGACAATATTTCCACGATGCAATTCCCATGGTAGGAACCGAAGCCTCAGTTGGTATGATCCAAGACCTCATCTCCAAGAAACATGTCACCGGCAGTGAAGCTGAAATGTGGCTGTTGTCTTTATCATTCGTCCATCATCCTTCCAAAGAAATGGTTGCAGCTATCATGGTGAGACAATTATGAACAGACCAATATAATATAATAATTATTTGAACTTTTAAAATAAGAAGAGAAAACTTATTATAAAAGGAAATTTACTATATATATCATTTGAATTTGTATTAATCAGTTAAAATAATTTGGTTAATTTTGCGTTTTTACCTTTCATTTTAGCCTTTATTAGATGAACACGATGTCTCTGGAAACATCCTCCTCGCTGTCTCATCTTTGGCAAGCAGTTATTGCAATGAACGATCTGACTGTGGAAAAGATTCTGAAATCTCTACTCTCATCAGAAAACTGATGCATCTCACCCACGACTGCAACGATCAGAATGTCGATGCCAGAAAAATTGTTTTTGCTCTTCGAGCACTTGGCAACATTGGTCATTCCCATGAAGCCGTGTCTCATTTGAGTCGCTGTTTCACTCGTCAAGATGTCAGTGAAGAAATAAGAATCGCAGCTATGGACGCTTTCCGCAGAATTCCGTGTGATGCTGTGGTAAGTGAATACTATTTTGCTTCATGGTCATTTCAAATATTAAAATACAACTGCGATGCTTAACAGAAATAAATTAAATAATTTCTGAATTGAGGTTTAATATATATACAATTTTCGAATTACTGGATGTCAATGATTGCATAAACATATTCTGTTAAAAAGATTTGAAATTGAAATAATTCCGAAAACTCATTCTAATAAGTTAATTAATTTTCTGTTTGTTCTCGATTATTTTGCAGCGCTCCGATTTGATGGGAGTATTCCGTGATGAATCCGAGGATTCTGAGCTGCGTATAAACGCTTACATTGGCCTAATGAAATGTCCCAGCCGAAATATTCTATCTGAAGTTCGCCAAGTGTTAGAAAAGGAAAAGTCCAACCAAGTTGGATCTTTTGTCTGGTCTCATCTGACAAACTTGATGGAAACCTCAGATCCACACATGCAGGACATCCGCAACATTGTCCAAGATGAAGAACTCAAGAAAGAATTCAACCTAGACCAAAGGAAATTCTCCAGGAATTACGAAGGATCTTTCTTCTTTGATTCAATCAACACTGGTGCCAAAGTCGATAGCAATGTCATCTTTTCGCAGAAGTCTTTCATTCCAAGATCGGCTAACTTAAACCTTACCATTGATTTATTTGGTCATGCCATCAACTTCCTAGAATTTGGCGGTCGAGTCCAAGGTGTGGAGAAAATTCTGGAAAGCTTCTTTGGGCCGGTTGGCGTGAAGGAACCAAAGTTGAAAACAAAGACGCCATTGAATGTAAGTATAAAATTAACATTTAGCTTTCTGGGGTTCGGCCGCCTTTAGCGTACTAATGGATCACAGTGATTCTCAGTAAACACACAGAGAACCACATACAAACACATACATACACTATATATATGCATATATATAGTATAAATATTTTATTTATGCAAACATTATTGGCTACATATGCGCATACATGTGTCAGCTGCGACTTTATTCAAAGTCTAGCTTCTTCGGGCCAAACTGTTTGGTTAAAATGGCCCGAAGAAGCTGAACTTTGAATAAAGATCGCAGCTTGAACATGTATGCACACATGTAGCCCATAATGTTTGATAAATGCAATATGTATACTATAATACAACTTGACTTGTTATAAATCACTATCTTATTGCTATGGTGTTGTACCTATGACGAACATTTGAACTCGTCAATTCTCAATACTGGAAACATTCTCATTTGTTGAGTTCAATCCCAGTCTTTGGACTGCGTAACATCTGTCGAGAATTCGTTGCGGCAGAATTGTTGAGTCCTGGGTAGTTCTAAGAGGCGCACCCTTCCAGATCTTCCTCCCCTCTTTGGGGTAGAGTAGGTTTATTGCTTACTGCCTCAGGCGCACTAACCAGGGAATGCCATACTATTTTTGCTAGGCCAGAGTGCTTCTCCTTTAGGGGCACTGGTTTGATTCTTTCCCCACCTCCCGACCTTGTGTCACATATTGCTGTGGTGGGAAGCAATAAAATACCGTTGAGGCCAACCCCAGTCAATACCGACGTACTACTTCTCTTGTTCCTCTCTTGTATAAACTTTTCTACCTAAACCCCGTGTCCGTGTTCTCATCCGGCCCCTAAATAGGGTCCTAACACTTATAAACACTGGAGTTTTATTGGTTTAATGCCTAGGAAACAACAACCATACACATACTCTCTCTCCCTCTCCCTCTCTTTCCTTCTCTCCCTCTCTTTCCTTCTCTCTCTCTCTCTTTCTCTCTCTCTCTCTCTCTCTCTCTCTCTCTCTCTCTCTCTCTCTCTCTCTCTCTATATATATATATATATATATATATATATATATATATATAGTCTCGGAAGTTTTTAAACCATTAAAACTATATGGAAAAAAAACAAAAACAAAAACAAAAACACTTTAGTCCGAAGTTTTCGTTGGAAAACTATTTTGCTTGTAAGTTAATTAACATTTTACAGTCACTATATTAGTTTTCTTCCAAGAATTTACGATAGTCTTAACATTATTTAAGGGAGCATCAGTTGTTTACCGTGAAAAACTGTTTCGGGAATTTAAAAAAAAACAGTATTTTATCTAATGGCTTCCCAGCAGAGTTGATCAGACACCACTTCCCTTAAAAGAAAGAACCATATATATATATATATATATATATATGATTTAAATATTCCCTAAGAAATAAAGATTATTTCAAGGAAGTTTTTCGTTAAGTCTCACATTTTATGATGGAATTGGCTGAATTCAGAAATAATCGAAATAAAGGAATCAAGATGTCACTTTTGGATACTATCGGGGGAAATATTTAACAAGGTTTCATCCATATATTGGTATTGTATTTGTAGTGTAGATTTTCTTTGCCAGTCTTGTTTAAAAGGATCGATGATAGTTAAAAGAGTGAGATCCCAAAAAAGGCAGAATAAAATAAACCATCGTGTAACAGACCCCAATTACATGTTGCTCGAAATAAACTTTAGATCCACCATTCACCACGGATCGAACTCACAAGAAAAACGGGTTTAGTCGCATACATCTTTTACGCGCGTTTCATGTGGCCGGGAGCGGCTACATTTTCAGTCCACTTATCTTTTAAATATAACTTATATACAATTTTTAAAATATTGAATTCTGCAAATCTGACGGTATAACAATTTATCCAATTCGACAGCCTCGTAACTCTCGCTTCCCTTATTCAATGGGCGATGTTTCTGACAAAGGGGGAAGAATTGCTGTTTTCTGGGTCGGTATCTATCCATATAACACTTACCGTTGGCTAGTTTTTAACCTTGAAGTAGTATATATATTTTTAGCTCCTTACATCAAGTGGCTTCATGCCTTGTCTGGAGCGATTTCCATTCCATTTCCATTAAATTAGAGACTGGCTATTGATATTTAATACTCACGTCGTCACAGACTCAGAGATTTCGAGGGCAACACCATGTGGCTTTTTGTTTGGGAACCAGTTTCGCCCTTTTTTGGGCGAGCGATTATTCCTTCGTGTCGTTTTCGCTGCGGAAGGATATTTTGTGTGAATTATTATGTACCAATCAACCCATCAAAATTCCGTTTCAAAAGTATTCTATCTCCTTCGTAATATGAGACTGAAATTCATACAATTTAATTTAACATTAGCTATACATCTTGTTTAATTATTTCGAGAAAAGTGGACAAGGGAAGATAACTGCGATTATCTTTACCACTGTTGGACATGAATTCTCAAGTGGCTTTCCACAGGATCGATCTTTGAAGTTCACGTTGGGCATTGCTTTAAATTAGATCCTTTTGTTAAAGTTTATTTTCTTCATGTTTTAACGTCCCATGAAATTCATGTTATTTTATTGCTTGTCTCATACTTTTACCTCTTCTTTTTCCTTTCAGTTTGATAAAAATATGGAATCGTTCCGTTCATCTGCTTTCCTACGTGTGTTTGGAAACGAGCTTCGTTATTGGGATGAGAAATCTTTGGTTGAATTGCAGTCTTCTCTTCAGAAACTGATGCGTATGCAAGCTGTGTCCTTCAGCAAAACTCTGGTGCTTCTTGACAGCCGCATGATTATTCCCACCTGCATCGGTTTGCCACTGAATCTCACCATGTCTTCCACTGGAAGTATTTCCATTGATGCTAAGGCCTCTTTTCAACAAGGAAAATTCCAAATGAATGTTGACTTTAAACCAAGGTAAATTCCTTAGACAGTTTCACCTTTTTAATTAACAATACCGTATATATAAGAAATTTACTCTTTCATCAAAAGTGCAGTATGAAAAAGTAATTTAAATGATTTTATAGCAGAAATAATTCCACAATTTGACACGTGTATGCAAGTCTGTAAACTTTAAATTGGAAGTTTACAACAATTTATACACATTAATAATTCTCCCTCTAATGAACTGAAGAATAATGTTTGATGGAATTTTCATTTGTATTGTACGTTTGATTTTTACAGTGCTTCAGTCCAAGTGAAAGGTGAGATGTCCGTGGATGCCCATGTGTCTCGTGCTGGCTTAAAGATGGTAACAGTTGCCCACACAAGCACCGGAGCCAGATTGGATATTGGTAATAACAAATTTGACTTGCAAATTCCCGAAAAGAAGATGGAAATTTTCAACCTCAAGTAAGTAAATTCTAAAAAGATTTCTCTTTATCAATTTTGTCTTGCCTCAACTTTCACATTTTCTAAAGTAACTCATTCATTCGGCTTAATCATGAATCTTTCTTTTCCAAGGACTGACTTTTACATCGTTCATCGCAACGCCGAGACAAAACAGAAAATGATTGTTGATAATGTGAAGAAACACGAGATTTGCACAGGCAAATTGATGAAGCAAGTGACAGGTCTGACTTTCTGTCAAATCGTCAAGTTCCCAAATGCTTCACGTCACAACGAGGCTCCATTCTTTCCATTCACTGGTCCAGTTGTCTACGATCTTTATATGATGAACGAAGATGCTCCCAACGGATATCAAATCGAACTATTCAGTCCGGTAAGCTTATTGATCTTCATTATCATTTTTCTGTGCCAAAAAGTATTGTTTATTATTATTTACTTGTTTCAGGACGGGCCCATAATATTGAATCGTACACGTACCCTTTAGTAATTGCTAAATGATCATATCCTAAAGTGCTACAAATAATATTGTTTGTTATGCTAATATAAAAAAAATGCTTATTTCAATAAATCCCTATTTACTTGTCTTCACATCTCTATGCACAGCTCCCAATTTAGGATGCCCTCCTAAACTTTCACCCTAATTCTCAGTAGCCCCTTTACGTCTACAGTGGCAACCTGCCTTGTTTGGGGTGAACTAAGTTTTCAAAAAAAGAAATTGTAAGATGGCGTCATAATTGACATGGCGTTGCCTCAGATGATAGCTAGGGAGATGCGCTGAAACATCCAAGAGGTCTATTGGGGCTCATTCGTACACGTGATTGTCATCCGTCCAATATCTCGTATGAATTGTCAAGTATCGGGATCGAGTATACGTCACGTTTCGACTGAGATAAGGTTAGGGTTAGGGTTAGGGTTAGGATGAAACATGAAACGATCGATTATCTTGGTTTTACTTCTCTATATTGTATGAAGTATTTTCGAAATTATGTCATGGAAACGTTGATATTTAAAAAAAAATATTAATCTGATCCGGTTGAACTTTTGTATGTTAGTTACTGTTATCAAAGAACATCAGCTCCATACATCAAGCTTTGAAATATCGGACGTTTCCGTTAAAATTATTATCATGACCGAACATTTCACGGTGAAGGCCATATAAGATGCAGGACATCATTCGCTCCAATATGGGCCAAGTAGCGAGTCCCTACGATGAAAAAAACGAAGATATCGCTAAAAATGTGACTTTCACTTTTGCCAAGACCTTTACATTGACCTTTTGACCTTTACATTGACCTTTTGACTTTTGACCTTGATATCCTAAAGTTAAGTCTGTCTTACATTAGACCATTACTAACATTTCGACCGAGTTTATTCACGATTAGTCGAGCGATGTGGACGCTATGATGTACACAAATAAACCAACAAATCAACATCGTTCCAAACTCGACGAAAACATAACCTCCTTGGCGTAGGTAATCAACTATGGACATGGGGGGGGGGGGCAAACAAGATAAATTAATATTAATAAAAAATATACTAATGCAGCGTCTTGAATTGATTCAATATTTCGCCCTAAGTCAGGACTTTATCAAGAATCAACGTGATGAAATAACAGAGTAAATATTAATACATAAGATGTCGTGGTGGGAGTAATAGATCCAAAATATGCGCGTTAGCAAGTTATGAAATCTTTTGTTTATTGTGGAAAAAATGTGGTTTGTGTGTTGGAAGTAATTGTTCGTGCATTCTGGAATAACTTTCTTCTCCACTCATCTTTCTGGAAAGTAAGTTCTGTTTCTGTTTAATATGTAAACACTTCACGACAAAGAAAATACCACTTCCGAGGGTATCCATTATCTCTCTCGGATCAAAATTGTCTGCTACAATGGCTGTCATAGTATTTCATTTCGTTTTCTAAACCAGTAGTGGTCATTATTGTACGGTTTGGGGGGGGGAGGCATAAGTCACTTATCATTCTCGGAATCGATCGTGCCACATAAAAGAATACTCTAGTTGGTTGAACGTGATCAAGTACTGAAAAATAAAAAGCAGATTTGAAATCGAGTTCTATTAGTGCCGTTGGTATTAAACAGTAATGGCCCTGCCCTCATAATCACCATAAAAGATGGTTTTTAAGTATTCGTTTTTTTTTTCGGCTAATAACCTGGCAGGGTAAACTTGACTAAAATCATCTTGTTAATATTCGACGTGTCCGTGTCCTACTCAGCTCCAGTCATCTGTCCAGCTACAAGGAATACATTTCAAGATGACTACGTGGTCCACAGGTTCGGAAAGAATTATCCACCAATACAATTACAAATATATACAGTATAATCATGGTCACACACGGATTCTTGTTAGACCACCGAAGTTAAGCGACGTTGAGTCTGGCCAGTACACGATGGGTGACCATTTGAAAAGATCAGGCGCCGTAGGTCAGAGGACGGCGAAACCTCCCTTGAAAATACAGCCTTGATGAAGTATTTAGCAAGTACTTTGTAGAACCCACCTGGGTTGAAGTTCTGTTCTCAATAATGTGGCGAAGCTCTCCGGTGGTGGGAAAACTATGCTATTGTATATATCGTATCGTAACTACAAATCTAGAAAAACATCTTTTTTCTTTTAAAACTGATAATCTTCTTTAATTCTTTGGAAAGTTCTGCTATCAAGTATGTGGCGAATCTCTCCGTAGAGAGTATGCTATCGTATTGTATCGTAACAAGAAATCTAGAAAAACATACACATGTTTTTCTTTTTAAAACTGATAATCTCTTTTTATTATTAGACGCAGCCGTATTCGTTTAACATTGATACACCTGGCTCAAAGACTCAAAGAAAAATAGCGCTGAAAACTGGCATCAAGAATAAAAACGAAATCGAGTTGAGTTTTACTGCCCCGTGGAAAAAGATCCAGTTTGAAGGTAAGACACTTGCCGAATCTATTTCACAGTTAAAGTACCGATAAATTCTGCGGCCTGATTCGATTCGCAGAATTTGATTTCGTGTTAAGTTATTGTACGTGTATTTTAGACGATTTGATTAATATCTCTAGTTTGGGCACAGATAGACTGCTGCCAACAAGTGCAAGATTGACAACTGACGTAAAAAACACACGCATAAAATAAGCAGTTGAAACTTGCGAACAAATATCGCCAGAACAAATATATACCTGTGCACGTGTGTAGATTTCACATACATTTAAATCAAATTTCAGAAAGACGAAATAAAAGACGATTTTACGAACGTTTTGACGCATATTTCAAATCTGGTATTAGGTAATACAATAAATAAACAGACAATTCGGCTTTTCTTTTTAGACATAAAGACGTTTCTCATCAGAAAATAACAACAGAAAACATCCCAAAACCAGAAAAAAACAGTCAATAAAACAGATTGATTAGATAATAGTCATCTATATTTTTCGAAGAAGAATTTTTCATATTAGTAGTCAAATGTCCAAGTAGTCTGGGAGTGTACTGCTTATTAATCCAATATGGCAGCTGTAAGTTGAAAATAAATTCAGTTGAATAACTTCACCTCAGAATTTAAAACTAAGTTTTACATAAATTATTGTTGTTCGAGCAATTAGAATAATCCAAAAACTCTTGCTCTAAACTGTGAACTTCATTTTACTATTTTTATCATTTTTGTTATTTTCAAATTGTATAATATTGCACTTTTGAAGTCATCAATGAAAGGAAAGTAGTACAATTTATTTGCTGTTTATGGATGTCCGGCGCAAACGCAGACCTCCAGATAACAATGCAAAACACCAACGAGTAAATTAAAAAAAAAACTGTAAATATGGAAGATTCAAATCGCTACTTCGTAATTCATGTGTAAAAAGATGAAAATATAAATTAAGTTTGATTTTGCTCCTGTTTACAACTGAAAAAAAAATGTAATGTTCAATGGAATTTTTAAAAAACTATCTGTTACTTGTATGTTAGACAGGTTCGTTTTTTTTCTTTTATTCAATGTATAAGTAATGCATCAGATCGGTACACATCAAGTCTTATCCTGACACCGAATTGTAAACGGTGAGAAAAGGTTAACGAAATAAAACACTAATATCTCTTAAGATAATAATAATAGTTAAAAAAGGTAAAAACTCTAACTGTAATTATGAAAGTATAAAACGAATAACGGTAATGTATTTAATTAAGAAGGACAAATGCAATTAAAAGAAAGAAATAAAAGCAAAGTACATCTGTAATTGATAAAAACTCGGTGTTGTCTGAATGCAGCCGTCGTGACGAAACCGAACCGGAAGTTATGCTGCAAATTTTATTTTTCACTGTTGCTTAAATTAAGTTAATGAATTTCATGTTGTTTTTGTTTTTAGAAATGCTGAGCTCGGAACAGAACATGTTTATGTTTTGTTAAAAGGCATATTTAGAAGTAAAATCGAGCTTGATATATGTAATGTATTGTTTTTCGGCAAATAGAAAAAAAAACTAATATTGTATATATCGTCACGATGAAACTTTTCTGAAGAATTTCGCGTATAATTCCAGCCAGGATACTGTAAAAACCTTCTCCATTTCTTTTAATGTTGCCCGAACGCGAAGATTTTTTTGTAAATAAAAACAGAATTATTTTTATACATTGTTCCGTTAGCACTGCTACTGTTTGTATCAGAAATAAACAAGCTAATATTTAATATTTAATGTTTGTTATCTGATAGGGGAAAATAGGAAAATGTCGATATGCTTTTATTAATGTCGTAAGTCAACGCTTGTGTTTCGGTCAGTATGGGAAAATATCTCTATTTTAACAATATTCCTAACCGGAATAAGTATTAAAAAAAAACTAAAGTGAAAAACATTATATTAATGTAAAGGAAAAAGGTTAGTAAGAAGCAAATATCGATTCATCAGATGCAATGCTATCGATGTCGAACATCGAGAAATAGATCGAATTTATATATATATATATATATATATATATATATATATATATATATATAAGTCACCGATATGGTTCGTTCGCCTTGGTTTAAAATAGCATTTTCATCGTCAAACGTGTGGTTAGTTAATTCTAGTTGACTCCCAGATGCAATCCTCTACTTGATATGATGTTCCTGATGGGGGGGGGGCTGCTTCGAGCATTCTTTATTGTCTTGATAGAGTATAAAATCGACTTTGCAATCTAGTGAGTGAAGATCTCTTTTCTTCTCTGCAGCCGCTTTCTCACAGAAGAGACGTTGCCAGTCTTTCTCTACTCTATTCGTTATTTCTATGATAGATGCTAATCTCAGCTCCAATCTGGTTTCCCACTTTCTTCCTCGTCGATGTACTTAAAACAAAACGAAATTTCCATGAGCATAGTTTATTTCCAAGAACTTCCAATCTCTAGAATACATTACCTGCTTTCCAGCTGAATACAACAGGATCGTTTTCAAGTCCAATGCTAACAAATATTTGTCGAGCCGACCCCTTAAGTAATCAAATTCTGCCCTTTTCTGCCCATCGTTTCCAATCCTCTCATAGTATTGTGCATCATCCAACTGATATCCCTTTATCCTCGAGTGACTTTCGACCATGATAAGACGTGACTCATTGTTATATAAAAGAGTTTGAAGCGATGCATCTAGATAATATTCGTTTTCGTTACGTTTACCGTTCACTATTTAACAAAACTGTTTCTATTTCTACTTTTTGTTTACCCCCCCCCCCAACAACAACAAAAAACAGGTGATTTTGTTAATCGTCGAGATTTGAAGAAATTGACCGGGAAACTGTCGGTGGGCGGTCAAACAAATTTGGCCTTCTCGGCTCAACTGGACGTGAAGAGTGAACAGAATTCGGTGACATACACGTCCCAACTTGAAATGACAATTCTACAGAAGAAACTGAAATACAAAGCCACCATCAATGCCAACGAGGGGAGAACATTCATGATGATCATGGACGCCGAAGGTTTCACTGCCGATCAGATTGGCTTGAAAGGTAAGCAATGCCAAAAGGGAATTCTTTATTTGGAGATGCGTCCGAGAAGCTTTTGGAGAGGCTCTGTCGGTCCATCGGTCGGTCTGTCACACTTAAGTTCTTCTTCTTCTTCTTCTTCTTCTTTTTCTTCTTCTTCTTTTTCTTCTTCTTCTTTTTTTTCTTTTCGTTGTTGCCATTGTTGTTATTGCGGTTGTAGCTCCCCTTCGTTTCGGTTTCTTTTTCTTATTCCTCTTTTCAACATCATCCTTCTTCTTCTGCTTCTTTCTCTCTTTCTTTCTTTCTTTATTTCTTTCTATCTCTCTTTCTTATTCTGTTCTGATTATTTTTCCTCTCTTCCTTCCCCCTTTTCCTCTTCATCATCCTTCTTCTTTTCCTTTTTATTGCTGTCGTTGCTGTTCTTCTTCTTCATCATCATCATCATCATCATCATCATCATCATCATCATCATCATCATCATCATCATCATCGTCATCATCATCATCATTCTTCTACATGTCATGTTCCTTTTCTTGTTCTTCTTTCTCGTTTTCATCTTTTTATCATCATCTTTTTTCTTTTTACTTTTTTTAATCTATTTCTTATTGTTTTTTGTTCTTTTGGTTCTCATCACCATCTTTCTTCCTATTTGTTTATTTCACTTTCTTTTTGTTGTTATTGTTGTTGTTTTGTTGTTGCTGCTGTTGCTGTTACACACAGACAGACACACACACACACACACACACACACACACACACACACACATATATATATATATATATATATATATATATATATATATATATATATATATATACACACAGTTTGTTTATTTGTTGTCCAACAAGTTCCTAAATAAAAAGTTATTTCCCAGTTTGTATTCTTTGTGCTACGTTGATTGGGAATGATTCGCTCGATGCAATATCAAAGAGAGTAGTAGTGACAATTTGTTGAGAAACATTCTCTGAACGTAATATCAAACAAGGCGGTGAGAGTTGATTGACTGGCAGTCTAATTATCTGAAGTTAGCAGTTCTTGTCTCACGTCCATTTCCGTTGACATTTGTGTTCTCACTCATTCCTTTTATATTCATATCAATAATCGCAAATTCTAGTCAAATAGCATTTTTGTCATGTTGCATTTGCTCATCTTGCAGACGTAATTTCTTACTGATCTGATTGACCCCGTACATGGACCCTCCGTAACCTCCAACCTGCCACTGCATTCTATTCTTTGGATTCTCCTTGAAGTCATCTATATTGAACAATGCAAAATAATACCTACTTAAATAAGTTTAAATACTTATACGTACATGGACCCTCCGTAACCTCCAACCTGCCACTGCTACTTAAACTAGTTTAAATACTTATACATTAGTAGTTACTACCTGTACTTGAAACAACATCCACCCCTTTGGGTTGGTTGAGCCGGCTCATAAAGGCTGACCAAGTCTGACGATTTAAACACTCGCTGTTCCACAAATGAACTACATAGATTCAGGGTCTCATGTTGTGTTCCGGGTCAGCTTTAACCGTCATCAGCCAGTTTTGATTTTGTTCGCCACATTGCTTTCACCAACCCCGTGGGGGAGCTGGGGCAATTGCTTCGTAGATAAATCCTCCTGCCTTACGGCGAAGGGCATGATCCAGCCAACGTTAGCGTCACGTTAGGGTGACTTGTCGGATGGAGTTAATTTTGCAGGAGAAACATACTGTGTTGTTTGAGAGAGGAAATGCTAACATCGGACACAGAAAATGCGATGCAGGCAGTGGTGATCGAAAGTTTCCAATCGCGTAATGCCTTCTACTCTCATTGGCCATGACTCATTGACATAAAAGGAAGATTATTATTCGCATCAACGTTTGGTGGATCCTAACGTTGGTGCTGTACATTATCTCGGATCTTGACCAGTAGCGTGGTGGGAGATTGATGGCTGCAGGGGCCAATCACTGATTTGGCGCCCCCCCCCCCCCCCCGGATATGAGCGACGAAGTCGCGAAAAAATGCAGCTGGGGGTCTGGGGGCGCTGGAAGCCTCCCAGTGGGGTACGGGGCGGAGCCCCGGAAAATTTTGCCATTTTAAGGCCTACAGATGCCCCCGTTGATGCATTTTTTAGCACTAAAATGCATTACTTTATGTTAAAGAAATGCCATTCTCTGAAATGGAACAAAATTGTGTTTATTAAGGTCTTTATTTTAAATTTTCTTGGGTCTCCTATAAAGGGTGCGCCCCCTAAAACCCCATTTTGGCGCCCCCCCCCAGAAACCTTGGTTGGGGGGGGGGGGCCTGGCCCAACGCCCCCCCCCCCCCTGCCACCACGCTACTGATCTTGACCAGAGCTAGGAATTAAGTCGGCAGAAGGCATGACGTGTAAGTTCAATTGATGTCAGCTCTACCTTGACCTGTGGCTGTGATGATGGCACCAAGATATTTGACACTCTCAACCTCTTCAAGGACACCCCCATTAAGGACGATGGCTGTTTTGTCTGTAGTAGTTAGCAACAGTAAAGCGAATCCGATTCTCACTATGCTTCTAATTTGAGATTTTAGCCTGTGTGTCTTGTATAAGTTATTGATAGTGTTGTAATTTTCATTGTTATTCGATTCTTCTCGTTTATATTATCCATTTGCCAGACTATGTAAAGCAGTGTAATATTCAGTTTTAAATTTCACAATTTGTATACATTTTTTTTTCTTTTCTCGAGTTTAGTGTCAGGCGAAAATCTTCCCGAAAATATTGGCCTCGTGTCTCAACTGAAAATCGGAAAGAAAGAATATTTGATTGACAGCCATTTGGGTCGATCGGTGTCGACAGCTGGCTTCAAATACTCGCCGTCTTTGAGGATTTCTGTTCGCAATGAAGACATCGTGGAATTCACCAGTGAAATCAACTACATCCCGGCCAAACGAGCGTCTTTGCAATTCAAACTGAAGAAAGTGTTTTCAAAAATGATCGACTTTAATGGTACGTGATGAAAATTTATTCATTCATAAAAAATATACACTTTCTGCTTATTGTGTACCCCCCCCCCCGTCGTAATGTGGGATTGCGTTAATGTGTGTCTTGGGCAGGGGTGGCTCGCCAGTAGGAAAAATGTTAGTAAAACGATTTAGCCAATGAGTAGGACTCAAATGACTGATATATTGTAGATACGAATACGCTATATATATATATATATATATATATATATATATATATATATATATAAAGCAATCCAACAAAAGATATAAGCGTCAACTAATATCTTATAATTAGTGAAACATCCGGATAAAAAACTGAAGCTCAATATACTGGATAGAGCATTAATATTATAATATAAAATGAAGTAATAAAATAAGGTGTCAATCAAATTTTATTAGAATTCAAAGTTCATGCAAAGCATCCTTAAGTCCTTAGCTCATGAGTTTTCAAAGATAATTCTTCTCTTCAGAGGACCATTACCGCAGTTATACTACTACAGGCAATAAAATTACGCTTTGAAAATATATAAAATTATATACACAAATACATAAAAATACATAACATCACACATATCAATCCAAAAACATACTTTTGTTGAATCCATACAGTCCATCCAGGTCATACAAGTTGAGAAGCATAATCAGGAAGGACATTACTCCAAGATACAAACAGCAGTCCAAATACGTGAAATTGAAGGGGCCGGCAAAATTATCCAGTCGCGAAATGTGTCCATATTTAATGATAAATAAATCAATCAAAATATATATATATATATATATATATATATATATATATATATATATATATATATATATATATATATATATATATATATATATACATATATAATGGTAATAATCCAGGTGAAAAATATCCACAGGGTGGTAATCCAGAGAATTTTAACCGGGTTTATAAAAAGTGCTCAATATCAAAATAGAGCTTTATATATGATCATATATATATATATATATATATATATATATATATATATATATATATATACGTATAGTTTGGCAGCAAATTGTTATTATTAAAATCCACCTGAATCAAACCAGTGCCATACAGAGACACATCATCACACACAATAAAAATATAAAATCTGCCGAACTTCGGAAAATACTAACCAACAACACTCGAATTATACACAGAAATAACTGCACTAACCGACTAAAAATACTCGAAGCACTATATATTAGAAAAATGCAACCCACGATAAACAAAATCGCATTTACGACCGGCATTAATGCCCTTTCCGTATTTAACAATTAACACTTAAGGAAAAAAAATCTATACATATGTAAATCAATAAAACATAAATAAATTAAAGAATGAAGAAGAAAAAAAAGAAAGAAAAAAAAGCTAAAAATATGGAAGCGGAAAAAGACTCATATTAGCTAAAATCAACCTCCTGAAAATGGACGAGACGTCCGAAAGCGCTCGAGATTTGACCCAAACCATAACGATGGGTGCTATATTGCACCAGCTACTACCACACGATCGTAAAATCGCTCGAAGAGTCGAACGACTAACCAAGAAAATCTCAAAAAAGCAGAACTCCGTGAATTTTAATGAAGCCTGTCTTAATATCTCTCTCTCTCTCTCTCTCTCTCTCTCTCTATATATATATATATATATATATATATATATATATATATATATATATATATATGCAAACATTGTTAAAAATAACATAATTCGTCTGTTTAATTGTACCTTTTTAATTTTTTCAATTTTTCTGATGTTTTTTTTTGTATTAAAATCAAGACAATTAAAAAAATGTTCCATAGGTTTGCAGGCTTCACGAACGTTTTCGATTCTTCGTCTTCAGGAGTTAACAGCAAGTGAACAAAAAAGCTGAAGAAGAAAGAGAATTTTTAAATTTTAATACAAATTAAAAACATCAGAAAAATTGAAAAAGTAAAAAAAAAAGGTATAATTAAACAGACGAATTCTGTTATTTTTAACAATGTTTTCATAAAAAAATGCTGCGACGTGGTGATTCCAAAGACGTTGGCGATGGAAAAGATTCGATGTGACTTGCATTTTTGTCACATCGCAATGTATACTGTTTTCGAATTGAGATGTTGGTTGGTCCACTGCTGAACAAAACGGAACCGTAAAATTGTACCAATATATATATATATATATATATATATATATATATATATATATATATATATATATATATATATATATATATATATATATATATATATATTTAGATTTTTCACTTATGAAATAGATCATTCAGTGAAGACCGGGGTTGTTCCAATAAAAAACAAGCTCGATGATACTCGATTACAGAGTACAGAGCATTTATATGTGATTTTATGAAGGCTTACCAAAGCATTCCTTTCAGGACACCAATGATCACCATTAAAGATATTTTTTCTTACAAATACTATTTATTCAAATTAAATGTTTTTTCCTACACGTGTTTCACTACCAAGCAGTTACTTGCTTGGCAGATCATCAGGGAATTTTAAATGTCTGGAATACTGGTTTCAACTTTTTTTCCTCTTCTCTTCTTAAGTGACCTCAACTATTACAACGCCACATTGTGTTTTGTCGGCAGTTGAAACCAGTATTCCAGACATTTAAAATTCCCTGATGATCTGCCAAGCAAGTAACTGCTTGGTAGTGAAACACGTGTAGGAAAAAACATTTAATTTGAATAAATAGTATTTGTAAGAAAAAATATCTTTAATGGTGATCATTGGTGTCCTGAAAGGAATGCTTTGGTAAGCCTTCATAAAATCACATATATATATATATATATATATATATATATATATATATATATATATATATATATATATATATAGGTATGTTTATATGTTTATATATTATTTTGTTACTCGTCGCTATTTTCAATTTATAATATATATATATATATATATATATATATATATATATATATATATATATATATATATATATATATATAGAGAGAGAGAGAGAGAGAGAGAGAGAGAGAGAGAGATGTTTATATGTTTATATATTTATATATTTGTATGTACAGGATTTACTCCCAAACTAATTAACAGATCATTATGAATTCTGTGTTATAAACTGAGATCACATCAGGAAGAGTTAGAGTTCGATTTTTACTTCAGATCATATTTGGGAAGAATGAAATGGAGAAAGAAAAGAAATGGAAATTTAAAAATTGGAAAGTCACGTGGTTAGATTTGAGAATCAAATATAAAATGAAATAAAATAAAATGGAGTCAAATAAAATATAAGATAGAATATAAAAATATGAATTATAAATTTATTGATGGTAGAGAAAATGAAGGAAAGAGAGAAGTCGGTGGGAGAGAGGGAGAGAGAGGTGAATTAAAAAGAAAAAAGGGGAGGGAAGAGAAGAGAAAGTAAAAACAACACACAGCTAATGCCTGAATATTTTTGGTGGCTGTCGAAGATGTGTCGATATCCGATTGATGTTTTGTTGTGTAGCGAGACACGCTTTCCCGTCTGGTTTCAATTGGTGGAGGGATGTTAATACATTAGGCTCTAATCTTGTTTGTGTTTATATATGTTAGGTATGTTTATATGTTTATATATGTGTATGTACAGGATTTACTCCTAAACTAATCAACAGATCATTATGAATTTTGCGAACATAATTTTGATATATTGATCCATTTATATATCGACAAGTATATAAGATTTTAAAAGGACATTGGTCGGTATATAGATATGTATATTGTAAGTTAGATTGATATACTCTATACTGATATACAATTGTAATGATGTTTCTGAATTTTTTTAGATGAGGATCGATAATTTTTATAATTTAAATTATTCGGACTACTGTTTTCATCTTGAGTGTTATTCTCACAATAGTTCGGCCGCTGTAACATCCGGCCTTCTTCAGGTGTATCTTTTCGACTCGGGATTATTTCTGTCGGAATTTCGAACGGAACCCTTTATTTAATCCACGGGGGTAGCATGCGCTCGTTCTGTCAGCCATTCCTCGAGGATTGAACCTTCAACCTTCAGATGACTATCACTTAGAACTGAATTTTACTTAGTACTATATCCACTTGCGGACAGTTCTAGTATGAATGTTGGGAGCCTTAATCCTATGGCGACCGAAACGTTGTGAGAATGACACCCAAGATGAGAACAGTAGTCCGAATAGTCCAACTTATACAATTATGATGTTATGTTGCTAATGTATTTGAAACTAATATCACTTCAATAATTTTCTAGTGGGCATCGTGCGTTACCATAGCAAGATGAAGTCGAGGTTTTCGTTTGTGTGCGCATTGAAAGCACCAATCGGATATGGTCAAATCATCAGTCACACGGACACAAAGAACGACATGTGGATGAGCAGAGTCACGGCCACTTATAATTTGGGGCAGAAATATTCGGACCGTCTAACTTTGTTCGGCATGTTGAAGGAGATAAACATCGCGAAAAGCAGGCGATTCATCACCAAGATGTAAGTAAAACTTTTGAAAATCAATATCAGACACTAACAAATGTAAGCTGTATAATAACAATCAACTCCAATAAGAGAGTAAGAGGATGACAAAAATAAATAAATGACGGAAATAAAGAAGAAATTAAAATGATAGAATGGGAGTTAGAGGAAAAAAGAGGAAAGAAAAGAAGATAAATTGTATAAAACTGACAAAATTTTTCACGAAAACTCTGGTAATCTTGCGATGGTAATTGTTTGCACACGAAATGTATTTGATAGGAAGATAGACGAATGAGACGAGAAGTTGTGAGAGGAAGAGGCTGTGTTAAATACAAAGATCTCCTAATCTGAAGGGTGTGAGTTCAATCACTCCCCAAGCAGTCCATTTTCATTTTATCTTAAATCACACCCAAAACTAAATGTTTAATATTATATATATTGAGTCGAGACCAAAAAGAGCAATATTTAAAAGTTTTTTTTTATATTATTAATGGGAAAGGTTTAAAAAATTATCGTAAATGAGAATGTTATGTAAATAGTCATACAATTGTTTCCGATCTAATTACATGTTCGATGAACTACCAAATAAAGTAATGTACTTGTATAACATATATCTAATTTACATTCACGATCGGTTAAGGATACTAAATGCATCTACAAATGTACAATGTACCATCGTCTAGTATGACGTAAATATTTGTTTTAATTATTTACATAAATATATAAAAAATTAAAAAATAAAATATACAATAATAGAGTAGAAACTATAAAATGATGTGACTTGCAATCAATCAAATCCGAATGGAAAGTGTCCGTGTGGACCCCATTTAGCTGGATAGACGTAAATGAAAAAAATAAATAAATAAAAATTAAATTAAATTTAAAAAAAAAAAAAAAAAAACAACAAAAATTTTTTTTTTAAATGAATAAATAAATAAATAATAAATAAATAAATAATAATAATACTGATGAGGCTACTCAGTTTCCGAAGAAAACCAACGCCCGGTCTCAGAGAAAAATAAAAAAATAAACAGCCGTTGCGAGAACGCAAAATGATCAATAATGGCTACTGAAAGAGGCGATAAGTTCTGTAAATCTTGAAAGACTTGTTGTCACTCAGACTCCAGGGAGAGACCACCCGTTGTCGCCAAAAACGCTTAGTGAGTAAACTAATAATAAAATCTCGACTGGAAGGGAACGAAGACTACTGAAATATTGAGAAGGTTTATTGTCACTCAGATTCCATGGTTAACCACCGGCCTTTATTAGCGAGAAATCATTGGTAAACGGCTGATGAGAGAAATCCAAGTTAGTCACAATAATAATGGAAGGGAACGGAGAGTACTGGAATATCTGTGGAGACTTGTCATCACTCAATTGCAAAAAACACCGGTTTTTATCTGTAAGAAATCACTGGTAATGACAACTCCGAACGACTACTACTACTACTTCTACTACTACTACTACTACTACTACTACTACTACTACTACTACTACTACTAATAATAATAATAATAATCATCATCATATTATTACAATTATTACTATTATTACTATTATTATTAATTAAGCATTTAGGATTTGATAAATAATTCTTGTGTATTATTGATTCCTGATTCAGTTGTTTTATTTAATATATGTAAATATAAACAACAGATTTGTGCAAAATATTTATGAGAAAAGCATTACATATAGCGAATAATAACAATAATAATATATAGCGAAATAACTGTAATCTCTTTATAAACATCCATAAAACCTCTACATGTTTAATGATGTGTTTACTGCTGTAAACTCGCATACAATTTATCGCTTTGGTCATTCCAGTAATCTACAGAGCCAGATGCGTCCATCTTTGAATGTCCATGCAACTGGCGAGCTGACAGAAAATACAAATCTTTTTGAAACGAATGTCGAAGTTCAACATGGCCACCCAGACAAGAAAGTCGAGAACAACTTCCGGTTTCATTCCGTCGCTAAAAGAGATCTGAAACCGTCCAGTCGTATCTACAACTGCACCATCTCCTTCAAATATCCATCGCAGGTAAGATGGCCAAAATATGGCATTTCATCTTTAAAGTGTTTTAGTTTTATTACCTGAAGTTCATCTATATATTTCTCATATCTAATATATAAAGTAAATCCAGTCTCTTCCTGTCAGTTGTGTACATAATAAACAACTTCGCAACTTCAATATTTTATTCTGTTTCAACATAAACATCTGCTTTATATCCAACTATGTTCTTAGAAACGTCTTTTGCATTAATTTAATTACAACACCCTACCTGAGAGTCCAACGTTCAAACTCATCGGCCTAATATTCATAGGTAACATGAATTGGAACAAATACATAGAAGACACTGCCAAGGCTGCTGCAAAGAAGGTGGTCTCCCCTTACCAAGCTAAATAACTTCTTACACATGACAGTATCCTAGATCTCTACAAAGCCACCACCCACCCATGTATAGAGTATTGTTGTCACATCTACGTTGGTGCATCATCCACTAGTCTCTCCCTCTTAGACAAGGTAAAAAAGAGGTGCTAATCTAATATGTCCCTCACTATCCACCAAGCTCCAGCGCCTGTCTTCTCGCCGCAATGTTACATCCTTGTGCTTATTTTACAAGTACTTTCTGTTCTGTTGCCCCCTCGACCAAGCCGACAATCAAGTACATCCCATCCATTCACTGTGGAGGCCCCCAGATGCCGGAGAGCCTTCTATTTAAATAACGTATTTCCTCGTGCTGCTGGCCTTTGAAACTCCCTCCCTGTTCACGGTTTCCCCGACTGTACCGACGCGCAGAAATTTAAAACTAATGTGAACAAGCATCTCGCTGCACAGCTCTCAATTTAAGATGAACCTCCTTAACTTTCTCCTAATTCTCAGTAGCCCCTTACGTCTACAGTGGCAACTTGCTTTGTTTGGCGTGAAATACTTAATCTGATTCGACATTTTATTTTTTCTAGTGACATTTAAATTGAGTAGGAGAAATCATTCCTTCTCAATAAAGAGCGAAAAACTTTTACAGTTAACAGACATCTACAGTAAAATTATTTTTACAAATAAAAAATAAAACATTATTTATAAATTGTTAAAAAAAATTAATACTTTGCTGATTTCTTTTTAATAAATAATATAATACTCGATTGCAATCTATCTGAGCCACAGTTTTTTTTAACATATTACACCCCAAACAAGGCAGACCGCCACTGTAGACGTAAAGAGGCTACTGAGAATTAGGGTGTGGGTTTTGGGTGTCATCCTAAGTTGGGAGCTGTATAGAGAGATGTCTTTTTACATTAGTTTTAAACCTCTGCATGTCGGTACAGTCGGGGAAACAGGGAGCAGGGAGGGAGTTCCAGAGGCCGACAGCACGAGGTAAGAAGCTATTGGAGTAGAAGGCTCTCCGGCATCTGGGGACCTCCACGGCGAATGGATGGGATTTTGCAATATATAAAGTTTTCATGTGACCCGGCAGGATCAACTCATATACTCACGTTATTTGGGAAGAACGTGTTAGCAAATTATAAAGTTGCATATTCAACGCGAAATAATAGTGTGTAACATGAATACGTTAACCGCACAACATTTTTTTTTATTGGAAATGGATTCAGTTTCAGGGCCGGCAGTTTACTTAAAAAGTCAAAGAAAAGACCCCTTTTTTACAGACTAAAATCTTTAACTGGTGTTAAAGACCAGCGCAATCAACTTGACCCCTAATTCTAATAAATATTATTCTGTTAGTTACTAAGTTAGTTTTTGAGAATTGTATACTTTAAAATCTCATTCAATAAAAAAAAAGTGTTGCTTTTAAAAAAAAAGCAATTATTTTCGGCCATTTCAAGTATTAATTATTTTAGTTAAATCGTAAATTTCTGCATACGTGCTGTAGATTGAGGTAAGTAAGGAGGAGGCTGTCTTATGTGGCTGTGACGTCACGAGCGAGAAAGTGAAAATAAAATGGGTCCTTATTCCCCAGTTAGAATTCAGCGAAACATGACGTCTCAAATGTTGTAAGGTACACATTTTGATCTGTGAAGGGCAGAAGTTTGGATACATCTTAATGGTGATTTGATATTACGGTTCACGAGTTTTAAATAATAACCTGAACTGTGAATTCTTGCTGTGTTATGTTTCGCAACAGCGCTGGTCGTGCCAATTAAAGAGGCCTAGCCCGCTCGTGTAGGACAGTTGCAGAAGTGAGGCAACATACGGTCCGTGTTTCTAAAGTTTTTCCCTCCCTACTTCTCTTAAGCGATCTACGAGGATCGAACCTCCTTCAAATCTTTAAATATATCCTATTTTGTGTGATTAGTATCATATATATAAAGTTCTCCGGGGAAGACAATGGAAGTGGACCCGAATCTCTACGTGCCACCCTATTGAGGTAGAACCGCCTGAAAACTTCAATCACGCATATCTGATTTTAATGAAATTTAAACGCTATGTATAGGGCACTTAGTGAGAAAGTTTTCACAGATTTCAGCTTTTTCCGACTACATTAGGGGCTGAAACACGAGCCGGGGGTAAGAAAGAAAATAATGTTATGAGCATGGTAAAAAAAGGATATTATTATGTTCCTCATTCAATCCCGAGCAACATCGGGTCTTGCTGCTAGTTTTTGCTATTCTTAATAAAAAAAAAAGTATATAAAATTAAAATAAATATTAGCATTAATTTTCCATTTTGTATAAAAAATTTGTGTCTCTTTGGTATATTAGGATAGTCAAAAGTTGTAATTTAAACGTTTTTTTTAAAAACCAGTAAAATGCAGAGGCTTTTTTTTTAAATAAACATATTATTTATTTAATTCAAATTTTCGATTCACACAGGAATCTTTATCAGGACAATATACAATTTTTTATTTTCCTCCTTTTTAAACGACATGGTGTCGCTTGATTTTGTGTTTCAGTCGCACGTTATAAGTATTAGTAAATAGTTCCTCTGTATAGAATGCATGTAAATTATTATCCTGATGAAGATTCCTGCGTGAATCCAAAGTTTGAATTTAAATAAATAATATGTTTATTTTTAAAAAAGCCTCTGCATTTTACTGGTTTAAAACACCGTTTCAATATATATATATATATATATATATATATATATATATATATATATATATATATATATATATATATATATATATATATATATATATATAATTTTAATGGAACAATCATTTATTTTCTCTCTTTTACAGAATCTTGACTACAAAATGGAGGCTAAACATGTGCAATCTGCAAAATGGCCCTTTAAGAAATTTGAGAATAACGTCATGGTCCAAATGGCCCCTGGAAAAGTTGTTCAAACAAAATTATCTTATAACATCGCTAAAGTAAAAGGCTTACCAACTTACGAAAGTGAAGTTGCTCTTTCTTATCCTGGCCGAGACATGAAAATGGCAAATAAATTGATGCAAGTCAATAGGAATACATATGAAAATCATTTTACTGTGCAATGGCAAAAGGGAAGGGAGGCAGCTGTGCAAAGTACGTACACCAAAACTGGCAAAGATATACATAATATTGAAAATACTCTGAGACTGCCCAACAAGAAAGAAGCTAAAGCCTCTGCCATGCTGCAAGTGACCCGTGGGGCTTATAAAACCAAACTGCAATTTTCTGCCGATGAAGAAATGATTTCCCGTCAACAAATCAAGTACATGGCCGAAGGCGGTGTTACTTATACTTTCAATGCTAAACAGATGTCCAGTGATGCCAATGCTGAATTCATGTGGGCACCAAACAAGAAAATAGCAGCTAATGTCAATTTTGATTACATGAAAAGAAATTCTTTTAGTAGTCAACTTGCTTTCTCAACACCATTTGATGTAATGAAGAACTTTGACAGCAAAGTCAAATACACCTGGGCCAATGGTAAATATACATCCATGATGTCTATGTCTTGGAACAACGAAAATCAGCTGAAGCAAGACTTTTCTTTCGTCTATCCTGACTTTCAACTTTCATATGATGCATTTGCTCTTCTCAGTGGCAAGAAATCAGAAGTTGGTCTTACAATGAAGTATTCAGATATGTCTTTAAATGGTAATCTAAAAGCTAGTCATAATAAAAATACAATTATTAATGTCATCCTGAAATATACATCCCCGAAAATGAGCAATGAGCTGGGGTTAGATTTCGATATTCTTGATTACAATGGCAAAATGAAAATCACTTTCAAATACGACAAACAAAGAGGCAAGCTCATTTCCAGTGGAGAGGGTAAAATGAACCTTCCACTGCAGCAACTCCGTCAAATTGGTGCTTCTTATAACTTGAAACATAACAACGATGTCTCGTCCCTTGATATGAGTTTTTCAAGCTCATTAAGAAACTACCGAAACGGAAAAATGTCGTTTGAAATGAACAGAAACTTGCCCAAGATGCTCAAGACTACAATGGAGCTGACACTCAACAGTAATCCAATGTTCAAGTTGAATGGCAATTATGAAAGACAAAGAGACAATGTCGATATGAAAGTTGAAATGACAACAGCCAGTGGTAAAAAGATAACAGCTTCTGTAAAAGCCAACATTTCTGGTAACAGAAAAACAGCCAATGTTGAAATGAAATCCAGTTTTCTGACATTCTCAGTAGATGGTGCTTTCGAATACCAGGGCACTCGTTCTGCTGGGGCTGAGTTGAAAATGACACTCAACGGTAAAAACTTAATGATGAGGTCTAATTACAAGAAAGAAGGAACAACATACAAGGCAACTGGAACTTTGGGATTTCCCAACGGTAAAAGCATGAAGGTCTTTGGTAGTTACAAAAATGACGATGTCATTAACGTCGATGGAACTCTCGTATTGCTGGATGGCAGGAAGATTGATGGGACATTTCTATGGAGCTATAAAGATAACTTTGAAGGGTCATTCGTACTTAACTGTCCAATTCTTCAACAACTGAAGCATATAGACATGAAGTTATCCAAAGTTTCCGATTCGGTTTCGATCGTAAGTAAGGGGCATATCAAACTGTTGCCACTTCTTGAAAAAATTGAAATCGAATCTCATCTTTCGACGAAGGATAACACTGCGTTTTCGTTTGAATTAAAAACACCTTGGGAAAAGTTTAATCAAATGAAAGCTACAATGAACCTACGACAGGTTTCACCATCTTCCCGGGTGATGGAGTCGGAGTTTTTGTTAAATAAAAACAGAATTATTTACACGAAACTCGTTCTCGACATTAAAAGCCGAAAAGATATCTCCATCTCCTGTGAACTGACAACTTCTAACCAAATATTTGATTCCATAATCGTCAGATTTAAGCACGCTGGAATATTTTTGTCGGATATGAAATCAAGTCTGAATGTCACAGTCGGACAAGATATGAGATTGAATATGTTGCTTGAAAACTCTGATAGACAGAGCAATCTCTCTTTGATGACGAATGCGATGAATACTGAGGCCTGGGAGATATCTCTCACTCGCCGGGGGTATCTGCGTCATTTGAACACGACCTTAACATATAATCATGGCGGTAAAGAAATAATCAAATGTGGATTATCCATCAACGCACAGCACCCTTCAATGCACATTTTAGTAACATATCCTGGAAAGACTCAGTTTAATCTTCATACAGATTTGAATCTAAAAGATATTTCTTTAAATTTGGTTTCAAATCTAAGGATAAAAGATCAAGTATATAAATTCGCCTTCTTCTACAAACACCTGGCAGAGTTGAGCCTTACGGTGATCCTCCCTTCGTTTGACCATCAGTTGATTATGATCTCTGCTCACAAATCGTTCAAGCTGTGGGCTGATGTCGTCTATAATAACCGGAATTACACGACCTTTCTGTCTATCGATAATGAAAACGGAAAGATAGACGCCAACTTTCAGACGCCATATTCACATAATAATACTTTATTATTCACGAAGAATGGAAGCGCCAAAAAGATGAACCTTCATACCAAAATAATCTATGATAACCTACCGTTCGAATTTATCTTCTCTAATATCGATTATTATCGTCAATTGAAATCAATAGTTTCGACTCCTTCTCGGAATTTGTCGGTTGATATTTTCCTCGATGGTATGGTTAGAAAATCCAACATGGCGCTCAAATTTGAACTCGACAATAAAACGTACGAACTAAAAGCGTTTAATTCAGAATACACTCGTAATATGAATGTCATGCTAAACACACCATCAGGCCATTTTGTCTTTCAGTTTATGAAAGAAGAAAATAAAGTCGTCGGAAAATTATCTGCCTTTTTTGAAGGTGAAAGGTACGAAATGATATTTCAAAATGAACCAGACCTTGAAATGTCTATGGTATTAGGCCGACATTTTGAGATAAAAATCGATCATACTGGTGACTCTTATTCGAGTGTCTTAAAAGCCCATTTAAAGGTAATGCCCTTTCTGGATAAATGTTCACTTGTAGTCCGTCTAGTAACCCAGGGTGCTCCTATGTTAGACGTGGTTTTAAAGACACCGGTTGATGGATGGACAGACGTGCACGTGACTGTCACATTGCAAAGCAATTCGATGTTCGTCCAGAAAGTGACGCTGAAATGTACGATGCTTGATAAGAAAGCATTTGAAATGAGTTTTTTTTATCGAATAAATTCAATGAAAGATTTCACAGCCACCTTCGAAGTGAAGACAAGTCATAGCCGGTTTGATGAGGTTTCCGTTGACTTGAAATATTTCCGACAAGATATCCAAGTCGATTCGTTTTTCACGGCAAAACTCGGCCGTGATCTACAACTGGAAACCGTGCTGATGAATTCCGAAAAGACAAGTGAAATTTCCCTGAAAGCAGCACTCGGAGAATACGATGCTCAGGAAATATTGATCACTCGTACGGGTTTCCGAAATAACATGGAAGTAACATTCCTTCACAGAACCGGCGGAGAAGAATTGTTCTCAGCAAATATTTCCATTGAAATTCGAAGCACTTTATTTAATATGAAGATTAAATCTTCAGTTTTTGATTTCGCATTTGAATCGGAGATGAATCCGAAATATGTTATCTTCGGTTTGCATTCAAATCTGGAATTCCGTGGAAAGCAGCTGTACAAAATGGTTGTATCATTTGAAGAATTGAGAAAACTACAAGTCAGAGGCAGCATTTCTTCCCACAATGGCGAATTAACAATGACGATGGACGGAAACGAGGAAGTATCCCATGCTAATTTGAAATTGAAACTGTCCAATGTCATCATGTTTGATGCAATGTTTCAGAATTCAAGACGAGCCAGCAAACTATCACTTGATGCTCAAGTTTTGGATTTTGATGAATGGAAGAGCACGTTCGAAATGAAAGGTGATTTCAATTTTATGACAATGAGCGCCATCACAAGTATTGGTAAGCAAGAAGTAAACAAGATCGAATTCAGTCTTAAACAATATGGACGTTCGATTAACGTCAAGGTAACCGGTCCAAATGCTGTCAACTTTGAGTTTAATATGAATCTCGATACAGAAACAATCACTTTCAACATGGCATCAACATTCACTATGAATGGACGAGAAAAATATACGATGTCAGCATTGTACGAACATTTGTCTAAATTAGAAATCAAGACATCTATTCCATCCTACAAAGACGAGTTGTTGGTCACTTTTTCAGGACCTTTGAAAGCTTTCAATATGCACACGAAATTCAGTCACAATGATATGATTTACGAACTGATGCTTTCCAACAAAGAATATTATCGTCAGATGAAAGCAACTTTAAACACTCCATACTTCCAAGATACAGCATCGTTCAAGTTTGATGGAGACCTCAGTGACATGAATATTTTGGCCAAAGTCATGCATAATAATGAGAAATTCCAACTGACCTTTTCCAACAGCGGCTATTATCAACAGATTGATGCCAAATTGGACACTCCTTACTTTCAACCAACGCTTAAATTTTCTTTAATCGGAAATGCAAAAAAGTTTAACTTTGAATTTAGGATGCAATTTGATAAACACACGTATGAAATGAAAGCATCCAATGAAGAATATTTCCAAATGAACAGCAAGATTCGCATTCCAAATTTCAATGGCGATTTTATGTTTAATAAAACTGGATTGTCTTTTGCTGTTCAATATGCTAAGTCTAGATACGAAATGAAAATTAAAATACAAGATAATTTTGAAATGTTTTTCTATTTAATGAATCCCGGTTTTATCTCTTTAAACTTGGCACAAGATGAAGTCTATAAGATCGTTGCAACGTACGAACATTTAACGAAACTTTCAATCGAAACATCATTTCCTCATTATAAACATGGATTATTGTTAACATTAAATGGGGATTTGAAAATGTTTAATGCTTCAGCAAGATTCACTCATAACTCAAAAAAATATGAACTGATTATTTCGAACAAAGATTATTATCGGAAAATTGATGCTTTCCTCTCAACACCGTTCTTTCAACAGTCCGCCATGTTTAATATGAAAGGCGACCGGAAGCAGTATACTCTCGAAGCAAGCGTCACTCATCAAGAAAACAGTTACTTATTTGGATTCTATAATGGCGGATCCTATCGAGACGTGAGGACAAAGTTAGTCACTCCGTTCTTCCAAACAAATGGATCCTTCTCCGTTGGAGAAAACTTGGAAACTGTCAAATTAATATTCCATTCATCATATGCTCAAAAATCCTATCAACTGTCTGCAACGGGTCTAAATTATTATCGCAATATGGAACTGAAAGTGAAGACTCCATCTTTCACGACCGAAGCCTTATTCAATTTAGAGGGAGATTATAAATTATTTTTAGCAGTCGCTAGATTTTCGTTTAATGATAAACAGTACAATATTTCTTTCGGGAATGCTGATTATAATTCTAAACTCTTCGCTGAACTTACGACGCCATCTTTTGAAACTAACGCGGCTTTTACTATGGATGCAAAGTTAAAGGCCTTCACCCTGGTGTCAAAAATTAGCTATGAAAAAAGTAGTTACGGATTACAAGTGTCTTCTAATAACTATAATAGGGACATTAAAATTAAAATGGTTTCCCCATCAAACAATATGGAGTTCGCTTTGAATTGTAATGGAAGTCTCGGTTCTTTGACCTTAATGGCTGCACTTCATCTTAATCAGCAGGATTACGGGATCAACTTTGTTAACTCGGATATTTACCGTAAAATCTGGACAAAGGTGACCACTCCGTACTTCACTGATTCGTTTCTATTTCATCTGAAAGGAGATTTGGAAGCGTTCAGTGCACAAACAACGTTTTCCCACGACAATAAAGCATACAAAATAACAGCATCAAACAAAGACTATCACAAGGAAATGGATATTAGTGTTTCGACACCGCTTTTTAATAAATCTATTTCGATGAATTTGAATGGCGATTTAAAAGCGTTCAATCTAAAGGCAATCTACAAATGTGACAACGAAAAATATGAAGTAAGAGTAGCCAACCAGAATTATTACCAGCAAATCACCACCAAACTGACGACGCCATTCTCGACGGATTCCGTCTCATTTTCTTTTAATGGAATTTCAGATCGATTTAGTTCGAAGCTGAAAGCCATGTACCAAAACAACCAATACGAACTGGTTATTAATGTAACTCATCTTGAGATGTGGGGTACGTTGAAAACCCCTTCCATCCGAGAAACAGCAGTTTTCAGTTTCAAAGGAAAGCCTCACGCATTTAATGTTTCGATGCGTTTTTCCCATAACAATTCCAATTATCAACTGTCCGTGTCTCTTATTGGCTATTACAAACGCATGAACGTCGAATTGGCTACTCCATTCTTCAATTCGGAATTCGTTTTCAATCTCCAACAAGCCAACCAGCAATTAATGGCACGAGCGTCGATGACTTACGATTCTCATCGTCACGAGATCTACCTGTCGAATTCAGGCTTTTATCGCTCCGTTGACATCAGACTAACTTCCAGCTCTGTTACCAATGCATCACTGTCATACAATCTGAAAGGCAACCTGAAATCATTCGGACTTCAGACAACGTTCACACAGGATCAGGATCAATACACCCTTTCGGTCTCAAATAAGGACTATTTTCGGCAGATCCATGCACTCGTTTCTACTCCGTCTTTAAAGGATTCCGTTTCCTTTGAATTAAATGGAGACGTAAACACTTTTACCTCGAGAGTAGAACTGAAACACAATTCCGAAGAACATGAGCTAACCATTTCAAACAGAGAGTTCTATAAGCAGATTAGCATCCATTTAAAAACTCCAGACTCGGAAAGTTCTTTTTCTCACCTATTTGATGGAACTCTGGCTAATTTCACGTTCACAACTCAAGCTTTGTATGACAAAAATCAATACAAAATCGTGGTATCGAGTAGTGGTCACTACCGTGAGTTTCATGCAAGACTGACCAGCCCGTTTGTCCATTGTTCAGCAATGTTCAGCCTAAATGGCGCGCCACAGTCTTTCCGGCTTCTGGTGAAAGCCGATTATGAGACTCATAGATATCAAACGACAATTTCGAACAAAAATAATTTTGAAAGTTTCAAAGCAGAGGTAATCACTTCAAATGTTGAAAAACTGAATAAATATCAATTTAGTTTTTCTAACGATGGATCTAATCGTCAGATTAATTTGCAGCTGTTAACGCCATTGCTTAACGAATTGATCGACTTCAACTGCTCAGGAAACTTCAGAAAGTTCAACGCTGTGCTCGTAATGGAACACAATGGGGCTGCTTATAATATGAATGTTTCTAACCGAGAGATTTACCAACAAATTGGTTTTCAATTGAACACCCCATTCGTGGTCGGTGACTTCCGGTTTGATTGGCCAAACGAAATCATCAATGCGAATTTTCAAATGAAAAATCCTAAATCAAAGTTTGAACTAGTCATGTCTGGAAATGAATACTCGAAATTTATTGAAGTCAAACTCGTCGATCCGCAACGGGTTGTCCATCTAAATAGTAATATCTATTACAAGAAGAATGGCGTAACTGGAGTCGCATCTGCCTTCATAAACAACAGTGAATTTGTATTCAAAGGAAATTATCATAAGTTGGGACAAAAGAAAATTCTTAACGCTGACTTCAGAACTCCGAACTTCGTAGAGAATGTTCACGGATCGATTGCCGGAACACTTCGAAAGTTTAATGCGGATATGAAGTTCCAACACAACAATGACATTTACGAAATGATGGCTTCAAACAAGAATTATTACGACGAGTTTGATTTTAGCGTTAAAGCTCCAGGAATGAGAGGCAAATTCCAATCTGAAGGTGACTTTCAAAAATTCAAAGTATCAGCCAGATTAAAGATGGCGTCTCATTCGTACGAAATGACCTTTGAAAATCATAATTATCTTCGGAATGTCAACTTAGAAGTTTCTTCACCACAAACCGGAAGTTGTACGTTTACTTTTGGTCTCCAAGGCAACTGGGACCATTTTGATGCAGAGAGTAAACTTTCTTATAGAAATACTGAATACAAAGTGGATGTTTCCATCGACAGAAAGTCTGAACTATACGAATTGAAAGTTTCTGCCCCTCAACTAAATGGCAATGGACACGTCAATTGCGATATGAAAAGGTTTTCTTTCAATGCCAATATTGTTCTTAGAAATGAGAAATATCAAATAATGGCTTCCACGAAAAACTATTTCCGAGAGGTTTCTGCCAAGATGGCTACTCCACAATTTGGAGAACAAAGTTTAATGATGAAATTCAACGGATCACTGAACGATTTTAATGGGGTCATCGAGATCAAGAATAACAACGTCGAAGTCTATAGAAGTCAATTATCGTTGGTCAACGACGAGTTCAAAGTTCGGCTTAGTTTACCAAAATTGCGAGAAGAGTTTCAGACACGATTTCTGAGCTGCAAAGATAATATAGAATTTTCTATTCATCTTTTGCACAGAGGTGAGAAATATGAGATGAATATCACGAAATCCGGAACATTTAAGAGTCAGATTGTAATGTCGCAGTGGGGAGCGCTGAATGTGTCTATGAACGGAGATCTGAGAAACGGACAGACGAAAATAAAAGTGATTTCTGGAAAGACTCTTTTCGACAGCGCCGCCCAGATTCGTTTTGACGGAAATCGATTCGCAATGGACGTAAAAGGGCTGTACAAAATTCGCGGCCAATCTGGCAAATTTGATCTCCAATTCACCGAAATTAACGACAAGAAACTTTTGAAAAGTGAAGTTCGAGTTATAGTTGCAGATGTGGAAGTCAGCGCTTCGATTTCTTCCCGATTCTCGCCACACACGAACGTTCAACTGGAGCTTCGAATCCCGACTTTTGATAAAACGGAGATGAGATTACACATTGCATCTGAAGGTTTGAACAAGATGAATTCTTCGCTGAATGTGAAAACACCCTGGACAAAATTACTCAAGATGCATTATGAACATCACGTTAATTCTGAAAAGTATTTGAACGGCAAAGTTTATATCGAACGGAATGGAATCAGTTTAGCTGATTATTCCGTCCACGTCACGTTTAACAAAGTGAATACCTTTGATGTGAGATGCCACTCTGACAATTACCAAAACAAGTTACTGGTAAAAGGAGAAGTGAAATTTCAAGGACCAATAACTTTCGTCATTGTCAAAGTAAATTCATCTTTCGGAATATTAAAACAAATAGATATTTCCGCCAAAGTCTCCCCGGTGCATTTGAGCGTTGCGTTGAAACTTAAACAACAGGTTTATCAGCTTGGATTAAAGTTTACATTAAACAACGGTGGAATTGCACTGAGCATGTACATGGATGCACCCGAGGACAGACAATACCAAATGCAAGTATCTTATAAGAACGAAAAGACAGCAACGAGGGTTATTAGGAGTTGTAGTTTGAAATTCGTTCATCCTGTCCGCACAGTAGGAGTGAAGTATTACGTCGATCGTGCTTACGACTCGATGGTCATGTCTAGCCATATTACGTGGGACGAGTCTCAAGATCAGAAAATCGGATTTGAATTGATGGTACAAAAAGGAAGAGAAAATGAAGCTAAACTCAGAGTGATTACTCCACGCCGTACGATTGAATTATTTGGCAAAGTTGAAGTCAATGGAAATCATTATTCCACAATGGGTCATATTATGACGGACATCAATAATCAAGCACAAAAGGTTGACATCAAAGCAGATTTGACCACATCAAGTGACAGGGCAGATATCGATCTCACTGTTAAATTCCCCAACCAGAAAAAGGTGAGTCAATGTTGTTTTCCTCATTCAATAATAATAATAATAATAATAATAATAATAATAATAATAATAATAATAATAATAATAATAATAATAATAATAATAATAATAATAATAATAATAACAATAATAATAATAACAATAATAATAATCAGCGTTCATGTATCGAAATTGATAATCTAAATTCAAGACTGATAATTTGATTAAATTTTACAGAATTTCCTTTCCTTTTCGTCAAAATAATGTTAATTTATAATTTTTTAGGGAATGAATTTGAAGACCAGCGTCAATCTTCCCAACGGCGACATTATCTTCAGCAGCAGGTCAGAGTTCAGTATGGATCAGGATCCCCAAAAGACCTTCAAAATGTCAACGAAATTGATGTCAGAATCCAAAGGTAAACGTGAAATGTACACTCTGCAGATGGACGCTGGACACGCCAACACTGGTTTTGCTATTGATATGACTGGCCACGTGAGCAGAAGCCCAGAGAAATACAACGCCGATGTCGAGATGGGATATTTGAACTTAAAGAACGAACGTCAAAAGTTTACCATTCATGGTGAAATGAAAAGAGTCAGTCGTGAGGTTAATTTGAAGGTAATTCATCGCTTTTCTATTATCATCATTGTCACATCTGGGCTGGTGCACCAACCACTAATCTGTCCCTCTTAGACAAGGTCCAGAAAAAGTCTCTAATTTGATAGGTCCCTCAATATCTACCAAGCTCCAGCCCCTGCCCAATCTCCGCAATATATCATCCGTGTACTTGTTTTACAAGTACTTAAATGGAATGTGTTCCGATGAACTTGCTGCTCTAGTTCCCCCTCGACGTAAATACACTCGACCAACACGACAATCAGTTAAATTCCATCCATTCACTGTGGAGGTCTCCAAATGCTGGAGTGCCTTTTACTCTTATAGCTTTTTTTCCTCGAGCAGCCGGCCTTTGGAACTTCCTCCCTGCTCCCTGTCTGTAATAATATTCCATTGCTTTTCTACTAATTAACCCAAATTCTTATCAGAAACGAGTGTTCATAAAAAATGGGTATAATTCCCCTTCTGTCAGTTTGCCATTTGTGCTGAAATGAAAAGGATCAGCTGGGAAGTTAAGTTGAAGGTAATTCATCGCTCCTCTATTAATGTAACTGCAATTGTTTCATTTTACTTCAGTCGAAGTTCTCGGAAATCAAGGGACACCTACTTGGGGCTAACACTTGATCTATATGAGATAATAGATATTCGAATATGTCATTAAAGTTAGTTAAACACATTCATTTTGCTCTCCCCAATTTACTAGTTAACTATGTTGTTGTTTATCTTTCTTGTGGTCTCTTGAGCTTACCGGATTCCAGGACAAGAATTCATCTAGTCTGGTGGAGTATTCAGCTAAGTGTTGTCACTTGAGGTAACATTCCTAGGAGAAAGTGCACCATCCCGCGTATGAGCCAGTGAATATCTGTGTCGAGGGAATCTTATTTGTGCTACTAATACTATGTTATTTTGAATATTTGGTCAGGGTTTACTTGTAGGGTAAAGTATCCTCATGTCAGGTTGTCCTGACAAACCCTTGTACAGAGAGGCCGAAGACACTCAAGGATAGTGTCTAGTAGGTAATTCAAACTCCCCAGTAGGAAATTCAAATGTCCTGTAACATTTTCCCTATATTCTTATTTATTTTATATGCATGCTAAAATATCACTTAGTTTTGGGATTGAGTTATCCTTTTTGCTAATTAGCTGTAATCTGCTACAAATCTCTAAGTTTGCATCTATCACTCTCACCCTCTTTTACTGCATATTTTTGACATCCGCTCTTCAATTCGTTGCTGTTTTAAATTTATTAAATGATGACCCCTTTCCCCACCCCCTCGCAAAATAAAAAACAAACAAAAAATAGTGGATGATTTTGAATCTTTTCTTGCGATCCGTTTCTCTTCTAGCTGGAAGCGCCATCGAAGACGATTGAATTGGATGGATCTCTACGAAACGGAAACCGATATATGATGACCGTTTTGAAGAAAGAAAGTGGCAAAGAAAACATGGAAGCCCTTTTCAAACTGAATCCAAGTGCAAAAAGAATGAACATCATCTTCAATTATGACGAAGGTAACAACATTTTTCGTTACTTTTGTTTTGTTTTCGTTCTGGGACATCAAAAAGAATCGTGAAAGCACATTCATAATTAAAGAATCCAAGTGATAATAAAATGGAAAATAACTAAAAGAGACACTTGATTTGTAAATTAAGACATTTAAAGGGTTTCAGTTTTACTACAGATAGAAAATACTCCGAAACTATGACTGATATTATGTTTTGGGATTTTTAAGCTGAGGGTTCATAATTTATATTATTTGGATAATTCGGGCTACTATTTCCATCTCGGATGCTATTCACACAACGTTTTGACCGATGTAACCTCCGACCTTCTTCAGTTGCATATTTCCGAATTCGGGAATCTTGATGTCGAACTCGGGAATCTATACGGAATTTCGAACTGAATCTTTATTTAATCCACGGGATAGATTGTTCTCGTTTCGTCAGCCCTGACCGGGTAGTAGTCACAAGTAAGTCATTTTAATTTTAGTTACAATCGCTTGTAGTGAGGATCGAACCTTCAACGCCCAGAAGATTGTCACTTATAACTGAATGTACTTAACGCCTTTATCCGCCAAGACATGAAAATCCCATCTTTTAAAAACGAGTGGAATGTGATAACGTACGTACGAACATGAAATCTATATATTATTAAAAAGTTATGGTGATTTGGGAGTTTGTCTGTTCATACGCAAATAGAAACATGTGATTGGTTGACAAAAAAGGAATAGGGAGAATACACTTTACTAAGGCAGTAGTTCTTACGATGTCAATACTCGAGTTCGAATCACACGTAAATCTAAAAGATTTTTTTTACTGGATACGTGTTTTAAAAATGTTAAAGAAATCAATATAATATAATAGCATTAAAAAAGATTGGCTAAATATTTTTTTAACTAAGTGATTTTTTGTAAATCCGCTTTATGTAGATTAAAAAGGTATTTGGCATTAGTTCAAAGCGAATTAGTTTTCTTAAAACATAATTTGCAATGTTTTCTGCCAATAAAAACAAAATACGTAAATACATTCATCTTAGTTACTTACTCTCTCAGGCAAATACTAAATAACATATTTTTTCCACGAAATTTCACATACATTTTTCCACGAAATTTCCCGAATATTTTTCTACGAAATTTCCCAAATATTTTTCTACGAAATTTCCCAAACATGTTTCCACGTAATTTCCCAAATATTTTTCCACTAAATTTCCCAAACATTTTTCCACGAAATTTCCCAAAATTTTTTTCCACGAAATTTTCCCATTTTTCCACGAAATTTCCCAAACATTTTTTCACGAAATTTAACAAATATTTTTCCACGAAATTTCACAAACATTTTACCACGAAATTTCACAAATATTTTTTTGAAGCGGTATAAGCTAGGTAAAGATGGAAATTGACATACCCAGGTACTGTACCAAGACCGCTTAATGCGCAGATATAAACTAATAATAATAATAATAATAATAATAATAATAATAATGATGATAATAATAATAATAATACTAATACTAATAATAATAATAATAATAATGATGATGATAATAATAATAATAATAATAATAATAATAATAATAATAATAATAATAATAATAATAATAATAATAATAATAATAAACTGTGCTACTCCCCAATAAAGGGCATCAGCCTCGGTTGTTAGCACACACAATACTTGTGAAGGGTCTAGGAGGATGCTAGGGCCGGGTAGGAAGAGCACTAACCAGACTTTCACTGAATAAGTACGGGGAGTACTGGGACCCAAATTTAATCTCTGATTATGACCTGTGTGAGAACTCCTTGTGAGTACAATAACAATAATAATGATGATGATAATAATAATAATAATAATAATAATAATAATAATAATAATAATAATAATAATAATAATAATAATCTCATCCAGAAAGCAATGGAAACATGGAGACTACAACTGACAGCCGGAGGACAACACCTGTCTGAGATAAAAATACAGAGAGGCATTTTTCAAGGAGACTCTCTATCACCACTATTGTTTATAATAGCCATGATGCCACTCAACTACATACTCAGAAAGTGTGATGCCGGATACAAGTTTACGGATACAGAACAAAGAATAAACCACCTGATGTACCTTAAACTGTTTGCAAAAAAACAAAAAAGAACTGGAAAAGCTGATAAATACAACCAGGATATTCAGCCAGGATATCCAAATGGAGTTTGGAATAGAAAATGTGCACTGCTAGAGATTAAAAGAGGAAAACTGGAGACGACAGAAGGTATAAAACTCCCCAACCAAGAGGAGATGAGGGCGCTAGGAGAACAAGGTAGTTATAAATACCTGGGAGTTCTGGAAGCAGACACAATCAAATATACAGAAATGAAAGAGAAGATGGAAAAGAATATCTACGAAGAACAAGAAAACTCTTAGAAACTAAACTATATAGCAGAAACCCAGTAAAAGGGATAAACACATGGGCTGTATCACTAATAAGATACTCTGGACAATTCATAGGCTGGACCATAGAAGAACTCAGGCACCTTGACCAGAGGACTAGAAAACTAATGACTATGCACAATGCATTGCACCCAAAAGACGATACGGGCAGACTCTACATGAAAAGAAATGAAGGAGGTAGAGGACTGGTACGTATAGAAGACTGTGTGGAAGACACCAAAAAAGAGCTGGAGAAATATGTAACCCAGAACACGGAAAGACTGATCACCACAGCAAGAGACACCAGCCCAACAAACTACTCCGGAAGCACTGAAACCAGAAACAAAAAGACAAGAAAGGAGAAGTGGGAAGAAAAACAACTACATGGACGCTTTATAAGACTCACAAGCGATGAAACCAATGAAAACAGCTGGGCATGGCTAAGAAAAGGACACTTGAACAAAGAAACGGAATCTCTGCTGACGGCCGCACAGAACAATGCGATTAGGACAAACTTTATTAAAGCAAAGATAGATAAAACCCAGGAAAACAGTAAATGCCGATTGTGTGGGCAGAGAGACGAAACGATAAATCATATAATAAGTGAATGCAGCAAGCTAGCCCAAAAGGAATACAAGAACAGACATGACAGCGTGGGGAAAGAAGTACACCGGGAAATGTGCAAACAACTGAATTTCGAATATGCAAAAAAACGGTACAAACACAAACCAGAAACTGTACTAGAAAACGAAAAACACAAAATCATATGGGATATGAATGTACAAACAGAAAAACCCATAACAGCAAGGAGACCGGATATGATAATAATCAACAAGAAAGAAAAATCCTGCAAAATCGTAGACTTTGCCGTTCCAGCGGACCACAGAGTGAAGATCAAAGAGACGGAAAAAAGAAGCAAATATACTGAACTTGCCAGAGAACTGAAAGGAATATGGAACATGAAGAAAGTCAGTATAACACCAATAATCATAGGAGCACTAGGAACAGTCCCCAAAAACATGGAGAAAAGACTAGGAGAAATAGGAATCAAAGGGATAACTGAGACCATACAAAGGACAGTAATGATCAAAACAGCAACAATCCTGAGAAATGTCCTCGAATGCGGAACCCAACCCACATAAGCAACGAATGGAGAACAAACACATGGAAGCACAAGAAAACAGAACCGGGGAAAATACAACCGCATGAGAGAGGCGCAAGCATAGGCTGACACCACGAAAATTATGGACAGAGGGTCGAGGAGGGAAAGCGCAAACCAGACCTCCACTGGAAGAGCGCGGACAGCTCTGGGACTTGGGGGGGGGGGCTAGTTGCCACTCGGGCCCCAGAGGGGACCAATGGCCCTTATCAGCGGGAAATCGGTGGTAGGTGGCTGTTGCGATACCGCAAGGTCATCAGCGGTGATGAACGAAAAGAGGTGGAGCATACTGGAAGTCTGAGGAGACTTGTTGTCACTCAGACTCCAGGGAATGCCACAGGTTGTTGGCAGTGGGAGATCACTGACGATGACCAGTGTGATAACTCCTAGTGAGTAAATAATAATAATAATAATAATAATAATAATAATAATAATAATAATAATAATAATAATAATAATAATAATAATAATAATAATAATAATAATAATAATTTGATGAAAAATTCACAAATCCGACTTTTGATTTTTTCATTAAAATGTCATGAAAATTTATTTTGTTTTCATTAACTGCTTTCCAGGTGATGCCTAACACCACGTGGTTAATTCATAAAGCAACATTGACTTATTTTTGAGAAAATGTATTTACCTGAAGACATTGCGATTGTCATTCTGAATTCTTGATGAAATATTTTATTTGATAATTTTCATGTTTTGCTTCCAGAGAATCCAGGCAGAATGTATCATATTGATGCTGAAATAATAGACTCAAAAACCTTGCTGAAGGCCTATCGAACCGACAAGAAGAATAATATGATCGAAGATGCAGCTATTCAAATCGAGATAAAAACGAAAAGCATCTTGAAATCAACCATCAGGTGGAATCCCCGTCTTTTACAAGAATTTAATGTGAGTAGACATCTTTGATAATGTAGAAAATACCAAAAGAAATTCCAGCTTAACAAATAGAATTCAAAAAGTTAATGACCTTTTAAAATGTGACGGACAAAGATCCACACCCGCCCGTGTCCCAAAAATTATATGACGACATAGACGATGTTATGGTCCTTGATTAGACAGACACAAACATCTGTACATGTATATTATTGTCTTCAAAAGAAATTCCAGCTTAACAAATAGAATTCAAAAAGTTAATGCCCTTTTAAAATGTGACGGACAAAGATCCACACCCGCCCGTGTCCCAAAAATTATATGACGACATAGACGGTGTTATGGTCCTTGATTAGACAGACATAAACATCTGTACATGTATATTATTGTCTTCAAAAGAAATTCCAGCTTAACAAATAGAATTCAAAAAGTTAATGCCCTTTTAAAATGTGACGGACAAAGATCCACACCCGCCCGTGTCCCAAAAATTATATGACGACATAGACGGTGTTATGGTCCTTGATTAGACAGACACAAACATCTGTACATGTATATTATTGTCTTCAAAAGAAATTCCAGCTTAACAAATAGAATTCAAAAAGTTAATGACCTTTTAAAATGTGACGGACAAAGATCCACACCCGCCCGTGTCCCAAAAATTATATGACGACATAGACGGTGTTATGGTCCTTGATTAGACAGACACAAACATCTGTACATGTATATTATTGTCTTCAAAAGAAATTCCAGCTTAACAAATAGAATTCAAAAAGTTAATGACCTTTTAAAATGTGACGGACAAAGATCCACACCCGCTCGTGTCCCAAAAATTATATGACGACATAGACGGTGTTATGGTCCTTGATTAGACAGACACAAACATCTGTACATGTATATTATTGTCTTCAAAAGAAATTTAAGCTTAACAAATAGAATTGAAAAAGTTAATGCCAAAGAGATTAGTCTTTAACCCAATATTATAATAGGCCATGCATACATACATTATATATATATATATATATATATATATATATATATATATATATAGTCATACTTCTACGCTGAAGAGTCTTGATTGAAAAGAGACGAAACGTATACGTCCGTAGATAATAAACAACAACATATATATATATATATATATATATATATATATATATATATATATATATATATATATATATATATATATATATATGTTGTTGTTTATTATCTACGGACGTATACGTTTCGTCTCTTTTCAATCAAGACTCTTCAGCGTAGAAGTATGACTATTCACTACTGGTCACACGATTCGAAACCCTGGATTATAAGTAATCCAACGTCTTAAACCTCGCGGCCAATATTTGAACAGCTGATAAACTGTGGTAGTTTAAATACATTTAAAGCGGCGATGGCGACACAGGCATTCTACTTATATTAAGGAATGATGCATTATAAAGCAAATGACGTCACGCTGTATTTGCACTACCACTAAAGTGCTCTACTAATTATTAAGGAGCGAAAAATATGGGCATTAACTATTTGAATTCTATTTGTTAAGCTTGAATTCCTTTGTATGTTTTCTGCATTATCATATATATATATATATATATATATATATATATATATATATATATATATATATATATATATATATATATATATATTAACTGTGACGGACAAAGATTCAAACCCGCCCGTTTATATGACAATTTAAACTTAATTACGACCCTTGATTAGACAGCCACAAGCATGTATACATGTATATTATTATTATTTACTCACTAGGAGTTATCACACTGGTCATCATCAGTGGTCACCCACTGCCGACAACCTGTGGTATTCCCTGGAGTCTGAGTGACAACAAGTCTCCTCAGGCCTCCAGTATGCTCCACCTCTTTTCGTTCATCACCGCTGATGATCTTGCGGTAATCGCAACAGCCACCTACCAACGATTTCTCGCTGATAATGGCCATTGGTCTCCTCTGGGGCCCGAGTGGCAACAAGCCTTCCCAAGGTCCCAGAGCTGTCCGCGCTCTTCCAGTGGAGGTCTGGTTTTGCGCTTTCCCTCCTCGACCCTCTGTCCATAATTTTCGTGGCGTCAGCCTATGCTTGCGCCTCTCTCGTTCGGTTGTATTTTCCCCGGTTCTGTTGTTTTGTGCTTCCATGTGTTTGTTCTCCATTCGTTGCTTATGTGGGTTGGTTTCCGCATTCGAGGACATTTCTCAGGATTGTAGCTGTTTTGATCATTACTGTCCTTTGTATTGTCTCAGTTATCCCTTTGATTCCTATTTCTCCTAGTCTTTTCTCCATGTTTTTGGGGACTGTTCCTAGTGCTCCTATGATTATTGGTGTTATACTGACTTTCTTCATGTTCCATATTCCTTTCAATTCTCTGGCAAGTTCAGTATATTTGCTTCTCTTTTCCGTCTCTTTGATCTTCACTCTGTGGTCTGCTGGAACGGCAAAGTCCACGATTTTGCAGGATTTTTCTTTCTTGTTGATTATTATCATATCCGGTCTCCTTCCTGTTATGGGTTTGTCTGTTTGTACATTCATATCCCATATGATTTTGTGTTTTTCGTTTTCTAGTACAGTTTCTGGTTTGTGTTTGTACCGTTTTCTTGCATATTCGAAATTCAGTTGTTTGCACATTTCCCGGTGTACTTCTTTCCCCATGCTGTCATGTCTGTTCTTGTATTCCCTTTGTGCTAGCTTGCTGCATTCACTTATTATATGATTTATCGTTTCGTCTCTTTGTCCACACAATCTGCATTTGCTGTTTTCCTGGGTTTTATCTATCTTTGCTTTAATAAAGTTTGTCCTAATCGCATTGTTCTGTGCGGCCGTCAGCAGAGATTCCGTTTCTCTGTTCAGGTTTCCTTTTCTTAGCCATGCCCAGCTGTTTTCATTGGCTTCATCGCTTGTCAGTCTTATAAAGCGTCCATGTAGTTGTTTTTCTTCCCACTTTTCCTTTCTTGTCTTTTTGTTTCTGGGTTCAGTGCTTCCGGGGTTGTTTGTTGGGCTGGTGTCTCTTGCTGTGGTGATCAGTCTTTCCGTGTTCTGGGTTACATATTTCTCCAGCTCTTTTTTGGTGTCTTCCACACAGTCTTCTATACTTACCAGTCCTCTACCTCCTTCATTTCTTTTCACGTAGAGTCTGTCCGTGTCGTCTTTTGGGTGCAGTGCATTGTGCATAGTCATTAGTTTTCTAGTTCTTTGGTCAAGGTGCCTGAGTTCTTCTTTGGTCCAGCTTATGAATGGTCCAGAGTATCTTATTATTGATACAGCCCATGTGTTTATCCCTTTTACTAGATTTCTGCTATATAGTTTAGTTTCTAAGAGTTTCCTTGTTCTTCGTAGATATTCTTTTCCAATCTTCTCTTTCATTTCTGTATATTTGATTGTGTCTGCTTCCAGAACTCCCAGGTATTTGTAACTATCTTGTTCTCCTAGCGCCCTCATCTCCTCTTGGTTGGGGAGTTCTATACCTTCTGTCTTTTCCAGTTTTCCTCTTTTGATCTCTAGCAGTGCACATTTTTCTATTCCAAACTCCATTTGGATATCCTGGCTGAATATCCTGGTTGTGTTTATCAGCTTTTCCAGTTCTGTTTTGTTTTTTGCAAACAGTTTAAGGTCATCCATGTACATCAGGTGGTTTATTCTTTGTTCTATATCAGTAAACCTGTATCCGGCATCACACTTTCTGAGTATGTAGTTGAGTGGCATCATGGCTATTATAAACAGTAGTGGTGATAGAGAGTCTCCTTGAAAAATGCCTCTCTTATTATTATTATTATTATTATTATTATTATTATTATTATTATTATTATTATTATTATTATTGTTGTTGTTGTTGTTGTTGTTACTATTACTATTATTATTATTATTATTACTACTACTACTACTAGTAGTAGTAGTAGTAGTAGTAGTAGTAGTAGTAGTAGTAGTAGTAGTAGTAGTATTAGTATAATTATTATTATTGGTGGGGATTTTACCGTCGTGAGTCAAAAGTGAAATGAAATCAATGTCGTAGCTAGCTCTTATCTGTCTTACATGTTAAGACTATTCTACTCACTCGGTAACGCGCTCGGTTCATTGACATTTATAAAGTAAAATATTAATTTATCAAACTGGTGACATGAATATGTTACCCAGCGTTTCGGTTAGTCATATTGGTACCGGCAGTTTCAAATGATGCGCACGATTCTGGGCCGTACGCACACATTGGTTATAGAGTTTTAAAAAAATAAATATTTGTATTTTCAGCATTAGTCTTCTGACTGACGATACGGCTGCAGTGATTTTCCTAGTTTAACGGACCGGATCTTCCGGCATCATATGATCTGTCGATAACAATAGTATTAAAGGAATTATTAGTGTACAAGATGGAAAAAGTGAAAAGAAATAAACGAAGAGAGAAAGTGAAACTCAAAACGATTTATTAATAATTTCACTTATTCCCCCCTTCCCCCGTTCCAACGGTTCCTTCCTACCTCCTTGGCATTGATCCATTCCACAATTTAAATTCCTTCTCAAATCTCAAATCTCATTTCTAAATATATTTTTCCTTAAGTTATCCCCCTTTGTTGGCACATATTATAATAACAACGGCCCACACTTAAATGTAAATTTAGAATTGAATAAAGAAAAAAAATTAATTAATAAATCATATAAAATAAAATATAATAAAATTATAATAATTAGTATATAAACAAATGTTTATAATATTTTAACTTTAGTTGAATAATTGTTTAATTAAATTTTGAAATTTTCTGCGTTCCTACTTCCAATTGTCTGCTGCGGTATTTCAATGGTTTTCCCCGTTTTTTCGACCCTTTCGGTCTTTTATTGTTGTCTTTTGAAAATGAAAATTTTTCTTTCGAAAATTTAAGATTACCTCTTTGCCGAACTTTTATTTACCAGACAGTATTTACTATTCTGGCATTTAATCAGTTTTTTCGTGAAATTATTAATAAATCGTTTTGAGTTTCACTTTCTCTCTTCGTTTATTTCTTTTCACTTTTTCCATCTTACGGCAACTACATCGCATTGCTACAGCCTCGAACGACTAATCTGCACTTATATTTACCAGCAATGCTTCAAGCAAACTACAATCTCCTTTTATATATATATATATATATATATATATATTAAAATTTCTGGCTTTCGACATTGACTCCTACAACGAAAAGCATATATATATATATATATATATATATATATATATATATATATATATATATATATATATATATATATATATATATATATATAGTAAGCTATGAAAATATATTTATGGCAATTAAGCTACACAGAGTCTCCTGCGTTTCATCTCTGGAGGGGGATAATCTTCAGGCTGAAAAAATGTATATATATAGTGATTGCATTGATGTTTCCTAGATTTTAATCGAATGAAACTCCGGTATTTATACAATAGTGCTCAATAACAAGTAGAGCTGTATTATAGTATAAATTCTTTTATTTATACAAACATTATTAGCTACATATGTGCATGCATTTTTCAACTGCCATTTGTTTCGAAATAGAGCCTCTTCAGGCAACGTAAAAAATTTACATGGATTTAAGAAGCTCTATTTCGAAAGAAATGGCAGCTAAAACATGTATGCACTTATGTAGCCAATAATGTTTGTATTAATAAATGAATATATATATATATATATATATATATATATATATACATCGTATATTTGGGTGATAAAAATCGCACATATTTCTACACAGAGCGTATTGGTACAGTGGTAGAACGCTGGACTATAGACACCAACATCGAGGGTTCGATCTCTGTGTAAGTTAGCCATGCTGATGACGGCTGTGAGCCAGAAACATGTGTCCATGGATTACTTTTATGTGCGTATTAAATAAAATTATATATATTAACGTAAAACATACGTCCTATAAGTCGAGGGCGACAAGCATTGCAGTTTTCTGCATCTTAATCACTTAGGAAGTGAAACAATTGAAATAATAAGTAAGCTAATAACAACTAACGCTGCAATCACCTATAAAAATAATTACATAGAAATACATCGTATACATACATATATATATATATATATATATATATATATATATATATATATATATATATGTGTGTGTGTGTGTGTGTGTGTACTGCCGGTCGAACGATTTGAATCCTGTGCTCGAGTAACTCCAATCGAACATTCTTAACTATCCAGCCACCGTGAAAGTCATAGGAAATTGTTCGACCTGCTAAGGGAGAGAACTTTCACAGTATTGCTTAATTAGAAACGTTTCATATTTCTCTAAATGTGCTGAAATTTTTAAGTGCTCGACTTGTAACGGAACTATTAACAACAACAAAAACAATAAAAACAACAACAATAATAGCAACAACAACAACAATAATAATAATATATGTGTGTTTGTATTTTTGACGCCTTAAATCATTTTCAAATCAAGTTCCAAATAAAGAGTATGCAGACAAGTATTATAGTTGTTTCCAACGTTTGCAAGACAATTTGTAAAACTGGCAAAACTCGTTCATAGAATCTTTTCAAAATGCCTCCATTTTTTTATTTCAGGATTTTCAACATCAAAAGCTGAAAACGTACGGACAGCAAATCAAGGATTTCGGAGAAGATTTTGTCGAAGTTTTCAACGATGAAATCTTTGGAAAACTTGTTTTGATCAAGAATTCTTTTGCAGAAGACCTGTTGTCTTTTAGCGATGCCTTTCTGGCAGATTTCGGTGCTGTCTCAGCAGACGTTCAAAAAGTGTGGCAAGAATTTAAAGAAATGTACGAACGGAATTACTTTCACATGAAGACAGCTACGAAACTTTTCTCTCGAGTGTGGGAAGAGTTTTGGTCAAGTTATCAGAAGAAACTTATTCACCTAAAGAGTAGAATTGACCACATCTTTAATAAAATGGCGGCGACGGTTGAAGAGGTCGTAAGAACATCGCAACGCAAATATGCTCGATATCAAGAAGTGTTTAGGGTAAGGACTCCTGTTTTTATTTCCTGATTCTTTGTTTCTCGCTAATTTTTTATTATTATTATCTTTCAGAAATGTGATGCAAACAAACATCTATCCGCACAACTCCCCTCTTAGGATGCCCCCCTTTAATTTCTGACATCTAATTAACAGTAGCCCCTTAGGTCTCAGTGTGCCTTGTCTAGGGTGAACTCAACTTTTAAAAAAAATCCCCACTCACTTAAAAAAGCTTCACGCACAGAGGTTGTTTAAAACTTGTATCAGTCAATCAATCTTGTTTTTCTTCACCCAAAAATATTTGGTTAAAAAATACAGACAACTTATGTCTGCATATCTTCTGTTTGATCCTCTGAAGTTGTCTAATTTCGGGGTTAAACTGGCTGATGAACTTGCCATAGTGGTTGTGGGCCCGAGTACTTTCTGTCCGCTCTTCATGGGTTAGGTATCACGTAAAGACCGTGATCTCTTGTATTGTTTTATGGATATTTGGGCGGGACAGTTAAGATTAATAGTAGTCGTCGACTCCCACTCGTGTCCGACTATCAGGTTCTGTCGTCTGTCTGTTATTCTCTTTATTAATACTTATGAGTAATGTGGCTTTGAAGGCCTAGTCTATGACGGAAGAGCCGCGGACAGGGTTTACAGCGAAGGGTAGGGGACGGACGAGGTTGTTCATTCCGCTCTCTTCTTCTCCTTCGCTTTGCCTCTTCATTTTCCCTCCATCTCTCCTCAAAGTCCGCAATGGCTTGACGTGTTGTTTTTCTCCACATATTCCGGCAGCCCCCCCTCCACACACGAGGACGCGTCTATGTTTGTTAGGGTCAGGATCGCCGTTCAATGGTCGGCGCAGATCAGAACGATCAACTCAGGGCTGTTCATTGTATTTGTAGATTGGAAGCCGACTCTCAGCTTACAAAGTCACTATGTCCGGATTTTACATACATCACTTAGTATTACCAAATACTCACCCATCTAACTACTGACCAGACTCAACGTCGATCTTACGGGAATCGGTCATATAAGTATAAAACTGATAAACTATTTTGATAAGATGGTTTAAATACATTTTTTTTTAATGTTTTCTCTTTGTTTTCAACAGAAAAAAACGAATGAGTTCATCGTTTACAGCCAAGATTTGTCCGAAAAATTCTGTCGAAATACACTGGATATTTTTGTCAAAATCAACAAGACAATCGACAGACAGCGTGCGCTACTAAAAGGTAAGACGCGTTTCGCTTTTATTTAAATACTAGCAAATATGCTTTGGATTATCTCCCTTTACTAAAGAACTCTTTGGATTATCTCCCTTTACTAAAGAACTCTTTGGATTATCTCCCTTTACTAAAGAACTCTTTGGATTATCTCCCTTTACTAAGGAACTCTTTGGATTATGTCTCTTTACTAAATAACTCTTTGAATTATCTCCCTTTACTAAAGAACTCTTTGGATTATCTCCCTTTACTAAGGAACTCTTTGGATTATCTCCCTTTACTAGAGAACTCTTTGGATTATCTCCCTTTACTAGAGAGCTCTCTAAAATATATTAAACCATGTTGAATGCGGAACGCTGGTAATTTCACTGACTCCTTTTTGTTTCCCTGTTTTAAATTGGATATTTAAATGAGGTAGTTTTTTCCTGGTAAACATAAATAAATTGTTCATCTGCATGTATTTTCACTTAAACAAACATTTACCGATAAATAGGCATAACCGTATTTTCGTATATTTCAATTTTATTTTTTTTAATTCTGATGTATGATAGGATTATTATAGGCTGGAATAAAGCTGCCTATATGGTAGCGTTCCGAAAACCCTGTAATAAATGCTTCAAAACGCTTGTAAACAAGTTTTATATGGATCTTACTTTCTACAATTTAATTTAAATATATATTTAAATCCATATATATATATATATATATATATATATATATATATATATATATATATATATATATATATATATATATATATATATATGGATTTAAATATATATGCGAATGAAATCAAACGATTAATCGAACCCCTCATGTAATCAATAGTAAATGTTATTGGAAAATATTTTCGTTCTTCCAGAAATCTTCGATCAGATACGCAAGAATCCCTACGGAAAGAAGTTGGTCGATATTTTGATGTCAATGTATGAGACGATGACCGAAAAGAAAGTGCAGGTCAAAGGTCATATGAACACTTTGACCAATAGCATCTATTCTGCTCATGCCACATTGAATCGTCAAATTTCTAAAGTGAGACAGTATCCATTCGTCGATGCCATCATGGATGCAATAAACGAAGTCTACCAACAGGTAATATAAAGCTTCTTTTTTATTTCATTTTTAACTGAAACCCAAACGCAAAAGAATTAATTGCTAATTACTTTGACTTTTTACCAATTGAATGGAATCATGTTCAATCGTCAAACTATGTCGAAATGTCTTTATTTTTGTGTTATTGTTTTTCATAGGCTTTATGGTCGTACAATTACTGGGATGTCAAAGACAATGTGTTGGGATTGAAGAACACTTTGTACAAAGTCGGTGCAGAGAAAATCAAGGAAATCAAAGACATTGTCACTGATATTGGAATGAATACTTTGGTCTTCGATCCGAAACGTGGCGAGATTATTGTCCATATTCGCTTTGGTGCTGCCAAATACGCCTACAACCATTTAATGTCGAGTGTAGAAGATGTGGAACAAGCTGTGATGAAGTTAAGCAATCTGATGCCAAACATGGACTTTAATGTTTGGGATATTTACTACGTGATGAAAGCCTCGTCCGACCTCTACGATAATATCCCTCCATTCAAAGGTACGCCATCTTCCCAGAGTTTTTTGTTTGTTTGTTTTGGTCTTTTTTTTTATTAACAATACAATCCCTTTAGATATAAAATAATCCATCATCATCATCATATCATCATCGTCATCATCATCATCATTGTATTTGAATGTTACTGAACACGATGAACATAAATTTCATCTTTCAGCTTATTCTGACAATCCGATTTCTCTATATTGCCATTTCAATAAACTGAACAATATCGTTCATAAGATCATGTTGATATTTGTTAATAACTCTTTCTTTCTTTCCCTCTCTCTATCTCTCTCTCTCTCTCTCTCTCTCTCTCTCTCTCTCTCTCTCAACTGATGACAAAATTTGATGATTTCTTTTCAGCCGAAGCAAGTCTGTTCGTTGGTCATCACATTACAACCTTTGATGGGCGCCATTTAAATTACAAGGGAACTTGCAGCTATCTCTTGGCACGTGATTTCGTCGATGGTAACTTTACTGTTGTGGCCAACTTCGATGCAGACCGCAGATCAAAAACATTGAAATCTCTCACTGTGACAACGGCTCATAATGAACAATTGGAAATCTTCCCCAATAACAAAGTATGCATCTTCTCGTTCTTCCGTTATTAATTGCAAAAAATGATTTACGAGAAATCAAATTGTCTCCTTCTTCAATATTAATGGCCATTTAATGTTTGGTTCTTCTTTTTGTCTTGCAAGGTCTTGATGAACGGACGTGTTGCGAAATTACCACTGCAACTTACCGATGCCACAGTTACTCGCGAAGGCAACCTGGTCGTTGTGCAGAGCAAACGAGGATACAAAGTGATGTGTGACCATGACAACGAATTATACACTGTGCAAATCAGTGGTTGGTATTTCAACAAAATGGCCGGCCTTTTTGGTAATTTCAACAACGAGCCCATGGACGACATGCTTATGTCCAATAATAAGTACACCAACGATTTGGAACAGTTTGCAGAGTCATGGTCAGTGTCCAGACAATGCAGATCTCATCGCAACTTTGCTCCCAGTCACATGGTTCCTGAGAACAGGGAATGTGCTCACTTGTTCTTGCAAACTGATTCACCATATCGTTATTGTTTCAAACAGGTAACAATTCTTCCTTTTTATTGAAATATTAATTTAAAATTACTAAGACGTTACTGAAATAACAAACTAACAACCATTTAGAACTGTCGTTACGTTTTCACTTTCTTCTTCATTTCTATTTGATTTAATATTTCCCACAAAAATTATAAGAAATAAACATTTGTTATAATTGTTGTGGAAAATATTAAATCAAAAAAATATGAAAAACCCCTTTAAAATAGTCCAAAGAAACTGGAATTTGAGGAATATTTATTAATTAATGTCTAATACTTATCGTTAAGATTTCACAAAAAATCGGAAGTATCTTAATTTTCATGTAGGGCTTCCACCTCCTTTTTGGCCTCTGTTCCTGAAAAAAATTAAACTAAATATATCCTACATTACCACACATTACGCCTTTCAGATGTGTTTCAAAATTCATAACGATCTATTAATTAGTTTAGGAGTGAATCCAATACATACAAATATATAAACATATATATGGCTCGACGATTCCCTACGGGGATCAAACGTGGACGCCTCGATGTCGCTTAATTGCCATAAATATATTTTTATAACTTATTATATATATATATATATATATATATATATATATATATATATATATATATATATATATATATATATATACGTACATTTTTAATGGTTTTAAAATTGACCATGTGACCTCCCTGTTTTGAATGTGGCCTTTTCTTTTTCCTTTCTTTTCATTCTTTCCCAATATGAACATCTGAGTGAAAGATTAGCCCCTGGTGAGATCTTAGTTTCTAATAACTATTGATCGATGACATAGACAAGCCAGTGTAACGGCTTTTTGTACATGTCTGTATAAATAATATATATATATATATATATATATATATATATATATATATATATATATATATATATATATATATATATATATATATATATATATATATATATATATATCGTTGGTTTAATAGTGCATACACATTATGTCTGCATATTTTCTGTTTGATCTTTTCGAGTTGCCTAATGAGTGTTCGTATTTCAGGCTGAAACTGGCTGATGAACTTGCCATAGTGGTTGGGGAACCTACTACTTTCGCTTCCATCTAGAACCATCATCTGGGGTTGGTTGGATATGAAATAAAGAATGTAAGCTCTTAAATATGTTAGCGAGATTTCGGCGGGACACTTAAGATTAGTAGTAGTATTAATGTCTTTTGTACTAATACTCTACCATATATATATATATATATATTAACATAGTTCACCCCAAACAAGGCAGGCCGCCACTGTAGACGAAAGAGGCTACTGAGAAGAAAGAAAAGGGGAGAAGGTTAGGGGGTCAACGTAAATTGGGACCTGTGCAGCGAGATGTCTGTTTACATTAGTTTTAAATTTCTACATGTCTGTACTGTCGGGGAAACAGGAGGCAGGGAGGGAGTTCCAGATGCCAGCAGCACGTGGAAAGAAGCTATTTGAGTAGAAGGCTCTCCGGCATCTGGGGACCTCCACAGTGAATGAATGAGATTTAGTTGATTGTCGAGTTTGTCTAGTGAATTTACGTCGAGGGGTCACCAGGGTAACCAATTCATCGGAGCATAATCCATTGAAGTACTTGTAAAACAAGCACAAGGATCCTACATTGCGGCGATGGGACAGAGGCTGGAGCTTGGTTGACAGTGAGGGACCTATTGGGTTGGCGACTCTTTTTTGGATCTTGTCAAGGAGGGAGAGACTAGTAGATGATGCACCATCCCAGATGTGGCAACAATACTCCATGCATGGGCGGATGGTGGCTTTGTAGAGATACATATATATATATATATAGAGAGAGAGAGAGAGATTATTTAAATTTCTTTAAATTCGCACAAAAGTTGGCTTAATAGCTCAATAGTGACTATTATTAGAGCTCAACATATAATAATAATTTAATAAATGTTCTGAATTAAAAAAAACATCTTTATTAAAACAATTGTTTCTGCTCATTTTCAAAATACACATTTTTTAATAATAAATTCAAAATGTTTTCAAAGGGCTTCTTCAGTAAATTTGAAAGAATTAATAATTCACTTAAGAATGAAAAATTTTTTTTAACAAATTCAAAACATTTACTAAATTATATATATATATATATATATATATATATATATATATATATATAGAGAGAGAGAGAGAGAGAGAGAGAGAGAGAGAGAGAGAGAATGAGAGAGCGATTGGAAAGTAACGCCCTATACCTGTAAATTATACTTGTGAGTTATACTTGTAAGTTATTACTGAAATATAATTCTTACAAGAAATTAATGGGGGGGGGGGCAAGAGTTATGAATTATGCATTATTTTTTCCTTTAGTCCTCACATTCCACGAGCGATGTTTTTGAAAATAGGGGAAAAATGCTGTTTTTCTGGTTCGGCTGCTGTTTTCAATACTCTCATAGTATTCATCACCATTCATCTGTCAATCTAGCCATCTTGTTGACCTTAATCTTCCACTGGGTGTTTAACCTTGATAAGAGTTGAGTCATCAGTAAAATAAAGAAAAAATAAAAAATTACCTTGTGAAATCAGTTGATGCGGTGTCCAGGCAGCTTTAGAAACTGGTTGCGATTGCTGGCACCCATATCATATTCATGTCTTGTAAAAAATATATTTCAGTAATAAATTACGAGCACTTAATAATAGAGAATTACTTTCCAATCACCCTGTATATATATATGTGTGTGTGTATGTATATATATGTGTGTGTGTGTGTGTGTGTATGTATATATATGTGTGTGTATGTATATATATGTGTGTGTATGTATTTTTTGTGTGTATATATATGTGTGTGTATGTATTTTTTTGTGTGTGTGAGAAGATCGATGTTTGTTTGTTATCTCCTTACTATTTTATATTCGTTTTGTTTCAGGTGAACCCCGACAATTTCTACCAAACGTGTGTCTCTCAGATGTCGTCCGAGGGAGCAACACCACGAGAGTTGTGTAAAGTGACGTCATTCTACGTGAGACAATGTGAAAAGAGACGAGTTTATCTCCGATATCCAACCGTTTGCAAAAGCTATTCAGGTAAATACCATTTTTATTTCAAAATACCATATACGGGAGGGAGGAGCTAATGTTTCGTTTTTCATTGTTTGCGCGATTCTCTTTAATCTGCCATAAAAGTAAAGACTCGTCATCATTTTTGTTATCTAATTAACCTACCCCTAACCCTAACCCCTTGTTTACAGTAAACACTATGCAAATTACACGGCAAAATGAAGCAATTAAGAAGCAACGCTAAAAAAGAGAGCCACTCTTTCTCTGAATGCTCACAGAGACATTAAAAACAATTAAAGAGTGGTTGAATAAACACTCGGTAAGATAGGGCGGAAGAATACAGAGATGACTAAGCGTGAGACAGGCGACTTAATCAGTTAATTACAAATTACGGTTAACTAAATTAAAATGAAATGTTTTTAAAACATAATTGCGTCGCAGATATAAAGAATATTTTAACGTGTATTTTTGTGTCATGACATTCTCTTGTCAGCTCGTTGATGTAGTTTGTGCGTACACACCGTAAACGCATATGTAAATAAGATAGACACATTTTAAGTCTCTTTATCTATATATTATCTATGAGAATTTATTAGAAGTATTAGTTATTCAAGAAGTTCTACACATGTCGCAGTTTGTGAATTTTGGTGGTTGTGACCCAACGAGTCACGATTAATTTAGTACTATATATATTAGTTTAGTACTATATATATTAGTTTAGTGCTATATATATATAGTTTAGTACTATATATATTAGTTTAGTACTATATATATTAGTTTAGTACTATATATATTAGTTTAGTACTATATATATTAGTTTAGTACTATATATATTAGTTTAGTGCTATATATATATAGTTTAGTACTATATATATTAATTTAGTACTATATATATTAGTTTAGTACTATATATATTAGTTTAGTACTATATATTAGCTTAGTGCTATATATATATTAGTTTAGTGCTATATATTAGCTTAGTGCTATATATATATTAGTTTAGTGCTATATACACGGCTAAAGGTCAACAATACTAAATTTGTGACCTTCAAAATATAACATTTTGTTGCATTATGAATAGGTCATTGGGTCGAAACCTTGACAGTGCCAATATAAGTCATGCATAATATTATTATAGCTGCTCTATCTTGTATAGTATTGAACACTTTTGAATTCAATACATACCATGTACCAACTTATATATGTATATATATATACATTAATATTATTTATTAATATATTTATATATATAGATAGATATTAATAATATATATATATATATTAATAATATATATATATATATATATTAATAATAATAATAATAATAATAATAATAATAATAATAATAATAATAATAATAATAATAATAATAATAATAATAATAATATATATATATATATATGTATCTGGTTGAACAGGAGTGCCAACTTCTGTTTAATACTTTTGTGATCCAATCTTTCTATTCGTCGAACGATAGATCTTGTACTGTTAACCATGGAGTGTAGGAAATCTCCATATTTGACGCAAACGTTTTCGATCATCATTGATCGTCTTCAGGCGGATGATTGATCTATGCAAAATAAAATTGGTGAATTTATTAAGAAGACGTTTCCATGTGATTAAAAACATTAAAAACATTCAACAGCATTTCAACACGCCTTCGCACCCCTCATAACGAGCATGGTTGATGTTGTTTTTTTTTAATTGAATGAATAATGCTTCTATTATGGGTAGGCGAATACCGCAAAATGACACAGCAAGGATGGATGTACTACCGGTTAAGATATTTCTACAATTATCTTTGGAGATGTTATGTGCTGTAAGGTGTTTGTAAATAGAGCTTTGAGGGGAGGCCAGGTGGCAAGTTAGTCGACGTGAAATACTGGTTCTAGTCATGCCAATATACGTGCTGTTGGCAGAGACACATTCTCCAATAGTTATACAATATATATATATATATATATATATATATATATATATATATAATCCAGACAAGGTAAACATCCACAGGACAAGAATCCAAAGAATTTCAACCTGGCTTATAAAAAGTGGTCAATATCAAATAGAGCTTTTATATATATGATTATTTTTTTTATTTATACAGACATGTACAAAATCTGCGACACTGGCATGTCGATGTTGTCGATCAATAATTGTTAGAAACTCAGATCTCATCAAGTAGAGTTAAAATCCGATTTTGACCTCAGATCATATTTGGGAGAGAAAAGAAAATGAAATTTAACATTTAAAATTTAAAATTTAAAATTTGAAAATTTATTTGATCCATTTTATTTCATTTTATATTTGATTCTCAACGCTCTCAAATCTAACCACGTGACTTTCCAAATTTTAAAATTTTCTTTTTCTTTTCAATAAATACAGTGGCAGTGGCAGCGAAGTGTTGTAGTTATTGTAACATACTTCAGACTTTTGTTAATTTATACTAATATTAATTATTACCGGCCTGCAAGGAACTACTTCACCATTCTCACCGGTTAATCTATTTAATCTGAGTTCTGTTCAATAAATGCTTATTCGATGACAAAGTTTTGTAACTGAAACGAAATATTGAATTAAAAGTAGAATGATTCAGTGTTCATTTTTACCTGTTCTATTTTGTTTGTTTTTTGCGTTATTATGTTATTTCTATCTATCACATCCACTCTCTCTCTCTCTCTTTCTCTCTCTTTCTTTCTCTCTCTCTCTTTCTTTCTCTCTCTCTCTTTCTTTCTCTCTCTTTCTTTTTCTCTCTCTTTCTCTCTCTCTCTTTCTCTCTCTCTCTTTCTCTCTTTCTCTCTCTTCCTCTCTCTCTTTCTCTCTCTCTCTCTATCTATCTATCTATCAATCTATCTCTCTCTCTCTATCTCTCTCTCTCGCTCTCTCTCTCTCTCTCTCTCTCTCTCTATATATATATATATATATATATATATCAATCTCTATCTCTATCTCTCTATCGCTATATATATCTCTTTCTCTCTCTCTCTCTCTCCCTCTCTCTCTCTCTCTCTCTCTCTCTATATATATATATATATATATATATATATATATATATATATATATATATATCTTTCGTTATGTAACCATACGGTCTATCTATCTATCTATAAATATAAAAGAATGATTATTTTCACAATTTTACAGATTATCATTCAGAAAATATATCGTCTTAATCGTTGAAGTCTTTCTTATTTTTCTTTTCTTTTTCTTTGTGCAGATAACGTTTTGTACACCAGTGAGGACATTACAAATTCTATACGTATTTGAACTTGGTTGCATAACATCATTTCATACGAGGAAAAAAAATCAACACAGATTGGAGAAACGATTCGCCATCTTGAAAACTCAGGGATTCATTTTTCAAACTATTTTTTAACATTATTCAAATAAAATATTTAAATCATTAAAACGGATTATTTCTTCATTTCAGACTAATGTAATTATTAATATAATTTAATAACGTAATTATTAATATAATTTAATTACGTAATTATTAATATAATTTAATTACGTAATTATTAGTACGTATAATAAAAGCACCCATATATATTAATTTAACTGGTTATTTATACAAACATTTTTGGCTACATATGTTTATGCAGGTTCTCCTTTTTATTTTCATTTTATCAGCTTGGTCCGATAAGACTCAACCTAAATAAAAACTGTAGCTGAAACATGTACGCACATATGTAGCCAAAAATGTTTGTTTACATAAAAAATATACTACAAATATATAGCTTAAGTTGGTATTAAGTACTTTTATAAAAAAAAACACAGTACGGATTCCCGGGAGTGATTACCCAACTCTTATAAACAAAATTTATCCGGAATTTATATATATATATATATATATAATTAATAACCCCATTTATTGTATACAGATTTTATAATTAATTTACAAATCAACTTTTTTGTATGCACAAAAGTTAGACATAGACGCGCGTTTCTGGCTATAAACCGTCCTCAGGATGCCTTACCGGGCAGGGATCGAACCTTCGATGTTAATATTCGTAGTCTAGCGCTATAACCACTAGACCAGAATGTGTTTTTTAAAAGTTTTTTTTGCGATGCGTTTTTATTTTTCGTTTTTATTATTTAAGAATATGCAAATGAACGCATGTTTCCTTTTTTAATTCGCCCTCAAACGGACGAATCATCAATTGTATATATAGATTTAAAAAAAATAATTAATTAATTTTTAAACCAATTTATGGGATACAGATTTTTATAATTATTTTACAAATAAATTTATATATATATATATATATATATATATATATATATATATATATATATATATATATAGAGAGAGAGAGAGAGAGAGAGAGAGATTTTGATGTTTCACTGAGAATAGTGTATACTCAGTAAAGTCCGGAACAAGGCCAATAAAACACAAGGGCGATGAAACCCGATTATTGGGTATATAGCATTTATATGTATATTTGGAGAGTTTGTGGAGGTTGACCCAAGAGTATGTCTTCCGCCAAATGTGGGTGGATCCCCCCTCCCCTTCCCCCCCCTTTTTAGTTTACATCGGACTTAATTCTTGTGGGGGCGCGTCACAGTCACCACATATTAACAAGTTTTTTTAGCTGTTTTAAAAAACTTTTTCTTCTTAAATGACTTCAATTGTGTCAATTCGCCGTTGGGTATTGTTAATTGTTGAGGTCCATATTTTAGGTTTTATATATACCCTGATGAGCTGCCAAGCAAGTACCTTGCTCTGGTAGCTAAACACGTGTAGGGAACAATGACTTTAGAAAATAAATGCATGATAAAAGAAGAAAAAACTTTTTTGTTGTGATGAATCCTCTTTTGAATGAAATGTCTTGGTAAACTCTCCAAATATATATATATATATATATATATATATATATATATATATATATATATATATATATATATATATATATATATATATATATATATATATATTACTTCCGAATATGTGCGTTCCACCTACGATTAAACTAAACATCTTTCTATTGGATTTACTTCATTCTTGAACTTTTTCAATGCTGCCTTCACGAAAATCTTTCTTTTTCATCTTTAAATCTCCTTTCACTGGACACCTTATCAACGGACATTTACCAACTGGACAGACCCCATATTTTCTTACACACACACTCTCAATCTCCATTACTTAATATTGTTTCAAATTTTGAATTTTGGCTTTTCCAACTTATCTATCTATGTAATTCCTCTAGTGATAAGATTTTAATCTTTGAAAAGGCTTGGCTTAAGGAAATAATAATAAACATGTTTTTACCGAGTACACCTTGCATTGAACAATCGAAGTTGAAATCAATTTGTCATTCGTACATGTTTATCCCTCTTCTTTCATCTATCTTTATATATATATATATATATATATATATATATATATATATATATATATATATATATATATATATACTCGGTGTATGTCAGACTAATTTGTTACAATTATGCAATTCCCATGTTTATCATCATACTAAGGTACAAAATAAGTGAACTTATTTTTTTATTATTAAAAAAAAATACTGAATTCTTGACACTTTTATTGTTTTCTATGTTTAAAAGGGTTAGGGTTAGGGTTAGGGTTACGGTTAGGGTTGAAAAAAGTTAACACTTAACATCAGTCTCAAATCTCAGTCATGTAAAGAATTACCCACAAATACCTAAAATCGTTTTTTTTTTAATTTATTAAAAAGCTTATAATACCTTTACTTTCAGACAGATTGTAATGAAACTTGACAGTATGACTGGAAAGACACTGTTATTTCATATGATATTGGCCTCGTGAATACAAACGTCACTTCCGGTTCCAGTATAAGACGTTAATAGGTTAAGCAATCGATTGAATAAAGTTTAACCTGTAATGATGTGCAGTACGAGCCTTCAAATTTTAATGGTTGGATTTTGTCGACTGCTTGAATTGACGTCACGTTGACCTTCAACAGGAGGTCACTACTTCACCCTTTTTTTTAGTTTTTTGTTAGTTTTCTGTGTTTAGCAAATGTAAAATGTCATTGGAAAGTAAAGTTTTATCAAAGTAATCTTTTTCATAATTTTGTTATGGTTATTTTTGGAGATGTATACGTTTGTCAGTTAAAATATTTATTTTTCCAGATACTTCCAACAATCACAAAAAAAGCAGAGATTCGTAAAATGTCTCTTGGGTCATGGCGTCGTGAAATATGGAGCCATGGTAATATTGATGTTTATACAGACAGCGATGTATGACGATGTGAATGAAAGTAAATAAACTGAATTCATTCGATGTTTTTTCTTTAACTTGTTAGTTATTGCTGTAGTTTTCTTATTTTGTTTTGCCATTTTTAAAGTGACTGAAATTACAAGTGGTTTGTATTGCTGCACTACTTGTTGCTCTCTCTCTCTCTCTCTCTTTCTTTCTCTCTCTCTTTCTTTTTCTCTCTCTTTCTCTCTCTCTCTTTCTCTCTCTCTTTCTCTCTTTCTCTCTCTTCCTCTCTCTCTCTCTCTATCTATCTCTCTATCTATCAATCTCTCTTTCTCTATCTCTCTCTCGCGCTCTCTCTCTCTCTCTATATATATATATATATCAATCTCTATCTCTATCTTTCTATCGCTATATATATATCTCATTCTCTCCCTCTCTCTCTCTCTCTCTCTCTATATATATATATATATATATATATATATATATATATATATATCTTTCGTTATGTAACCATTCGGTCTATCTATCTATCTATCAATATAAAAGGATGATTATTTTCACAATTTTACAGATTATCATTCAGAAAATATATCGTCTTAATCGTTGAAGTCTTTCTTATTTTTCTTTTCTTTTTCTTTGTGCAGATAACGTTTTGTACACCAGTGAGGACATTACAAATTCTATACGTATTTGAACTTGGTTGCATAACATCATTTCATACGAGGAAAAAAAATCAACACAGATGGGAGAAACGATTCGCCATCTTGAAAACTCAGGGATTCATTTTTCAAACTATTTTTTAACATTATTCAAATAAAATATTTAAATCATTAAAACGGATTATTTCTTCATTTCAGACTAATGTAACTATTAATATAATTTAATAACGTAATTATTAATATAATTTAATAACGTAATTATTAATACGTATAATAAAAGCACCCATATATATATTAATTGGTATTAGTTTTTGGTAGTGATAACATGATTTTCGAGACCACGCTGTACACTAGCACTTAATTCGTCCAGTTTAGTCTTCACAACTATCTACTCAATTGTAACTTGATTGGATAATTTGTTTCTAAAAATATATTTCTCTATTTAAAAAATGCCATGACGCTAATAAAAGAGGTGTCTGAGTAAAATTAAAGAAACATACTATTCTACATGATGGTGTTCATATGATGTGCGACAGTCTCAACGCAAGTGAATAAACTGGATCCATTACATGTTCTTTTCTCTAACTGTATTACTTGTCCCTCTATTGTTGAAGTAACAGGGGACTGGCATAAAACCAATTCCCCCTCCAAAGTAATACCGTATATTATCGCTGTTTATTTGTCTTATTTATCGAAAAGTTACAATTACGGTCTGTTTAGTGTCGGTAATTTGTTTCTAAAAATCTATTTCTCTATTTAAAAAATGCCGGAAATCTATTTTTAAATTATAATGCTGATTTTGTTGATAATTTAATACGCGTTAGGTGAAAACGAACAGTAAAAGACAGAGACGCTGATTAATCTCTTTGTGAGTAACTTAATTAACAGGTGCCCAATTACTTTATTTATGGAGATCGATAAATAATTCTTCATTATGAAAATGATTTATATTGATTTCGGTAATATCGATCTACCTCCCATTGCAACAGTTGAGGAGTCGAATGAGGGCTGGGTGTTTTTTTTTTTCAGTTAAAATATTTATTTTTCCAGATACTTCCAAGCACCTGTCGTCTGTCGGTGGGTCGATCAAGTTTGAAATAAAATGTTGTCTGCATGTCACGCGTGAATTCAAAATAGTTGCTTGGTTGTTGGTTTTTGCGACATGTAATATGTCTTTGGTTGAGTTTATGCCAAAACTGTAGAAAAGTTTAGCATGCGATTGGTGGTAGATTGATTGGTTTTCTAGGCGTATATTTTGTACACAAATAGTCCGTACACGATAGATTCTATTAAACCCATAGATGGGGGTTCTGTCTAGTACTACCACTTCTCTGGCCGTGGTAGGTAAGAGATGACACTACCGAAGGCTCTCAAATTCAGTCCTCACTGCTGAATGCAATTCTGCATCATACCCACGAAGTTAGGGGAACTTGATAAGGTTGAAAAATTGTGTAGGCTACAAATAATGGGACAAACAGCTGAAGAAAAATAAATTTTGTGATGGTGGGGGTAAGATAAAAGTTGACACCTTGCCCAAGGGTGTCCGAAGAGGTTTTTTAACGTGTTGAGTCAAATTCTATTTAATCTATAGATGAAACCCTGGCATGTGCCACAACTCTAGGTAAGAGTGGACCTGGGAGTAGTGGAAACTAGAGGGCAAATCCGCTGTTCCCAAAGCTCACAATTTAGGGACTTCAAACGCAGATGCACTTGAAATTTATACGAATAATCCTAACCCTAACCCTAACCTTAACCCTAACCTTAACCCTAATCCTTACCCTAACCTTAACCCTAACCTTAACCCTAACCCAAACCCTAACCTTAACCCTAACCTTAACCCTAACCTTAACCCTAACCGTACTTTGAATAGAAAGACGTTAATGTGAATGTTTGTCTCCTGACTTCTCCCCTCCCGCGTCGTCAATATCCGCCCGTCCTTTTCGCCCTCAATCTTAAAAAATATTGCCTCGTGTACTCTCGCAATAGAACGACCTTTTGACCGAAACAAAAACCAGGACAAGCATTAAAAGAAGACTCGTAATCTATTCATATTTGTTTGTTATAAAATCTATAAAATATCAAAATTTAAAATGGCGACCTTCTTCTTGAACTGCAATCAGTGTATTTTCTATTTAATTAAAAAGAAAGCTTCAAAAAGAGTAATGACCAAAATATATATTTTTTTAATTTCGAGGTTTGGTCGTCTGTCGATACCTTCGGTTTCACGGAAATACTAGAAATCCAGCCCGCAGAGCCAAATATACCAAGTGTACTCAATCGATGTATAGTGTTCCTTGAAATAAAAATATATGCACTTACGTACGTCACTGTCACTCAAGTCATTTCTCCCATACTAAGCACACACGCACACACACACACACACACACACACACACATATATATATATATATATATATATATATATATATTAGTGAAATTAAAGCTGAATTATTTCTACATTTGATTATTGGGGAAGTGGTCGTTTAATCAGTACCACTGGAGAGCCATGGATATTATAACTGTCCTGTTTTTAAATCTCCGAAACAGTTACATAACTGATGATCCCCGTTTCAATATTTCACGCTTAAGTTTTTGTTTCACTGTTAGATACTTGAATCCCCTTTTGTATTTGTAAATTTTCCAGTGCTAAGTCTGCGATATCTTGGATTTAATTAGTTTCTCTGGGAATTTAAACTGCATTTTCTTTCTTTGTTTAAAGTGACCTTAAGCTTCTTTAGACTATATATATATATATATATATATATATATATATATATATATATATATATATATATATATATATATATAAATTTATTTAGATACTGTATATTACATATTTCAGCAATGTACCGCGGTTTTATACAAAAGGGCAGATTTAGACATCTTTTGAATGAAACCGCGGTACATTGTTGAAATATGTAATATACAGTATCTAAATAAATTATATTAGCTCTCTTATACGATCGAGCACTTTATTTGATTTCTTTTCATATACAACCTTACACACACACTATATATATATATATATATATATATATATATATATATATATATATATATATTATATTATATATTTTATAGAAGAGAATTATATATATATATAGTTGTTGCTAATCCTACGACTATGAGCCCTATGCTAAAGATAACTATTACCCCCTTTATGTCAACCCACTATCTAACCACCCTAGATCTGTAAGTAAACACATCCCCGAATCTATTAGTCGTAGGATTAGCAACAACTCCTCTAATATAGATATATTTAATAAACATAAGAATTTTTATGATAAAGCACTAAAGGAGAGTGGATATAAAAATACCAAAATAGAGTATATTCACACTACACAAAATAACCTTAGTAGGTACAAAAATAGAAATAGGAAAATTATCTGGTATACACCTCCATTTAATAATTCAACTAAAACCAAATTAGGGGAAAAATTCTTGAACTTAATAAATACTCATTTCCTCACTAACAACATACTCCATAAAATTTTTAATAAGAACACACTGAAACTCAGCTATTGCTGTGGTGACAACCTGGAAAAAATCATAAATAGGCACAACAGTAAAATACTAAACACCCCAGTAACCTCAAATCCTAGGAGAACATGTAACTGTACTAACAAATCAAACTGCCCCCTAAACCAAAAGTGCCTATCAACCCAAGTGGTCTATGAGGCATCTATCTCCTCAACCGTAAATCCATCCCAGACTAATTATTATATTGGTTTGGTGGGTAACAACTTCAAGGAAAGATTCTACAACCATAACCTCTCCTTCAACAACCCTAACCACCCTGGCCAAACTGGACTATCACTACACTACCACAAAATAAAAACAAAAAAAGAAACTCCTATAATAACGTGGAAAATCCTTAAAAAAATCTAGCACCTGCAAATCAATGAACTCACCATGTAGATTATGTCTAAATGAAAAACTGGAAATTATCCGTTTTAAAGACAGAAATAAACTCCTAAATAGAAAACAAGAGACGTCTATGTACTGTAAGCATAGTAGACTCTACCTCCTTAGCAACCCCCATACTCCGCCTTAACCCCACACCAACCCCTCACATATAAAAATGAATCATTACATTTCTTTCTCCTAGATACCTCCCTACACATTTACCTCACCCCTCCCCATTATACACTACCTCAAAACATATTACGACCCCTTACCCACCCACCCAAATTTATAACCCAACCCCACCCTCAGCAAGTCTTGGCGAATCTATAGATATACAACCACTTAAACTCATAACCGTGATAGCTATAAACTCTGATATCACTTAGATTAATCTAATTTCAATTACTTAATCCTTTGAAATACCAAAATCTGATTACCACCTTGATCATTTAGTTATTGACTGGTATTCAGTCTTTATTATTTGTGGTGGAACTATAATAGCTTACCATCATCTATATACTTATTATGTCCATTGACCTTGCGAGTAGCGGGGTCATTATTATTATTAGTAGTATTATTAGTACTATTGTCATTATGACTATCGTAAGTATTATTAGCATTATTATTATTATTACTTTTATTAATACTAAGAGTAGTATCATCACTTCTTTCATATATTAATTTTATTAATATTAATTTGATTATTAGTATACTATAATTACAATTAACAAATATTATCACAACGAGAATTACTACTATTACTGATATTAATATCATTATAAAAGCCATAACTAGTAATATTATTGGATAATGACGACTAATTAATATAGAAATCGAATGCTAGTATGGCATTTAATACCCTAAATAAAATTATCAAACATTTTTTATACGATAACCACCAAAGATATGCGACAATCTTTTAATTTTTATTATATAGAATAAATTCAAACCCATCCCACTCTCTGCTCCAGTTAAGATTAAGGTCACAATAACCCAGACACTAAATACCACCCCACCCAATTTCTTAGAATATCACCCGTTAGAACCTCTCCCTTCCTCCTTTCCATTTTTTGCTATATGCGAACCTCGTCTTCATCCCCCTCCCTCTTATCCATCCCCAATTTCCTGTTGTTGTTGAATTATAGAAATTTGAACAGTGGATTCCAAAATGCCTGACGGGTTGACGTTTATTTTAAACGTTAATGAAACACAATATATTATGTAGCAAAATGGAATAAAACCATAAACAATATATATATATATATATATATATATATATATATAACAAAATTATGTATATCTTCCTTGTTTGAACTATAATTTTCCATTATTCATCCCTGTAGTCTCTTCTGGTGATAAGAGCTTGCATTTTTGAAAATCTATGGGTTAACGAAAGGAAAAAAGTTTACTTATATATTCCTTGTTTGAATTACCTGATAATTCAATAAATATTTTTCTTTTCAAATCTTAATCCTCATCACTCATTTCATATTATTGCTCTCTCTCTCGTATAGTGAGCATTGACTTTTCCAGATAGGATTAATTTAATTTAAAGATAACATTTTATTTTTATTATCTGTATATATATATACATGTATATATATATATATATATATATATATATATATATATATATATATATATACATGTATATATATATACATGTATATATATATATATATATATATATACATGTATATATATATACATGTATATATATATATATATATATATATATATATATATATATATATATATATATATATATATATATTATGTGTATTTAGGCAGCATTTTCTCATTTATGCGAACAGTGTTAAAAATAACAGAATTCGTCTGTTTAATTATACCTTTTTTTATTTTTCCAATTTTTCTGATTAAAATAAAATAAAAATTAATAAATCTTCCATATGTTTCACAGGTTTCACGAACGTTTTTGATTCTTCGTCGAATCATCCTCGGGTGTCAAAAGCAAATGAACAAAAAATCTGCAGAAAGAAGATAATTTTAAAAAGATAGCTGAGAAACGCGCATGGAACGTTTTTCGCATTGTTACAGGAAGTTGTTCGCGATTTTAAATTCAGCAACGCTGGATGGCATCACAGAACAAAATCGCATTACGTTAAGCGTTTTAAAATATTACCACTGGTTTCATATGTGATGTTGTTAATTTTAGGTTGTTGTGTTTTTATGCAGAGAGCCTCGAGTATTTTTAATTTTGTTTAATTGGTTTCGGAATGTATGATTTGTGTTATTAACTAGAATTTGTCTTAAATCAGATGGAGGGCAGTTATGTTTTTGCAGATGTTGGTCAATTGAGCTAGAGTTTACAAGATGCATAGTGAGGCGGCGGGATAGGGTAGTGCTTCTAAAACCAATGTAACTATTAGCTTTATATATATATATATATATATATATATATATATATATATATATATATATATTCCTGAAACAGTTTTTCATGGTAAACAACTGATGATCCTTTAAATAATGTTAGAAGCAAACTAATATAATAACTGAAAAAGTTAAATTTACTTACATGAGTGATTTTCCACTGAACAACTTGGGACTTAAGTTGTTTTGTTTTGTTTTTTAATTTTTTTTTTAAAATATAGTTTTAATGGTTGAGAAACTTCCAAGACTATATATATATGTGGGTGTGTGTGTGTGTGTGTGTGTGTGTGTAGTAAATGTGTTATTTTTGTTTCCTAGATGTTAATCCAATGAAACTCCAGTGTTCATAAAAAACTGCTCAATAACAAGTTTTTTGTCTAAGGGTATGAATAAGCATGTTCTCTCAAGAGATCGCAGCTGAATCATGTATGCACATAGGTAACCAATAATGTTTGTATAACTAAAAAAATTATATATATATATATATATATATATATATATATATATATATATATATATATATATATATATATATATATAGGTCTAGATTTATTATAATTATAACAAGATGCGACCCAATTTTTTGACTTCAACTCGTATCTGGAACTCAATAATATCCAGCGCATATTTTCTATTGTTGTTGATAAAAAACTGACATTTTTAAAACTTACATAAATAATTGTAACAACAAAAACTTCAAAAATGTCAACAAAATATGCAACCGTTCGGGGTCTTGTGTCATTCGTGTTACAATTCAACCGTCGAAGTGAAATCACTCCAAACATATTTGCGTGGGTTAAAATATCGCTGGTCTTGTTAAACTTTGCTTATGTTTTTACTTACATTAAATTGCTTGTCATTGTTTTTCATGTTGAGAATACTCGTATACCTGAAATCTATTATTTTCATTTGTCTGTTTTATGGCATATCAACCCACTTGGGGTAATTTATGGTGAAAGAAAGTTGACAACAATGCAGTGGTTACTGGTGTCGAATGTGAACTCCGTCAGTGGGCCGTGTTTCTCATGTGTTATCGTGACTATTACATCACTTTCACTAATACCCTTGTGAAAGGTATGAACCGATCTGACCTCCTTTCAGCTATGAGTTGACTAGTAGGGTAAACTAGTTTTCTAATCCTTGGTAAGACAACTACTCTAGGAGAAGGTCAACTCCGAAATAACAGTATCAGATCAGTCTTCTTGGAAAACTGTGCTAAGAGGAGCCTGAATGTCTTGTAGAGACGTGGTAGTCAACCTTCAGCTGTGAAAAAGGCACTAAAAGGTTTCACGAACGTTTTCGATTCTTCGTCGAATGATCCTCAGGTGTCAAAAGCAAATGAACAAACAAGCTGGAGAAAGAAGATAATTTTTAAAAGACGACGGAGAAACGCGCAGAGAACGTTTTTCGCATTGTTCCAGGAAGTCGTTGACGATGTAAATTCAGCAACGTTGGATAGCATAACAGAACTATATATATATACATATATATATATATATATATATATATATATATATATATATATATATATATATATATATATATATATATAATTTTGTTTAAAAAGTCAAATCGATGACAATATTTACTTCTTTTTTTTGCAATAAATCAAATACTTCGATCAATACAAATCTTTTCCAATGAAAAATGAAAATCCGACATTTTTTTCTTTTTCTCATTGCCGATCCACGACGGCCAATCCGAAGCGTCTCGGCCTCTTCCGCTGTAATATGGAGACTGTTTAATGTCAAGATGTTCGTAGTAGTAAACGACGCCCGGCAGCGCGTGCAAGTATTAAAAACAGTCATTGCTCGTGTGACGATATGTTGCTGGTCGGAATGTTTCTTAGGAGAAATCATTTTACAAATATCGTCATGTTTACAATTTTTGCCCTGAAAGAAAAGTTTGAAATAACATTTCCAATATGAAGTCAAGTAATAAAAAAAACTGTCAGCGCGGTTGTGTTCTTAAAAAACCTGCTTGTTGACGATCGTACGCATCGAAACGAATTCCATTTTCATTTAACTAAAATTAATGGGTCCGTAGTTCCCATTAATTCTAGCAAATTAAATATGACGTCACGCCAAAGCAATACTTATTTCGTTAAGGTAATGTTTTAAGCTCTATTTATAAGAAAGTCTAAGTAAGTCAGTTGGTAGAACCTCAGACTGAAGACCTCAAGGTTCCGGTTTCGATTTCCACTCATTGCATCCGCTTTTTTTGTTGGGAATTTATTATTTACTATTAATGCAATATTCTCCATTTCTAAAAGTATTCATTATCTAAAATTATTTATTATATTTCGAAATGAGACAAATTTCGTTTTAAAAAATTCTCACTGACGGACGGATGAACAAAGTCTCTATTTATATAAGATTATTTTAAATCCTAAAACTGTAAATAAAAATAATTTCAATGTTTAAACCTTCGTTTAAATACATTCTTCACTGATATATTCTTTGGGATTTTTTTGGAGGAGGGTAGCTGAGTTAACCCCAAACAAGACAAGTTACCACTGTAGACGTAAGAGGCTACTGATAATTAGGGTGAAATTTAGGGGATCATCCTAAATTTGGAGCCGTGCAGCTAGATGTTTCATGTACAATCGGAGAAACAGTGAACAGGGAGGGAGTTCCAAAGGCTCTAGGAAAGAAACTATTGGAGTAGAAGGTTCTTCGGCATCTGGGGGCTTCCACGGTGAATGGATGGGATTTAGCTGATTGTCGGGTTGGTCGAATGTATCTACGTCGAGGGAGTATTAGAGCAGCAAGTTCATTGGAGCACAATCCATTTAAGTACTTGTCAAACAACCACAAGGATCGCTACACTGTAGCGATGGGACAGGGACTGGAGCTTGCTGGATAGTGAGGGATCTATTTAATAAGATACTCTTTTTTGGACCTTGTCTAAGAGAGAGAGAGAGAATGAGAGAGGGAGGGAGAGAGAGAGACTGGTAGATGGTGCACCAGCCCAGATGTGACAACAATACTCCATGCATGGGCAGATGGTGGCTTTGTTGAGATATAGGATACTGTCAGGTGTGAGACGTTTTCTAGGATGGTAAAGAAAGCCCACCGTCATTGCAGCAGCATTAATTTTATTTTTGTTTTATGAAATCAACAAATCTATTAAAAAACTGAATTTCGTTTTTTTTTTTTTTTTTTTTTTTTTTTTTTTTTTTTTTTGGCTAAGAAAGCATACGCACAAGCCATGTAAGATAGGCAAAAATTTAATCAGTGTACAAAAATAAATCAAGTTTTCTCTTGAAAGCACTGATAGTAGGCGCTTGGATGACCTCAGCGGGAAGCCTGTTCCAGGGGTTGACAGAACGAATTGAGAAGGATGCTTGACGCCTCTGAAGTCGAAATTTACGACAGTAGAGCTTCTGGTCATGACCTCGAAGGCCTCTGTCTGGCGCACGAGTAAAGAATTCGTCAGCGGGGAGATTGATGAGCCCATTCAGGATTTTGTAAACCAGGATGAGGTCCCCTCGCATCCTTCGAATTTCGAGCGTCGGAAGTTGAAGACGGTGGAGTCTTTCTTCATACGAGAGATCGGCAAAGCCAGAAATCATTTTGGTTGCACGCCTCTGGATGCGTTCAACATGAAGTATATCCTTTCGGAGATAGGGACTGCACGCCTCAACACCGTACTCCAGCAAAGGTCGAACAAGCGTCAAATAGAGTGGACGGAACACTTCGGCCGTCAGGTTGATGAAGGAACGTCGAATTTGAAACAAGACGCCCCGGGCTTTGCTGGACATTTCAACGCAGTGACGAGACGGTTTGAAAGAGCTATCCACTCTTACACCAAGATCAGTTGCCTGAGATACTGAGGCCATTTCATGGTTGTTCGGACCGATAGTGAAGAGCTGGGATGGTCGCGCGCCAACTGGAAGATGACTGCATTTGGCTGCGTTGAGTGGAAGGTCCCAGTCTGAGGCCCAGTTTGCAGTACAATCCAGATCGGTTTGCAGGATGGCATGATTGCGTCTTTGCGCTATGAGTTTGACATCATCAGCGAAAAGCAAAACTTTGCCCTGAAGTAAGTCTGGAAGGTCGTTGACGAACAGGAGGAACAAAATCGGGTCAAAATTTCTTTAGGTTCCAATCAATCTCAGTTATTTTATAAATCTAACCGATAATTTTGCCGGGTAACCCCAAATAAAATCGAAGGAAAATTCCAATGGTGTCTTCAGATTTTCTGAAAATTTAAGCCTTATTGAAACTTATCTGAATGTTTAAACCGTTAACATAATGATTTATTTATATATATATATATATATATATATATATATATATATATATATATATATATATATATATTTATATATATATATATATATATATTTATATATATATATATATATATATATATATATATATATATATATATATATATATATATATATATATATATATATATATACATACAGGGTGAGCCGAAAGTAGGTGGATAGTAAAAAATCATTTTTTTGTCGAAGCGTATTATTATCTCTCTCTCTAAATGTTTTTTACTGTCCACCTACTTTTGGCTCACCCTGTATATATATATATATATATATATATATGTGTGTGTGTGTGTGTGTGTGTGTGTGTGTGTGTGTGTGTGTGAAAAAGACAAACGGAAAACAGGTTAAAATGCAGGAGAAAAACAAAAATAAGAGATTTGACCGGTTTCGTTCGTATTAGCGAACGTCTTACTTTTTCTGAAGACATTCGTTAATACGAACGTCACAGAACGTCTTCTCATTTATTTCACATTGTTTATATGTAATGGTATAAAAATGTAGAATCTCATTTATTTGACATTGTTTATATGTAATGGTATAAAAAATAGAATCTCATTTATTTCATATTGTTTATATGTAATGGTATAAAAAGTAGAATCTCATTTATTTGACATTGTTTATATGTAATGGTATAAAAAAGTAGAATCTCATTTATTTCACATTGTTTATATGTAATGGTATAAAAATGTAGAATCTCATTTATTTGACATTGTTTATATGTAATGGTATAAAAAAGTAGAATCTCATTTATTTCACATTGTTTATATGTAATGGTATAAAAAAGTAGAATCTCATTTATTTCACATTGTTTATATGTAATGGTATAAAAAGTAGAATCTCATTTATTTCCCATTGTTTATATGTAATGGTATAAAAAAGTAGAATCTCATTTATTTGACATTGTTTATATGTAATGGTATAAAAAAGTAGAATCTCATTTATTTCACATTGTTTATATGTAATGGTATAAAAAAGTAGAATCTCATTTATTTCACATTGTTTATATGTAATGGTATAAAAAAGCAGAATCTCATTTATTTCACATTGTTTATATGTAATGGTATAAAAATGTAGAATCTCATTTATTTGACATTGTTTATATGTAATGGTATAAAAAAGTAGAATCTCATTTATTTCACATTGTTTATATGTAATGGTATAAAAAAGTAGAATCTCATTTATTTCACATTGTTTATATGTAATAGTATAAAAAAGTAGAATTTCATTTATTTGATATTCTTTATATGTAATGGTATAAAAAAGTAGAATCTCATTTATTTGACATTGTTTATATGTAATGGTATAAAAAAGTAGAATCTCATTTATTTCACATTGTTTATATGTAATGGTATAAAAAAGTAGAATCTCATTTATTTCACATTGTTTATATGTAATGGTATAAAAAAGTAGAATCTCATTTATTTCACATTGTTTATATGTAATAGTATAAAAAAGTAGAATTTCATTTATTTGATATTCTTTATATGTAATGGTATAAAAAAGTAGAATCTCATTTATTTCACATTGTTTATATGTAATGGTATAAAAAAGTAGAATCTCATTTATTTCACATTGTTTATATGTAATAGTATAAAAAAGTAGAATTTCATTTATTTGATATTCTTTATATGTAATGGTATAAAAAAGTAGAATCTCATTTATTTCACATTGTTTATATGTAATGGTATAAAAAAGTAGAATCTCATTTATTTCACATTGTTTATATGTAATGGTATAAAAAGTAGAATCTCATTTATTTTCCCTTGTTTATATGTAATGGTATCAAAAAGTAGAATCTAATTTATTTGACATTGTTTATATGTAATGGTATAAAAAGTAGAATCTCATTTATTTCACATTGTTTATATGTAATGGTATAAAAAATTAGAATCTCATTTATTTGACATTGTTTATATGTAATGGTATAAAAAGTAGAATCTCACTTATTTCACATTGTTTATATGTAATGGTATAAAAAATTAGAATCTCATTTATTTGTCATTGTTTATATGTAATGGTATAAAAAGTAGAATCTCATTTATTTCACATTGTTTATATGTAATGGTATAAAAAAGCAGAATCTCATTTATTTCACATTGTTTATATGTAATGGTATAAAAAAGCAGAATCTCATTTATTTGACATTGTTTATATGTAATGGTATAAACAAGTAGAATCTCATTTATTTCACGTTGTTTATATGTAATGGTATAAAAAGCAGAATCTCATTTATTTGACATTGTTTATATGTAATGGTATAACAAAGTAGAATCTTATTTATTTCACATTGTTTATATGTAATGGTATAAAAAGTAGAATCTCATTTATTTCCCATTGTTTATATGTAATGGTATAAAAAAGTAGAATCTAATTTATTTGACATTGTTTATATGTAATGGTATAAAAAGTAGAATCTCATTTATTTCACATTGTTTATATGTAATGGTATAAAAAGTAGAATCTCATTTATTTGACATTGTTTATATGTAATGGTATAAAAAATTAGAATCTCATTTATTTGGCATTGTTTATATGTAATGGTATAAAAAGTAGAATCTCATTTATTTGACATTGTTTATATGTAATGGTATAAAAAATTAGAATCTCATTTATTTGACATTGTTTATATGTAATGGTATAAAAAGTAGAATCTCACTTATTTCACATTGTTTATATGTAATGGTATAAAAAAGCAGAATCTCACTTATTTCACATTGTTTATATGTAATGGTATAAAAAAGCAGAATCTCATTTATTTCACATTGTTTATATGTAATGGTATAAAAAAGTAGAATCTCATTTATTTCACATTGTTTATATGTAATGGTATAAAAAAGTAAAATCTCATTTATTTCACATTGTTTATATGTAATGGTATAAAAAAGTAGAATCTCATTTATTTCACATTGTTTATATGTAATGGTATAAAAACGTAGAATCTCATTTATTTCACATTGTTTATATGTAATGAATTTAAAAAAAAATCGCATTTATTTCACATTGTTTATATGTAATGGTATAAAAAAGTAGAATCTAATTTATTTCACATTGTTTATATATAATGGTATAAAAAAGTAAAATCTCATTCATTTCACATTGTTTATATGTAATGGATTTTTAAAAGAATCGCATTTATTTCACATTGTTTATATATAATGGTATAAAAACCTTGAATCTCATTTATTTCACATTGTTTATATGTAATGGTATAAAAAAGTAAAATCTCATTTATTTCACATTGTTTATATGTAATGGTATAAATAAGTAGAATCTAATTTATTTCACATTGTTTATATGTAATGGTATAAAAAAGTAAAATCTCATTTATTTCACATTGTTTTTATGTAATGGTATAAAAAAGTAGAATCTAATTTATTTCACATTGTTTTTATGTAATGGTATAAAAAAGCAGAATCTCATTTATTTCATATTGTTTATATGTAATGGTATAAAAAAGTAGAATCTCATTTATTTCACATTGTTTATATGTAATGGTATAAAAAAGTAAAATCTCATTTATTTCACATTGTTTATATGTAATGGTATAAAAAAGAAGAATCTAATTTCTTTCACATTGTTTATATATAATGGTATAAAAAAGTAGAATCTAATTTATTTCACATTGTTTATATGTAATTGTATAAAAAAGTAGAATCTAATTTATTTCACATTGTTTTTATGTAATGGTATAAAAAAGTAGAATCTAATTTATTTCACATTGTTTATATGTAATGGTATAAAAAAGCAGAATCTCATTTATTTCACATTGTTTATATGTAATGGTATAAAAAAGTAGAATCTCATTTATTTCACATTGTTTATATGTAATGGTATAAAAAAGTAGAATCTCATTTATTTCACATTGTTTATATGTAATGGTATAAAAAAGTAGAATCTAATTTATTTCACATTGTTTATATGTAATGGTATAAAAAAGTAGAATTTCATTTATTTCACATAGTTTATATGTAATGGTATAAAAAATTAGAATCTCATTTATTTGACATAGTTTATATGTAATGGTATAAAAAAGTAGAATCTAATTTATTTCACATAGTTTATATGTAATGGTATAAAAAAGTAAAATCTCATTTATTTCACATAGTTTATATGTAATGGTATAAAAAAGTAGAATCTCATTTATTTCACATAGTTTATATGTAATGGTATAGAAAAGTAAAATCTCATTTATTTCACATAGTTTATATGTAATGGTATAAAAAAGTAGAGTCTAATTTATTTCACATAGTTTATATGTAATGGTATAAAAAAGTAGAATCTAATTTATTTCACATAGTTTATATGTAATGGTATAAAAAAGTAAAATCTCATTTATTTCACATAGTTTATATGTAATGGTATAAAAAAGTAGAATCTAATTTATTTCACATAGTTTATATGTAATGGTATAGAAAAGTAAAATCTCATTTATTTCACATAGTTTATATGTAATGGTATAAAAAAGTAGAATCTCATTTATTTGACATTGTTTATATGTAATGGTATAAAAAAGTAGAATCTCATTTATTTCACATTGTTTATATGTAATGGTATAAAAAAGTAGAATCTCATTTATTTGACATTGTTTATATGTAATGGTATAAAAACGTAGAATCTCATTTATTTCACGTTGTTTATATGTAATGGTATAAAAAAGTAGAATCTCATTTATTTCACATTGTTTATATGTAATGGTATAAAAAAGCAGAAACTCATTTATTTCACATTGTTTATATGTAATGGTATAAAAAAGCAGAATCTCATTTATTTGACATTGTTTATATGTAATGGTATAAAAAAATAGAATCTCATTTATTTCACATTGTTTATATGTAATGGTATAAAAAAGTAGGATCTCATTTATTTCACGTTGTTTATATGTAATGGTATAAACAAGTAGAATCTCATTTATTTGACATTGTTTATATGTAATGGTATAAAAAAGTAGAATCTCATTTATTTCACATTGTTTATATGTAATGGTATAAACAAGTAGAATCTCATTTATTTGACATTGTTTATATGTAATGGTATAAAAAAGTAGAATCTCATTTATTTCACGTTGTTTATATGTAATGGTATGAAAAAGTAGAATCTAATTTATTTCACATAGTTTATATGTAATGGTATAAAAAAGTAGAATCTCATTTATTTCACATTGTTTATATGTAATGGTATAAAAAAGTAAAATCTCATTTATTTCACATTGTTTATATGTAATGGTATAAAAAAGTAGAATCTAATTTATTTCACATTGTTTATATGTAATGGTATAAAAAAGTAGAATCTCATTTATTTCACATAGTTTATATGTAATGGTATAAAAAATTAGAATCTCATTTATTTGACATAGTTTATATGTAATGGTATAAAAAAGTAGAATCTAATTTATTTCACATAGTTTATATGTAATGGTATAAAAAAGTAAAATCTCATTTATTTCACATAGTTTATATGTAATGGTATAAAAAAGTAGAATCTAATTTATTTCACATAGTTTATATGTAATGGTATAGAAAAGTAAAATCTCATTTATTTCACATAGTTTATATGTAATGGTATAAAAAAGTAGAGTCAAATTTATTTCACATAGTTTATATGTAATGGTATAAAAAAGTAGAATCTCATTTATTTGACATTGTTTATATGTAATGGTATAAAAAAGTAGAATCTCATTTATTTCACATTGTTTATATGTAATGGTATAAAAAAGTAAAATCTCATTTATTTCACATTGTTTATATGTAATGGTATAAAAAAGTAGAATCTAATTTATTTCACATTGTTTATATGTAATGGTATAAAAAAGTAGAATCTAATTTATTTCACATAGTTTATATGTAATGGTATAAAAAAGTAAAATCTCATTTATTTCACATAGTTTATATGTAATGGTATAAAAAAGTAGAATCTAATTTATTTCACATAGTTTATATGTAATGGTATAAAAAAGTAAAATCTCATTTATTTCACATACTTTATATGTAATGGTATAAAAAAGTAGAATCTAATTTATTTCACATAGTTTATATGTAATGGTATAGAAAAGTAAAATCTCATTTATTTCACATAGTTTATATGTAATGGTATAAAAAAGTAGAGTCTAATTTATTTCACATAGTTTATATGTAATGGTATAAAAAAGTAGAATCTCATTTATTTGACATTGTTTATATGTAATGGTATAAAAAAGTAGAATCTCATTTATTTCACATTGTTTATATGTAATGGTATAAAAAAGTAGAATCTCATTTATTTGAAATTGTTTATATGTAATGGTATAAAAACGTAGAATCTCATTTATTTCACGTTGTTTATATGTAATGGTATAAAAAAGTAGAATCTCATTTATTTCACATTGTTTATATGTAATGGTATAAAAAAGTAGAATCTCATTTATTTGACATTGTTTATATGTAATGGTATAAACAAGTAGAATCTCATTTATTTCACGTTGTTTATATGTAATGGTATAAAAAAGTAGAATCTCATTTATTTCACATTGTTTATATGTAATGGTATAAAAAAGTAGAATCTCATTTATTTCACATTGTTTATATGTAATGGTATAAAACAGTTGAATCTCATTTATTTGACATTGTTTATATGTAATGGTATAAAAAAGCAGAATCTCACTTATTTCACATTGTTTATATGTAATGTTATAAAAAATAGAATCTCATTTATTTCACATTGTTTATATGTAATGGTATAAAAAGTAGAATCTCATTTATTTGACATTGTTTATATGTAATGGTATAAAAAAGTAGAATCTCATTTATTTGACATTGTTTATATGTAATGGTATAAAAAAGTAGAATCTCATTTATTTCACATTGTTTATATGTAATGGTATAAAAAAGCAGAATCTCACTTATTTCACATTGTTTATATGTAATGGTATAAAAAAGCAGAATCTCATTTATTTCACATTGTTTATATGTAATGGTATAAAAAAGCAGAATCTCATTTATTTGACATTGTTTATATGTAATGGTATAAACAAGTAGAATCTCATTTATTTGACATTGTTTATATGTAATGGTATAAAAAAGTAGGATCTCATTTATTTCACGTTGTTTATATGTAATGGTATAAACAAGTAGAATCTCATTTATTTGACATTGTTTATATGTAATGGTATAAAAAAGCAGAATCTCACTTATTTCACATTGTTTATATGTAATGGTATAAAAAAGCAGAATCTCATTTATTTCACATTGTTTTTATGTAATGGTATAAAAAAGCAGAATCTCATTTATTTCATATTGTTTATATGTAATGGTATAAAAAAGTAGAATCTCATTTATTTCACATTGTTTATATGTAATGGTATAAAAAAGTAAAATCTCATTTATTTCACATTGTTTATATGTAATGGTATAAAAAAGAAGAATCTAATTTCTTTCACATTGTTTATATGTAATGGTATAAAAAAGTAGAATCTAATTTATTTCACATTGTTTATATGTAAGGGTATAAAAAAGTAGAATCTAATTTATTTCACATTGTTTATATGTAATTGTATAAAAAAGTAGAATCTAATTTATTTCACATTGTTTTTATGTAATGGTATAAAAAAGTAGAATCTCATTTATTTCACATAGTTTATATGTAATGGTATAAAAAATTAGAATCTCATTTATTTGACATAGTTTATATGTAATGGTATAAAAAAGTAGAATCTAATTTATTTCACATAGTTTATATGTAATGGTATAAAAAAGTAAAATCTCATTTATTTCACATAGTTTATATGTAATGGTATAAAAAAGTAGAATCTCATTTATTTCACATAGTTTATATGTAATGGTATAGAAAAGTAAAATCTCATTTATTTCACATAGTTTATATGTAATGGTATAAAAAAGTAGAGTCTAATTTATTTCACATAGTTTATATGTAATGGTATAAAAAAGTAGAATCTCATTTATTTGACATTGTTTATATGTAATGGTATAAAAAAGTAGAATCTCATTTATTTCACATTGTTTATATGTAATGGTATAAAAAAGTAAAATCTCATTTATTTCACATTGTTTATATGTAATGGTATAAAAAAGTAGAATCTAATTTATTTCACATTGTTTATATGTAATGGTATAAAAAAGTAGAATCTAATTTATTTCACATAGTTTATATGTAATGGTATAAAAAAGTAAAATCTCATTTATTTCACATAGTTTATATGTAATGGTATACAAAAGTAGAATCTAATTTATTTCACATAGTTTATATGTAATGGTATAAAAAAGTAAAATCTCATTTATTTCACATAGTTTATATGTAATGGTATAAAAAAGTAGAATCTAATTTATTTCACATAGTTTATATGTAATGGTATAGAAAAGTAAAATCTCATTTATTTCACATAGTTTATATGTAATGGTATAAAAAAGTAGAATCTCATTTATTTGACATTGTTTATATGTAATGGTATAAAAAAGTAGAATCTCATTTATTTCACATTGTTTATATGTAATGGTATAAAAAAGTAGAATCTCATTTATTTGACATTGTTTATATGTAATGGTATAAAAACGTAGAATCTCATTTATTTCACGTTGTTTATATGTAATGGTATAAAAAAGTAGAATCTCATTTATTTCACATTGTTTATATGTAATGGTATAAAAAAGTAGAATCTCATTTATTTGACATTGTTTATATGTAATGGTATAAAAAAGTAGAATCTCATTTATTTGACATTGTTTATATGTAATGGTATAAAAAAGTAGAATCTCATTTATTTCACATTGTTTATATGTAATGGTATGAAAAAGCAGAATCTCATTTATTTCACATTGTTTATATGTAATGGTATAAAAAAGCAGAATCTCATTTATTTTACATTGTTTATATGTAATGGTATAAAAAGTAGAATCTCATTTATTTGACATTGTTTATATGTAATGGTATAAAAAAGTAGAATCTCATTTATTTGACATTGTTTATATGTAATGGTATAAAAAAGTAGAATCTCATTTATTTCACATTGTTTATATGTAATGGTATAAAAAAGCAGAATCTCACTTATTTCACATTGTTTATATGTAATGGTATAAAAAAGCAGAAACTCATTTATTTGACATAGTTTATATGTAATGGTATAAAAAAGTAGAGTCAAATTTATTTCACATAGTTTATATGTAATGGTATAAAAAAGTAGAATCTAATTTATTTCACATTGTTTATATGTAATGGTATAAAAAAGTAGAATCTAATTTATTTCACATAGTTTATATGTAATGGTATAAAAAAGTAAAATCTCATTTATTTCACATAGTTTATATGTAATGGTATAAAAAAGTAGAATCTAATTTATTTCACATAGTTTATATGTAATGGTATAAAAAAGTAAAATCTCATTTATTTCACATAGTTTATATGTAATGGTATAAAAAAGTAGAATCTAATTTATTTCACATAGTTTATATGTAATGGTATAGAAAAGTAAAATCTCATTTATTTCACATAGTTTATATGTAATGGTATAAAAAAGTAGAGTCTAATTTATTTCACATAGTTTATATGTAATGGTATAAAAAAGTAGAATCTCATTTATTTGACATTGTTTATATGTAATGGTATAAAAAAGTAGAATCTCATTTATTTCACATTGTTTATATGTAATGGTATAAAAAAGTAGAATCTCATTTATTTGACATTGTTTATATGTAATGGTATAAAAACGTAGAATCTCATTTATTTCACGTTGTTTATATGTAATGGTATAAAAAAGTAGAATCTCATTTATTTCACATTGTTTATATGTAATGGTATAAAAAAGTAGAATCTCATTTATTTGACATTGTTTATATGTAATGGTATAAACAAGTAGAATCTCATTTATTTCACATAGTTTATATGTAATGGTATAAAAAAGTAGGATCTCATTTATTTGACATTGTTTATATGTAATGGTATAAACAAGTAGAATCTCATTTATTTCACATAGTTTATATGTAATGGTATAAAAAAGTAGAATCTCATTTATTTGACATTGTTTATATGTAATGGTATAAAAAAGTAGAGTCTAATTTATTTCACATAGTTTATATGTAATGGTATAAAAAAGTAGAATCTCATTTATTTGACATTGTTTATATGTAATGGTATGAAAAGTAGAATCTCATTTATTTGACATAGTTTATATGTAATGGTATAAAAAAGCAGAATCTCACTTATTTCACATTGTTTATATGTAATGGTATAAAAAATAGAATCTCATTTATTTCACATTGTTTATATGTAATGGTATAAAAAGTAGAATCTCATTTATTTGACATTGTTTATATGTAATGGTATAAAAAAGTAGAATCTCATTTATTTGACATTGTTTATATGTAATGGTATAAAAAAGTAGAATCTCATTTATTTCACATTGTTTATATGTAATGGTATAAAAAAGCAGAATCTCACTTATTTCACATTGTTTATATGTAATGGTATAAAAAAGCAGAATCTCATTTATTTCACATTGTTTATATGTAATGGTATAAAAAAGCAGAATCTCATTTATTTGACATTGTTTATATGTAATGGTATAAACAAGTAGAATCTCATTTATTTGACATTGTTTATATGTAATGGTATAAAAAAGTAGGATCTCATTTATTTCACGTTGTTTATATGTAATGGTATAAACAAGTAGAATCTCATTTATTTGACATTGTTTATATGTAATGGTATAAAAAAGTAGAATCTCATTTATTTCACATTGTTTATATGTAATGGTATAAACAAGTAGAATCTCATTTATTTGACATTGTTTATATGTAATGGTATAAAAAAGCAGAATCTCACTTATTTCACATTGTTTATATGTAATGGTATAAAAAAGCAGAATCTCATTTATTTCACATTGTTTATATGTAATGGTATAAAAAAGCAGAATCTCATTTATTTCACATTGTTTATATGTAATGGTATAAAAAAGCAGAATCTCATTTATTTCACATTGTTTATATGTAATGGTATAAAAAAGTAGAATCTCATTTATTTCACATTGTTTATATGTAATGGTATAAAAAAGTAGAATCTAATTTATTTCACATTGTTTATATGTAATGGTATAAAATAGTAGAATTTAATTTATTTGACATTGTTTATATGTAATGGTATAAAAACGTAGAATCTCATTTATTTCACATTGTTTATATGTAATGAATTTTAAAAAAATCGCATTTATTTCACAGTGTTTATATATAATGGTATAAAACAGTTGAATCTCATTTATTTCACATTGTTTATATGTAATGGTATAAATAAGTAGAATCTAATTTATTTCACATTGTTTATATGTAATGGTATAAAAAAGTAAAATCTCATTTATTTCACATTGTTTATATGTAATGGTATAAAAAAGTAGAATCTAATTTATTTCACATTGTTTTTATGTAATGGTATAAAAAAGTAGAATCTAATTTATTTCACATAGTTTATATGTAATGGTATAAAAAAGTAAAATCTCATTTATTTCACATAGTTTATATGTAATGGTATAAAAAAGTAGAATCTAATTTATTTCACATAGTTTATATGTAATGGTATAAAAAAGTAAAATCTCATTTATTTCACATAGTTTATATGTAATGGTATAAAAAAGTAGAATCTAATTTATTTCACTTAGTTTATATGTAATGGTATAAAAAAGTAAAATCTTATTTATTTCACATAGTTTATATGTAATGGTATAAAAAATAGAATCTAATTTATTTCACATAGTTTATATGTAATGGTATAAAAAAGTAGAATCTAATTTATTTCACATTGTTTATATGTAATGGTATAAGAAAGTAGAATCTAGTTTATTTCACATTGTTTATATGTAATGGAATAAAAAAGCAAAATCTCATTTATTTCACATTGTTTATATGTAATGGATTTAAAAAAAATCGCATTTATTTCACATTGTTTATATATAATGGAATAAAACAGTTGAATCTCATTTATTTCACATTGTTTATATGTAATGGTATAAAAAAGTAGAATCTAATTTATTTCACATTGTTTATATGTAATGGTATAAAAAAGTAGAATCTAATTTATTTCACATAGTTTATATGTAATGGTATAAAAAAGTAAAATCTCATTGAGTTCACATAGTTTATATGTAATGGTATAAAAAAGTAGAATCTAATTTATTTCACATAGTTTATATGTAATGGTATAAAAAAGTAAAATCTCATTTATTTCACATAGTTTATATGTAATGGTATAAAAAAGTAGAATCTAATTTATTTCACATAGTTTATATGTAATGGTATAAAAAAGTAAAATCTCATTTATTTCACATAGTTTATATGTAATGGTATAAACAAGTAGAATCTCATTTATTTCACATTGTTTATATGTAATGGTATAAAAAAGTAGAATCTCATTTATTTCACATTGTTTATATGTAATGGTATAAAAAAGTAGAATCTAGTTTATTTCACATTGTTTATATGTAATGGAATAAAAAAGTAAAATCTCATTTATTTCACATAGTTTATATGTAATGGATTTTAAAAAAATCGCATTTATTTCACATTGTTTATATATAATGGTATAAAACAGTTGAATCTCATTTATTTCACATTGTTTATATGTAATGGTATAAAAAAGAAAAATCTCATTTATTTCACATTGTTTATATGTAATAGTATAAAAAAGTAGAATTTCATTTATTTGATATTCTTTATATGTAATAGTATAAAAAAGAAGAATCTCATTTATTACCATTCTTTATATGTAATGGTATAAAAAAGAAGAATCTCATTTATTTCACATTCTTTATATGTAATGGTATAAAAAAGTAGAATTTCATTTATTTGACATTCTTTATATGTAACGGTATAAAAACGTAAAATCTCATTTATTTCACATAGTTTATATGTAATGGTATAAAAAAGTAAAATCTCATTTATTTCACATAGTTTATATGTAATGGTATAAAAAAGTAGAATCTCATTTATTTTACATTGTTCATATGTAATGGTATAAAAAAGTAGAATCTTATTTATTTCACATTGATTATATGTAATAGTATAAAAACGTAGTATCTTATTTATTTCACATTGTTCATATGTAAGGGTATAAAAAATTAGAATCTCAAGTATTTCACATTGTTCATATGTAATGGTATAAACAAGTAGAATCTCATTTATTTCACATTGTTTATATGTAATGGTATAAAAACGTAGAATCTCATTTATTTGACATTGTTTATATGTAATGGTATAAAAACGTAGAATCTCATTTATTTGACATTGTTCATATGTAATGGTATAAAAACGTAGAATCTCATTTATTTAACATTGTTCATATGTAATGGTATAAAAACGTAGAATCTCATTTATTTGACATTGTTCATATGTAATGGTATAAAAAAGTAGAATCTCAAGTATTTCACATTGTTCATATGTAATGGTATAAACAAGTAGAATCTCATTTATTTCACATTTTTCATATGTAATGGTATAAAAACGTAGAATCTCATTTATTTGACATTGTTTATATGTAATGGTATAAAAACGTAGAATCTCGTTTATATGACATTGTTCATATGTAATGGTATAAAAACGTAGAATCTCATTTATTTGATATTCTTTATATGTAATGGTATAAAAACGTAGAATCTCATTTATTTGACATTGTTCATATGTAATGGTATAAAAAAGTAGAATCTCATTTATTTCACATTGTTTATATGTAATGGTATAAAAAAAGTAGAATCTCATTTATTTCACGTTGTTTATATGTAATGGTATAAAAACGTAGAATCTCAAGTATTTGACATTGTTCATATGTAATGGTATAAAAACGTAGAATCTCCTTTATTTCACATTGTTTATATGTAATGGTATAAAAAAGTAAAATCTCATTTATTTGACATTGTTTATATGTAATGGTATAAAAACGTAGAATCTCATTTATTTGACATTCTTTATATGTAATGGTATAAAAAAGTAGAATCTCATTAATTTCACATAGTTTATATGTAATGGTATAAAAACGTAGAATCTCATTTATTTCACATAGTGTATATGTAATGGTATAAAAAGTAAAATCTCATTTATTTCACATAGTTTATATGTAATGGTATAAAAAAGTAGAATCTCATTTATTTCACATAGTTTATATGTAATGGTATAAAAAAGCAGAATCTAATTTATTTCACATTGTTTATATGTAATGGTATAAAAAGTAAAATCTCATTTATTTCACATAGTTTATATGTAATGGTATAAAAACGTAGAATCTCATTTATTTGACATTGTTCATATGTAATGGTATAAAAAAGTAGAATCTCATTTACTGCACATTCTTTATATGTAATGGTATAAACAAGTAGAATCTCATTAATTTCACATTGTTCATATGTACTGGTATAAAAAAGTAGAATCTCATTTACTGCACATTCTTTATATGTAATGGTATAAACAAGTAGAATCTCATTAATTTCACATTGTTCATATGTACTGGTATAAAAACGTAGAATCTCATTTATTTGACATTCTTTATATGTAATGGTATAAAAAAGTAGAATCTAATTTATTTCACATAGTTTATATGTAATGGTATAACAAAGTAGAATCTAATTTATTTCACATAGTTTATATGTAATGGTATAAAAAGTAAAATCTCATTTATTTCACATAGTTTATATGTAATGGTATAAAAAAGTAGAATCTCATTGATTTCACATAGTTTATATGTAATGGTATAAAAAAGCAGAATCTAATTTATTTCACATTGTTTATATGTAATGGTATAAAAAAGTAGAATCTAGTTTATTTCACATTGTTTATATGTAATGGAATAAAAAAGTAAAATCTCATTTATTTCACATTGTTTATATGTAATGGATTTTAAAAAAATCGCATTTATTTCACATTGTTTATATGTAATGGATTTTTAAAAAATCGCATTTATTTCACATTGTTTATATATAATGGTATAAAACAGTTGAATCTCATTTATTTCACATTGTTTATATGTCATGGTATAAAAAAGTAGAATCTAATTTATTTCACATTGTTTATATGTAATGGTATAAAAAGGTAGAATCTAATTTATTTCACATAGTTTATATGTAATGGTATAAAAAAGTAGAATCTCATTTATTTAACATAGTTTATATGTAATGGTATAAAAAAGTAGAATCTCATTTATTTCACATTGTTTATATGTAATGGTATAAAAAAGTAAAATCCTATTTATTTCACATAGTTTATATGTAATGGTATAAAAAAGTAGAATCTAATTTATTTCACATAGTTTATATGTAATGGTATAAAAAAGTAAAATCTCATTTATTTCACATAGTTTATATGTAATGGTATAAAAAAGTAAAATCTCATTTATTTCACATAGTTTATATGTAATGGTATAAAAAAGTAGAATCTAATTTATTTCACATAGTTTATATGTAATGGTATAAAAAAGTAGAATCTCATTTATTTCACATTGTTTATATGTAATGGTATAAAAAAGTAGAATCTAATTTATTTCACATAGTAATTATGTAATGGTATAAAAAAGTAAAATCTCATTTATTTCACATAGTTTATATGTAATGGTATAAAAAAGTAGAATCTCATTTATTTCACATTGTTTATATGTAATGGTATAAAAAAGTAGAGTCTAATTTATTTCACATTGTTTATATGTAATGATATAAAAAAGTAGAATCTAGTTTATTTCACATTGTTTATATGTAATGGAATAAAAAAGTAAAATCTCATTTATTTCACATTGTTTATATGTAATGGATTTAAAAAATCGCATTTATTTCACATTGTTTATATATAATGGTATAAAACAGTTGAATCTCATTTATTTCACATTGTTTATATGTAATGGTATAAAAAAGAAGAATCTCATTTATTTCACATTGTTTATATGTAATAGTATAAAAAAGTAGAATTTCATTTATTTGATATTCTTTATATGTAATAGTATAAAAAAGAAGAATCTCATTTATTTCACATTGTTTATATGTAATGGTATAAAAAAGAAGAATCTCATTTATTTCACATTGTTTATATGTAATAGTATAAAAAAGTAGAATTTCATTTATTTGATATTCTTTATATGTAATAGTATAAAAAAGAAGAATCTCATTTATTTCACATTCTTTATATGTAATGGTATAAAAAAGAAGAATCTCATTTATTTCACATTGTTTATATGTAATGGTATAAAAAAAGTAGAATTTCATTTATTTGACATTCTTTATATGTAATGGTATAAAAAAAGTAGAATCTCATTTATTTAACATTGTTTATATGTAATAGTATAAAAAAGTAGAATTTCATTTATTTGATATTCTTTATATGTAATAGTATAAAAAAGAAGAATCTCATTTATTTCACATTGTTTATATGTAATAGTATAAAAAAGTAGAATTTCATTTATTTGACATTCTTTATATGTAATGGTATAAAAAAAGTAGAATCTCATTTATTTCACATTGTTTATATGTAATGTTATAAACACATAGAATCTCATTTATTTCACATTGTTTATATGTAATGGTATAAACACATAGAATCTCATTTATTTCACATTGTTTATATGTAATGGTATAAAAAGTAGAATCTCATTTATTTTACATTGTTCATATGTAATGGTATAAAAAAGTAGAATCTTATTTATTTCACATTGTTAATATGTAATAGTATAAAAACGTAATATCTTTTTTATTTCACATTGTTCATATGTAACGGTATAAAAAAGTAGAATCTCAAGTATTTCACATTGTTCATATGTAATGGTATAAACAAGTAGAATCTCATTTATTTCACATTGTTTATATGTAATGGTATAAAAACGTAGAATCTCATTTATTTGACATTGTTTATATGTAATGGTATAAAAACGTAGAATCTCATTTATTTGACATTGTTAATATGTAATGGTATAAAAACGTAGAATTTCATTTATTTCACATTGTTTATATGTAATCGTATAAAAACGTAGAATCTCATTTATTTCACATTGTTCATATGTAATGGTATAAAAACGTAGAATCTCAATTATTACACATTGTTTATATGTAATGGTATAAAAACGTAGAATCTCATTTATTTCACATTTTTTATATGTAATGGTATAAAAACGTAGAATCTCCTTTATTTCACATTGTTTATATGCAATGGTATAAACAAGTAGAATCTCATTTATTTCACATTGTTGATATGTAATGGTATAAAAACGTAGAATCTCATTTATTTGAAATTGTTCATATGTAATGGTATAAAAAAGTAGAATCTAATTTATTTCACATAGTTTATGTGTAATGGTATAAAAAAGTAGAATCTCAAGTATTTCACATAGTTTATATGTAATGGTATAAAAAAGTAGAATCTAATTTATTTCACATAGTTTATATGTAATGGTATAAAAAAGTAAAATCTCATTTATTTCACATAGTTTATATGTAATGGTATAAAAACGTAGAATCTCATTTATTTCACATTGTTTTTATGTAATGGTATAAAAAGTAAAATCTCATTTATTTCACATAGTTTATATGTAATGGTATAAAAAAGTAGAATCTAATTTATTTCACATTGTTTTTATGTAATGGTATAAAAAGTCAAATCTCATTTATTTCACATAGTTTATATGTAATGGTATAAAAAAGTAAAATCTCATTTATTTCACATAGTTTATATGTAATGGTATAAAAAAGTAGAATCTCATTTATTTCACATTGTTGATATGTAATGGTATAAAAACGTAGAATCTCATTTATTTCACATTGTTCATATGTAATGGTATAAAAAAGTAGAATCTCATTTACTGCACATTCTTTATATGTAATGGTATAAAAAAGTAGAATCTAATTTATTTCACATAGTTTATATGTAATGGTATAAAAAAGTAGAATCTAATTTATTTCACATTGTTTATATGTAATGGTATAAAAAAGTAGAATCTCATTTATTTCACATAGTTTATATGTAATGGTATAAAAAAGTAGAATCTAATTTATTTCACATTGTTTATATGTAATGGTATAAAAAAGTAGAATCTAATTTATTTCACATAGTTTATATGTAATGGTATAAAAAGTAAAATCTCATTTATTTCACATAGTTTATATGTAATGGTATAAAAAAGTAAAATTTCATTTATTTCACATAGTTTATATGTAATGGTATAAAAAAGTAGAATCTAATTTATTTCACATTGTTTATATGTAATGGTATAAAAAAGTAGAATCTAATTTATTTCACATAGTTTATATGTAATGGTATAAAAAAGTAGAATCTAATTTATTTTACATTGTTTATATGTAATGGTATAAAAAAGTAGAATCTAATTTATTTCACATAGTTTATATGTAATGGTATAAAAAAGTAAAATCTGATTTATTTCACATAGTTTATATGTAATGGTATAAAAAACTAAAATCTCATTTATTTCACATAGTTTATATGTAATGGTATAAAAAAGTAGAATCTCATTTATTTCACATTGTTGATATGTAATCGTATAAAAAAGTAAAATCTCATTTATTTCACATAGTTTATATGTAATGGTATAAAAACGTAGAATCTCATTTATTTCACATTGTTTATATGTAATGGTATAAAAAAGTAGAATCTAGTTTATTTCACATTGTTTATATGTAATGGAATAAAAAAGTAAAATCTCATTTATTTCACATTGTTTATATGTAATGGATTTTTAAAAAATCGCATTTATTTCACATTGTTTATATATAATGGTATAAAACAGTTGAATCTCATTTATTTCACATTGTTTATATGTAATGGTATAAAAAAGTAGAATCT
>OY744522.1:199971258-200018758 GCA_963556195.1 Sepiola atlantica
GCTAAAAATTTCTAGTTAAACCACCCCATCATCTAGTGGAAAATTTGAGAATTTTGATTAATTTGTATTTAATATCTAATTTGTAAATTTTATCCAAGTCAGGGATATTTAAATGTTTAGGGGGGGGGGCGCCATTTATGCAACCGCTGAAATTTCTTTTATGGAAGTTGCTCCAGACAAGGCATGAAGCCACTTGATGCAAGGAGATAAACAAAAATACTACTTGAAGGTCAAAAACTAGCCAACGATAAGTGTTAGATGGATAGATTTCGACCCAGAAAACAGCAATTATTTCTCCTCTGTCAGAAACATCGCTTATGGAATGTGAGGACTAAAGGATAAAATAAAGGGAAGCGATAGTTACGAAGCTGCCGAAAGTAAATCCGAGTTAGTCACTTTCTACTCTCTCAGATGCTTTTGAATTTTGGGGTATCTTGCCTAATTAGTCTTTAAGCGTTATGAATTATTTGGATTATTCAAACTACATCTTGGATGTAATTCTCACAACGTTTCAGTCGTGGCGCAACGGATATAAGTGCTAAGTTATAATCAGTTCTAAGTAACGATCTTCTGTGGATGAACTGCAAACGATATTAAGAATACAATTGCAGAATTGCCAAAGACTTCGACTAGGTCGTGGCTAACGCAACGAGAGAAAGTTACCCCGTGGATTAAATATAGGGTTTCGTTCGAAATTCCCTACAGATTCTTGAGTTCAACAAGACGTGACTTAAGAAGGTCAGAGGTTAAATCGGCCGAAACGTTGTGAGAATAACATTCAAGATGATAACAGTAGTTCGAAAAATCAAAAGAATCCAAATTATAAGCTCATCTAAAAAAATCCGAAACAATCTTTAAATTTCATGCAAATTATGTTAAGGGGGTGTTTGTTTCACTTTAATGACACCTAAAACTATTTTGTTTCCCTTAGAATACCCCTATATTGTTTTGTGGGGGTGTTTGTTTCCCTTAGATGACCCCTATATTGTTTTGTAGGGGTGCCTGTTTCCCTTTTATGACCATTAAAATTATTTTGAGGTGGTGTTCGTTTCACTTTAATGACACCTAAAACTATTTTGTTTCCCTTAGAATACCCCTATATTGTTTTGTGGGGGTGCTTGTTTCCCTTTTATGACTATTAAAATTATTTTGAGGTGGTGTTCGTTTCACTTTAATGACACCTAAAACTATTTTGTTTCCCTTAGAATACCCCTATATTGTTTTGTTGGGGTGTTTGTTTCCCTTAGATGACCCCTATATTGTTTTGTAGGGGTGCCTGTTTCCCTTTTATGACCATTAAAATTATTTTGAGGTGGTGTTCGTTTCACTTTAATGACACCTAAAACTATTTTGTTTCCCTTAGAATACCCCTATATTGTTTTGTGGGGGTGCTTGTTTCCCTTTTATGACTATTAAAATTATTTTGAGGTGGTGTTCGTTTCACTTTAATGACACCTAAAACTATTTTGTTTCCCTTAGAATACCCCTATATTGTTTTGTTGGGGTGTTTGTTTCCCTTAGATGACCCCTATATTGTTTTGTAGGGGTGCCTGTTTCCCTTTTATGACCATTAAAATTATTTTGAGGTGGTGTTCGTTTCACTTTAATGACACCTAAAACTATTTTGTTTCCCTTAGAATACCCCTATATTGTTTTGTTGGGGTGTTTGTTTCCCTTAGATGACCCCTATATTGTTTTGTAGGGGTGCCTGTTTCCCTTTTATGACCATTAAAATTATTTTGAGGTGGTGTTCGTTTCACTTTAATGACACCTAAAACTATTTTGTTTCCCTTAGAATACCCCTATATTGTTTTGTGGGGGTGCTTGTTTCCCTTTTATGACTATTAAAATTATTTTGAGGTGGTGTTCGTTTCACTTTAATGACACCTAAAACTATTTTGTTTCCCTTAGAATACCCCTATATTGTTTTGTTGGGGTGTTTGTTTCCCTTAGATGACCCCTATATTGTTTTGTAGGGGTGCCTGTTTCCCTTTTATGACCATTAAAATTATTTTGAGGTGGTGTTCGTTTCACTTTAATGACACCTAAAACTATTTTGTTTCCCTTAGAATACCCCTATATTGTTTTGTTGGGGTGTTTGTTTCCCTTAGATGACCCCTATATTGTTTTGTAGGGGTGCCTGTTTCCCTTTTATGACCATTAAAATTATTTTGAGGTGGTGTTCGTTTCACTTTAATGACACCTAAAACTATTTTGTTTCCCTTAGAATACCCCTATATTGTTTTGTGGGGGTGCTTGTTTCCCTTTTATGACTATTAAAATTATTTTGAGGTGGTGTTCGTTTCACTTTAATGACACCTAAAACTATTTTGTTTCCCTTAGAATATCCCTATATTGTTTTGTTGGGGTGTTTGTTTCCCTTAGATGACCCCTATATTGTTTTGTAGGGGTGCCTGTTTCCCTTTTATGACCATTAAAATTATTTTGAGGTGGTGTTCGTTTCACTTTAATGACACCTAAAACTATTTTGTTTCCCTTAGAATACCCCTATATTGTTTTGTTGGGGTGTTTGTTTCCCTTAGATGACCCCTATATTGTTTTGTAGGGGTGCCTGTTTCCCTTTTATGACCATTAAAATTATTTTGAGGTGGTGTTCGTTTCACTTTAATGACACCTAAAACTATTTTGTTTCCCTTAGAATACCCCTATATTGTTTTGTGGGGGTGCTTGTTTCCCTTTTATGACTATTAAAATTATTTTGAGGTGGTGTTCGTTTCACTTTAATGACACCTAAAACTATTTTGTTTCCCTTAGAATACCCCTATATTGTTTTGTTGGGGTGTTTGTTTCCCTTAGATGACCCCTATATTGTTTTGTAGGGGTGCCTGTTTCCCTTTTATGACCATTAAAATTATTTTGAGGTGGTGTTCGTTTCACTTTAATGACACCTAAAACTATTTTGTTTCCCTTAGAATACCCCTATATTGTTTTGTGGGGGTGCTTGTTTCCCTTTTATGACTATTAAAATTATTTTGAGGTGGTGTTCGTTTCACTTTAATGACACCTAAAACTATTTTGTTTCCCTTAGAATACCCCTATATTGTTTTGTTGGGGTGTTTGTTTCCCTTAGATGACCCCTATATTGTTTTGTAGGGGTGCCTGTTTCCCTTTTATGACCATTAAAATTATTTTGAGGTGGTGTTCGTTTCACTTTAATGACACCTAAAACTATTTTGTTTCCCTTAGAATACCCCTATATTGTTTTGTGGGGGTGCTTGTTTCCCTTTTATGACTATTGAAATTATTTTGAGGTGGAGTTCGTTTCACTTTTATGACACCTAAAATTATTTTGTTTCCCTTAGATGACCCCTATATTGTTTGGTGGAATTGCTTGTTTCCCATTTATGACCATTAAAATTATTTTGAGGTGGTGTTCGTTTCACTTTTATGACACCTAAAATTATTTTGTTTCCCTTAGATGACCCCTATATTGTTTTGTAGGGGTGCCTGTTTCCCTTTTATTACCATTAAAATTATTTTGAGGTGGTGTTCGTTTCACTTTTAGTACACCTAAAACTATTTTGTTTTCCTTAGATGACCCCTATATTGTTTTGTAGGGGTGCCTGTTTCTCTTTTATTACCATTAAAATTATTTTGAGGTGGTGTTCGTTTCACTTTTAGTACACCTAAAATTATTTTGTTTCCCTTAGATGACCCCTATATTGTTTTGTAGGGGTGCCTGTTTCCCTTTTATTACCATTAAAATTATTTTGATGGGGTGTTCGTTTAACTTTTATGACACCTAAAATAATTTTGTTTCCCTTAGATGATTCCTATATTGTTTTGTAGGGGTGCCTGTTTCCCTTTTATTACCATTAAAATTATTTTGAGGTGGTGTTCGTTTCACTTTTATGACACCTAAAACTATTTTGTTTCCCTTAGATGACCCCTATATTGTTTTGTAGGGGTGCCTGTTTCCATTTTATTACCATTAAAATTATTTTGAGGTGGTGTTCGTTTCACTTTTAGTACACCTAAAACTATTTTGTTTCCCTTAGATGACCCCTATATTGTTTTGTAGGGGTGCCTGTTTCCCTTTTATTACCATTAAAATTATTTTGAGGTGGTGTTCGTTTCACTTTTAGTACACCTAAAACTATTTTGTTTCCCTTAGATGACCCCTATATTGTTTTGTAGGGGTGCCTGTTTCCCTTTTATTACCATTAAAATTATTTTGATGGGGTGTTCGTTTAACTTTTATGACACCTAAAATTATTTTGTTTCCCTTAGATGATTCCTATATTGTTTTGTAGGGGTGCCTGTTTCCCTTTTATTACCATTAAAATTATTTTGAGGTGGTGTTCGTTTCACTTTTATGACACCTAAAACTATTTTGTTTCCCTTAGATGACCCCTATATTGTTTTGTAGGGGTGCCTGTTTCCCTTTTATTACCATTAAAATTATTTTGAGGTGGTGTTCGTTTCACTTTAATGACACCTAAAACTATTTTGTTTCCCTTAGAATACCCCTATATTGTTTTGTGGGGGTGCTTGTTTCCCTTTTATGACTATTAAAATTATTTTGAGGTGGTGTTCGTTTCACTTTAATGACACCTAAAACTATTTTGTTTCCCTTAGAATACCCCTATATTGTTTTGTTGGGGTGTTTGTTTCCCTTAGATGACCCCTATATTGTTTTGTAGGGGTGCCTGTTTCCCTTTTATGACCATTAAAATTATTTTGAGGTGGTGTTCGTTTCACTTTAATGACACCTAAAACTATTTTGTTTCCCTTAGAATACCCCTATATTGTTTTGTTGGGGTGTTTGTTTCCCTTAGATGACCCCTATATTGTTTTGTAGGGGTGCCTGTTTCCCTTTTATGACCATTAAAATTATTTTGAGGTGGTGTTCGTTTCACTTTAATGACACCTAAAACTATTTTGTTTCCCTTAGAATACCCCTATATTGTTTTGTGGGGGTGCTTGTTTCCCTTTTATGACTATTAAAATTATTTTGCGGTGGTGTTCGTTTCACTTTAATGACACCTAAAACTATTTTGTTTCCCTTAGAATACCCCTATATTGTTTTGTTGGGGTGTTTGTTTCCCTTAGATGACCCCTATATTGTTTTGTAGGGGTGCCTGTTTCCCTTTTATGACCATTAAAATTATTTTGAGGTGGTGTTCGTTTCACTTTAATGACACCTAAAACTATTTTGTTTCCCTTAGAATACCCCTATATTGTTTTGTGGGGGTGCTTGTTTCCCTTTTATGACTATTAAAATTATTTTGAGGTGGTGTTCGTTTCACTTTAATGACACCTAAAACTATTTTGTTTCCCTTAGAATACCCCTATATTGTTTTGTTGGGGTGTTTGTTTCCCTTAGATGACCCCTATATTGTTTTGTAGGGGTGCCTGTTTCCCTTTTATGACCATTAAAATTATTTTGAGGTGGTGTTCGTTTCACTTTAATGACACCTAAAACTATTTTGTTTCCCTTAGAATACCCCTATATTGTTTTGTGGGGGTGCTTGTTTCCCTTTTATGACTATTGAAATTATTTTGAGGTGGAGTTCGTTTCACTTTTATGACACCTAAAATTATTTTGTTTCCCTTAGATGACCCCTATATTGTTTGGTGGAATTGCTTGTTTCCCATTTATGACCATTAAAATTATTTTGAGGTGGTGTTCGTTTCACTTTTATGACACCTAAAATTATTTTGTTTCCCTTAGATGACCCCTATATTGTTTTGTAGGGGTGCCTGTTTCCCTTTTATTACCATTAAAATTATTTTGAGGTGGTGTTCGTTTCACTTTTAGTACACCTAAAACTATTTTGTTTTCCTTAGATGACCCCTATATTGTTTTGTAGGGGTGCCTGTTTCTCTTTTATTACCATTAAAATTATTTTGAGGTGGTGTTCGTTTCACTTTTAGTACACCTAAAATTATTTTGTTTCCCTTAGATGACCCCTATATTGTTTTGTAGGGGTGCCTGTTTCCCTTTTATTACCATTAAAATTATTTTGATGGGGTGTTCGTTTAACTTTTATGACACCTAAAATTATTTTGTTTCCCTTAGATGATTCCTATATTGTTTTGTAGGGGTGCCTGTTTCCCTTTTATTACCATTAAAATTATTTTGAGGTGGTGTTCGTTTCACTTTTATGACACCTAAAATTATTTTGTTTCCCTTAGATGACCCCTATATTGTTTTGTAGGGGTGCCTGTTTCCCTTTTATTACCATTAAAATTATTTTGAGGTGGTGTTCGTTTCACTTTTAGTACACCTAAAACTATTTTGTTTCCCTTAGATGACCCCTATATTGTTTTGTAGGGGTGCCTGTTTCCCTTTTATTACCATTAAAATTATTTTGAGGTGGTGTTCGTTTCACTTTTAGTACACCTAAAACTATTTTGTTTCCCTTAGATGACCCCTATATTGTTTTGTAGGGGTGCCTGTTTCCCTTTTATTACCATTAAAATTATTTTGATGGGGTGTTCGTTTAACTTTTATGACACCTAAAATTATTTTGTTTCCCTTAGATGATTCCTATATTGTTTTGTAGGGGTGCCTGTTTCCCTTTTATTACCATTAAAATTATTTTGAGGTGGTGTTCGTTTCACTTTTATAACACCTAAAACTATTTTGTTTCCCTTAGATGACCCCTATATTGTTTTGTAGGGGTGCCTGTTTCCCTTTTATTACCATTAAAATTATTTTGAGGTGGTGTTCGTTTCACTTTAATGACACCTAAAACTATTTTGTTTCCCTTAGAATACCCCTATATTGTTTTGTGGGGGTGCTTGTTTCCCTTTTATGACTATTAAAATTATTTTGAGGTGGTGTTCGTTTCACTTTAATGACACCTAAAACTATTTTGTTTCCCTTAGAATACCCCTATATTGTTTTGTTGGGGTGTTTGTTTCCCTTAGATGACCCCTATATTGTTTTGTAGGGGTGCCTGTTTCCCTTTTATGACCATTAAAATTATTTTGAGGTGGTGTTCGTTTCACTTTAATGACACCTAAAACTATTTTGTTTCCCTTAGAATACCCCTATATTGTTTTGTGGGGGTGCTTGTTTCCCTTTTATGACTATTAAAATTATTTTGAGGTGGTGTTCGTTTCACTTTAATGACACCTAAAACTATTTTGTTTCCCTTAGAATACCCCTATATTGTTTTGTTGGGGTGTTTGTTTCCCTTAGATGACCCCTATATTGTTTTGTAGGGGTGCCTGTTTCCCTTTTATGACCATTAAAATTATTTTGAGGTGGTGTTCGTTTCACTTTAATGACACCTAAAACTATTTTGTTTCCCTTAGAATACCCCTATATTGTTTTGTTGGGGTGTTTGTTTCCCTTAGATGACCCCTATATTGTTTTGTAGGGGTGCCTGTTTCCCTTTTATGACCATTAAAATTATTTTGAGGTGGTGTTCGTTTCACTTTAATGACACCTAAAACTATTTTGTTTCCCTTAGAATACCCCTATATTGTTTTGTGGGGGTGCTTGTTTCCCTTTTATGACTATTAAAATTATTTTGAGGTGGTGTTCGTTTCACTTTAATGACACCTAAAACTATTTTGTTTCCCTTAGAATACCCCTATATTGTTTTGTTGGGGTGTTTGTTTCCCTTAGATGACCCCTATATTGTTTTGTAGGGGTGCCTGTTTCCCTTTTATGACCATTAAAATTATTTTGAGGTGGTGTTCGTTTCACTTTAATGACACCTAAAACTATTTTGTTTCCCTTAGAATACCCCTATATTGTTTTGTTGGGGTGTTTGTTTCCCTTAGATGACCCCTATATTGTTTTGTAGGGGTGCCTGTTTCCCTTTTATGACCATTAAAATTATTTTGAGGTGGTGTTCGTTTCACTTTAATGACACCTAAAACTATTTTGTTTCCCTTAGAATACCCCTATATTGTTTTGTGGGGGTGCTTGTTTCCCTTTTATGACTATTAAAATTATTTTGAGGTGGTGTTCGTTTCACTTTAATGACACCTAAAACTATTTTGTTTCCCTTAGAATACCCCTATATTGTTTTGTTGGGGTGTTTGTTTCCCTTAGATGACCCCTATATTGTTTTGTAGGGGTGCCTGTTTCCCTTTTATGACCATTAAAATTATTTTGAGGTGGTGTTCGTTTCACTTTAATGACACCTAAAACTATTTTGTTTCCCTTAGAATACCCCTATATTGTTTTGTGGGGGTGCTTGTTTCCCTTTTATGACTATTAAAATTATTTTGAGGTGGTGTTCGTTTCACTTTAATGACACCTAAAACTATTTTGTTTCCCTTAGAATACCCCTATATTGTTTTGTTGGGGTGTTTGTTTCCCTTAGATGACCCCTATATTGTTTTGTAGGGGTGCCTGTTTCCCTTTTATGACCATTAAAATTATTTTGAGGTGGTGTTCGTTTCACTTTAATGACACCTAAAACTATTTTGTTTCCCTTAGAATACCCCTATATTGTTTTGTGGGGGTGCTTGTTTCCCTTTTATGACTATTGAAATTATTTTGAGGTGGAGTTCGTTTCACTTTTATGACACCTAAAATTATTTTGTTTCCCTTAGATGACCCCTATATTGTTTGGTGGAATTGCTTGTTTCCCATTTATGACCATTAAAATTATTTTGAGGTGGTGTTCGTTTCACTTTTATGACACCTAAAATTATTTTGTTTCCCTTAGATGACCCCTATATTGTTTTGTAGGGGTGCCTGTTTCCCTTTTATTACCATTAAAATTATTTTGAGGTGGTGTTCGTTTCACTTTTAGTACACCTAAAACTATTTTGTTTTCCTTAGATGACCCCTATATTGTTTTGTAGGGGTGCCTGTTTCTCTTTTATTACCATTAAAATTATTTTGAGGTGGTGTTCGTTTCACTTTTAGTACACCTAAAATTATTTTGTTTCCCTTAGATGACCCCTATATTGTTTTGTAGGGGTGCCTGTTTCCCTTTTATTACCATTAAAATTATTTTGATGGGGTGTTCGTTTAACTTTTATGACACCTAAAATAATTTTGTTTCCCTTAGATGATTCCTATATTGTTTTGTAGGGGTGCCTGTTTCCCTTTTATTACCATTAAAATTATTTTGAGGTGGTGTTCGTTTCACTTTTATGACACCTAAAACTATTTTGTTTCCCTTAGATGACCCCTATATTGTTTTGTAGGGGTGCCTGTTTCCATTTTATTACCATTAAAATTATTTTGAGGTGGTGTTCGTTTCACTTTTAGTACACCTAAAACTATTTTGTTTCCCTTAGATGACCCCTATATTGTTTTGTAGGGGTGCCTGTTTCCCTTTTATTACCATTAAAATTATTTTGAGGTGGTGTTCGTTTCACTTTTAGTACACCTAAAACTATTTTGTTTCCCTTAGATGACCCCTATATTGTTTTGTAGGGGTGCCTGTTTCCCTTTTATTACCATTAAAATTATTTTGATGGGGTGTTCGTTTAACTTTTATGACACCTAAAATTATTTTGTTTCCCTTAGATGATTCCTATATTGTTTTGTAGGGGTGCCTGTTTCCCTTTTATTACCATTAAAATTATTTTGAGGTGGTGTTCGTTTCACTTTTATAACACCTAAAACTATTTTGTTTCCCTTAGATGACCCCTATATTGTTTTGTAGGGGTGCCTGTTTCCCTTTTATTACCATTAAAATTATTTTGATGGGGTGTTCGTTTCACTTTTATGACACCTAAAATTATTTTGTTTCCCTTAGATGATTCCTATATTGTTTTGTAGGGGTGCCTGTTTCCCTTTTATTACCATTAAAATTATTTTGATGGGGTGTTCGTTTCACTTTTATGACACCTAAAACTATTTTGTTTCCCTTAGATGACCCCTATATTGTTTTGTAGGGGTTCCTGTTTCCCTTTTATTACCATTAAAATTATTTTGATGGGGTGTTCGTTTCACTTTTATGACACCTAAAATTATTTTGTTTCCCTTAGATGACCCCTATATTGTTTTGTAGGGGTGCCTGTTTCCCTTTTATTACCATTAAAATTATTTTGAGGTGGCGTTCGTTTCACTTTTATGACACCTAAAACTATTTTGTTTCCCTTAGATGACCCCTATATTGTTTTGTGGGGGTGCTTGTTTCCCTTTTACGACCATTAAAATTATTTTGAGGTGGTGTTCGTTTTACTTTTATGACACCTAAAATTATTTTGTTTCCCTTAGATGACCCCTATATTGTTTTGTAGGGGTGCTTGTTTCCTTTTTATAACTATTAAAATTATTTTGAGGTGGTGTTCGTTTCACTTTTATGACACCTAAACCTATTTCGTTTCCCTTAGATGACCCCTATATTGTTTTGTAGGGGTACTTGTTTCCCTTTTATGACCATTAAAATTATTTTGAGGTGGTGTTCGTTTCACTTTTATGACACCTAAAATTATTTTGTTTCCCTTAGATGACCCCTATATTGTTTTGTAGGGGTGCCTGTTTTCCTTTTATGACCATTAAAATTATTTTGAGGTGGTGTTCGTTTCACTTTTATGACACCTAAAATTATTTTGTTTCCCTTAGATGACCCCTATATTGTTTTGTAGGGGTGCCTGTTTTCCTTTTATGACCATTAAAATTATTTTGAGGTGGTGTTCGTTTCACTTTTATGACACCTAAAATTATTTTGTTTCCCTTAGATGACCCCTATATTGTTTGGTGGAATTGCTTGTTTCCCTTTTATGACCATTAAAATTATTTTTAGGTGGTGTTCGTTTCACTTTTATGACACCTAAAACTATTTTGTTTCCCTTAGATGACCCCTATATTGTTTGGTTGAATTGCTTGTTTCCATTTTATGACCATTAAAATTATTTTGAGGTGGTGTTCGTTTCACTTTTATGACACCTAAAACTATTTTGTTTCCCTTAGATGACCCCTATATTGTTTGGTGGAATTGCTTGTTTCCATTTTATGACCATTAAAATTATTTTGAGGTGGTGTTCGTTTCACTTTTATGACACCTAAAATTATTTTGTTTCCCTTAGATGACCCCTATATTGTTTGGTGGAATTGCTTGTTTCCATTTTATGACCATTAAAATTATTTTGAGGTGGTGTTCGTTTCACTTTTATGACACCTAAAACTATTTTGTTTCCCTTAGATGACCCCTATATTGTTTGGTGGAATTGCTTGTTTCCATTTTATGACCATTAAAATTATTTTGAGGTGGTGTTCGTTTCACTTTTATGACACCTAAAACTATTTTGTTTCCCTTAGATGACCCCTATATTGTTTTGTAGGGGTGCCTGTTTCCCTTTTATGACCATTAAAATTATTTTGAGGTGGAGTTCGTTTCACTTTTATGACACCTAAAATTATTTTGTTTCCCTTAGATGACCCCTATATTGTTTGGTGGAATTGCTTGTTTCCATTTTATGACCATTAAAATTATTTTGAGGTGGTGTTCGTTTCACTTTTATGACACCTAAAACTATTTTGTTTCCCTTAGATGACCCCTATATTGTTTTGTAGGGGTGCCTGTTTCCCTTTTATGACCATTAAAATTATTTTGAGGTTGTGTTCGTTTCACTTTTATGACACCTAAAACTATTTTGTTTCCCTTAGATGACCCCTATATTGTTTGGTGGAATTGCTTGTTTCCATTTTATGACCATTAAAATTATTTTGAGGTGGTGTTCGTTTCACTTTTATGACACCTAAAACTATTTTGTTTCCCTTAGATGACCCCTATATTGTTTGGTGGAATTGCTTGTTTCCATTTTATGACCATTAAAATTATTTTGAGGTGGTGTTCGTTTCACTTTTATGACACCTAAAACTATTTTGTTTCCCTTAGATGACCCCTATATTGTTTTGTAGGGGTGCCTGTTTCCCTTTTATGACCATTAAAATTATTTTGAGGTGGCGTTCGTTTCACTTTTATGACACCTAAAATTGTTTTGTTTCCCTTAGATGACCCCTATATTGTTTGGTGGAATTGCTTGTTTCCATTTTATGACTCCTGAAATTATTTTGAGGTGGTGTTCGTTTAACTTTTATGACACCTAAAACTATTTTGTTTCCCTTAGATGACCCCTATATTGTTTTGTAGGGGTACTTGTTTCCCTTTTATGACCATTAAAATTATTTTGAGGTGGTGTTCGTTTCACTTTTATGACACCTAAAATTATTTTGTTTCCCTTAGATGACCCCTATATTGTTTGGTGGAATTGCTTGTTTCCCTTTTATGACCATTAAAATTATTTTGAGGTGGTGTTCGTTTCACTTTTATGACACCTAAAACTATTTTGTTTCCCTTAGATTACCCCTATATTGTTTTGTAGGGGTGCCTGTTTCCCTTTTATTACAATTAAAATTATTTTGAGGTGGTGTTCGTTTCACTTTTATGACACCTAAAACTATTTTGTTTCCTTTAGATGACCCCTATATTGTTTTGTAGGGGTGCCTGTTTCCCTTTTATTACCATTAAAAGTATTTTGAGGTTGTGTTCGTTTCACTTTTATGACACCTAAAATTATTTTGTTTCCTTTAGATGACCCCTATATTGTTTTGTAGGGGTGCCTGTTTCCCTTTTATTACCATTAAAATTATTTTGAGGTGGTGTTCGTTTCACTTTTATGACACCTAAAACTATTTTGTTTCCCTTAGATGACCCCTATATTGTTTTGTAGGGGTGCCTGTTTCCCTTTTATGACCATTAAAATTATTTTGAGGTGGCGTTCGTTTCACTTTTATGACACCTAAAACTATTTTGTTTCCTTTAGATGACCCCTATATTGTTTGGTGGAATTGCTTGTTTCCCTTTTATGACCATTAAAATTATTTTGAAGTGGTGTTCGTTTCACTTTTATGACACCTAAAACTATTTTGTTTCCCTTAGATTACCCCTATATTGTTTTGTAGGGGTGCCTGTTTCCCTTTTATTACAATTAAAATTATTTTGAGGTGGTGTTCGTTTCACTTTTATGACACCTAAAACTATTTTGTTTCCTTTAGATGACCCCTATATTGTTTGGTGGAATTGCTTGTTTCCCTTTTATTACCATTAAAATTATTTTGAGGTGGTGTTCGTTTCACTTTTATGACACCTAAAATTATTTTGTTTCCCTTAGATGACCCCTATATTGTTTGGTGGAATTGCTTGTTTCCCTTTTATTACCATTAAAATTATTTTGAAGTGGTGTTCGTTTCACTTTTATGACACCTAAAACTATTTTGTTTCCCTTAGATGACCCCTATATTGTTTTGTAGGGGTGCCTGTTTCCCTTTTATGACCATTAAAATTATTTTGAGGTGGCGTTCGTTTCACTTTTATGACACCTAAAATTATTTTGTTTACCTTAGATGACCCCTATATTGTTTGGTGGAATTGCTTGTTTCCCTTTTATGACCATTAAAATTATTTTGAAGTGGTGTTCGTTTCACTTTTATGACACCTAAAACTATTTTGTTTCCCTTAGATTACCCCTATATTGTTTTGTAGGGGTGCCTGTTTCCCTTTTATTACAATTAAAATTATTTTGAGGTGGTGTTCGTTTCACTTTTATGACACCTAAAACTATTTTGTTTCCTTTAGATGACTCCTATATTGTTTTGTAGGGGTGCCTGTTTCCCTTTTATTACCATTAAAAGTATTTTGAGGTTGTGTTCGTTTCACTTTTATGACACCTAAAATTATTTTGTTTCCTTTAGATGACCTTTATATTGTTTTGTAGGGGTGCCTGTTTCCCTTTTATTACCATTAAAATTATTTTGAGGTGGTGTTCGTTTCACTTTTATGACACCTAAAACTATTTTGTTTCCCTTAGATAACCGCTATATTGTTTTGTGGGGGTGCTTGTTTGCTTTTTATGACCATTAAAACAATTTTGAGGTGGTGTTCGTTTCACTTTTATGACACCTAAAATTATTTTGTTTCCCTTAGATGACCCCTATATTGTTTTGTGGGGGTGATTGTTTCCATTTTAGGACGATTAAAATTATTTTGATGGGGTGTTCGTTTCACTTTTATGACACCTAAAATTGTTTTGTTTCGCTTAGATGACCCATATATTGTTTTGTAGGGGTGCCTGTTTCCCTTTTATGACCATTAAAATTATTTTGAGGTGGTGTTCGTTTCACTTTTATGACACCTAAAACTATTTTGTTTCCCTTAGATGACCCCTATATTGTTTTGTAGGGGTGCCTGTTTCCCTTTTATTACCATTAAAATTATTTTGAGGTGGTGTTCCTTTCACTTTTATGACACCTAAAACTATTTTGTTTCCCTTAGATGACCCATATATTGTTTTGTAGGGGTGCCTGTTTCCCTTTTATTACCATTAAAATTATTTTGATGGGGGTGTTCGTTTCACTTTTATGACACCTAAAATTATTTTGTTTCCCTTAGATTATTCCTGTATTGTTTTGTAGGGGTGCCTGTTTCCCTTTTATTACCATTAAAATTATTTTGATGGGGTGTTCGTTTCACTTTTATGACACCTAAAACTATTTTGTTTCCCTTAGATGACCCCTATATTGTTTTGTAGGGGTGCCTGTTTCCCTTTTATTACCATTAAAATTATTTTGATGGGGTGTTCGTTTCACTTTTATGACACCTAAAATTATTTTGTTTCCCTTAGATGACCCCTATATTGTTTTGTAGGGGTGCCTGTTTTCCTTTTATTACCATTAAAATTATTTTGAGGTGGCGTTCGTTTCACTTTTATGACACCTAAAACTATTTTGTTTCCCTTAGATGACCCCTATATTGTTTTGTGGGGGTGCTTGTTTCCCTTTTACGACCATTAAAATTATTTTGAGGTGGTGTTCGTTTTACTTTTATGACACCTAAAATTTTTTTGTTTCCCTTAGATGACCCCTATATTGTTTTGTAGGGGTGCTTGTTTCCTTTTTATAACTATTAAAATTATTTTGAGGTGGTGTTCGTTTCACTTTTATGACACCTAAAACTATTTTGTTTCCCTTAGATGACCCCTATATTGTTTTGTAGTGGTGCCTGTTTCCCTTTTATTACAATTAAAATTATTTTGATGGGGTGTTCGTTTCACTTTTATGACACCTAAAATTATTTTGTTTCCCTTAGATGATTCCTATATTGTTTTGTAGGGGTGCCTGTTTCCCTTTTATTACCATTAAAATTATTTTGAGGTGGTGTTCGTTTCACTTTTATGACACCTAAAACTATTTTGTTTCCCTTAGATGACCCATATATTGTTTTGTTGGGGTGCCTGTTTCCCTTTTATTACCATTAAAATTATTTTGATGGGGTGTTCGTTTCACTTTTATTACACCTAAAACTATTTTGTTTACCTTAGATGATTCCTATATTGTTTTGTAGGGGTGCCTGTTTCCCTTTTATTACCATTAAAATTATTTTGATGGGGTTTTCGTTTCACTTTTATGACACCTAAAACTATTTTGTTTCCCTTAGATGACCCCTATATTGTTTTGTAGGGGTGCCTGTTTCCCTTTTATGACCATTAAAAGTATTTTGAGGTGGTGTTCGTTTCACTTTTATGACACCTAAAATTATTTTGTTTCCCTTAGATGACCCCTATATTGTTTTGTAGGGGTGCCTGTTTTCCTTTTATTACCATTAAAATTATTTTGAGGTGGCGTTCGTTTCACTTTTATGACACCTAAAACTATTTTGTTTCCCTTAGATGACCCCTATATTGTTTTGTGTGGGTGCTTGTTTCCCTTTTACGACCATTAAAATTATTTTGAGGTGGTGTTCGTTTCACTTTTATGACACCTAAAATTATTTTGTTTCCCTTAGATGACCCCTATATTGTTTTGTAGGGGTGCCTGTTTCCCTTTTATTACCATTAAAATTATTTTGAGGTGGTGTTCGTTTCACTTTTATGACACCTAAAACTATTTTGTTTCCCTTAGATGACCCCTATATTGTTTTGTGTGGGTGCTTGTTTCCCTTTTATGACCATTAAAATTATTTTGAGGTGGTGTTCGTTTCACTTTTATGACACCTAAAACTATTTTGTTTCCTTTAGATGACCCCTATATTGTTTTGTAGGGGTGCCTGTTTCCCTTTTATGATCATTAAAATTATTTTGAGGTGGTGTTCGTTTCACTTTTATGACACCTAAAATTATTTTGTTTCCCTTAGATGACCCCTTAATTGTTTTGTGGGGGTGCTTGTTTCCTTTTATGACCATTAACATTATTTTGAGGTGGTGTTCGTTTCACTTTTATGACACCTAAAATTATTTTGTTTCCCTTAGATAACCCCTATATTGGTTTGTGGGGGTGCTTGTTTCCCTTTTATGACCATTAAAATTGTTTTGAGGTGGTGTTCGTTTCACTTTTATGACACCTAAAATTATTTTGTTTCCCTTAGATGACCCCTTAATTGTTTTGTGGGGATGCTTGTTTCCCTTTTATGAGCATTAAAATTGTTTTGAGGTGGTGTTCGTTTCACTTTTATGACACCTAAAATTATTTTGTTTCCCTTAGATGACCCCTTAATTGTTTTGTGGGGATGCTTGTTTCCCTTTTATGACCATTAAAATTGTTTTGAGGTTGTGTTCGTTTCACTTTTATGACACCTAAAATTATTTTGTTTCCCTTAGATGACCCCTTAATTGTTTTGTGGGGTGCTTGTTTCCCTTTTATGATCATTAAAATGATTTTGAGGTTGTGTTCGTTTCACTTTTATGACACCTAAAACTATTTTGTTTCCCTTAGATGACCCCTTAATTGTTTTGTTGGGTGTGCTTGTTTCCCTTTTACGACCATTAAAATTATTTTGAGGTGGTGTTCGTTTCACTTTTATGACACCTAAAATTATTTTGTTTCCCTTAGATGACCCCTTAATTGTTTTGTGGGGGTGCTTGTTTCCTTTTATGACCATTAACATTATTTTGAGGTTGTGTTCGTTTCACTTTTATGACACCTAAAATTATTTTGTTTCCCTTAGATAACCCCTATATTGGTTTGTGGGGGTGCTTGTTTCCCTTTTATGACCATTAAAATTGTTTTGAGGTGGTGTTCGTTTCACTTTTATGACACCTAAAATTATTTTGTTTCCCTTAGATGACCCCTTAATTGTTTTGTGGGGATGCTTGTTTCCCTTTTATGACCATTAAAATTGTTTTGAGGTGGTGTTCGTTTCACTTTTATGACACCTAAAATTATTTTGTTTCCCTTAGATGACCCCTTAATTGTTTTGTGGGGAGTGATTGTTTCCCTTTTATGACCATTAAAATTGTTTTGAGGTGGTGTTCGTTTCACTTTTATGACACCTAAAATTATTTTGTTTCCCTTAGATGACCCCTTAATTGTTTTGTGGGGAGTGCTTGTTTCCCTTTTATGACCATTAAAATTGTTTTGAGGTGGTGTTCGTTTCACTTTTATGACACCTAAAATTATTTTGTTTCCCTTAGATGACCCCTTAATTGTTTTGTGGGGGTGCTTGTTTCCCTTTTATGAGCATTAAAATGATTTTGAGGTGGTGTTCGTTTCACTTTTATGACACCTAAAATTATTTTGTTTCCCTTAGATGACCCCTATATTGTTTTGTGGGGATGCTTGTTTCCCTTTTATGACCATTAAAATTGTTTTGAGTTTGTGTTCGTTTCACTTTTATGACACCTAAAATTATTTTGTTTCCCTTAGATGACCCCTTAATTGTTTTGTGGGGGTGCTTGTTTCCTTTTATGACCATTAACATTATTTTGAGGTGGTGTTCGTTTCACTTTTATGACACCTAAAATTATTTTGTTTCCATTAGATAACCCCTATATTGGTTTGTGGGGGTGCTTGTTTCCCTTTTATGACCATTAAAATTGTTTTGAGGTGGTGTTCGTTTCACTTTTATGACACCTAAAATTATTTTGTTTCCCTTAGATGACCCCTTAATTGTTTTGTGGGGATGCTTGTTTCCCTTTTATGACCATTAAAATTGTTTTGAGGTTGTGTTCGTTTCACTTTTATGACACCTAAAATTATTTTGTTTCCCTTAGATGACCCCTTAATTGTTTTGTGGGGGTGCTTGTTTCCCTTTTATGAGCATTAAAATGATTTTGAGGTGGTGTTCGTTTCACTTTTATGACACCTAAAATTATTTTGTTTCCCTTAGATGACCCCTTAATTGTTTTGTGGGGATGCTTGTTTCCCTTTTATGACCATTAAAATTGTTTTGAGGTGGTGTTCGTTTCACTTTTATGACACCTAAAATTATTTTGTTTCCCTTAGATGACCCCTTAATTGTTTTGTGGGGATGCTTGTTTCCCTTTTATGACCATTAAAATTGTTTTGAGGTTGTGTTCGTTTCACTTTTATGACACCTAAAATTATTTTGTTTCCCTTAGATGACCCCTTAATTGTTTTGTGGGGGTGCTTGTTTCCCTTTTATGAGCATTAAAATGATTTTGAGGTGGTGTTCGTTTCACTTTTATGACACCTAAAATTATTTTGTTTCCCTTAGATGACCCCTTAATTGTTTTGTGGGGAGTGCTTGTTTCCCTTTTATGAGCATTAAAATGATTTTGAGGTGGTGTTCGTTTCACTTTTATGACACCTAAAATTATTTTGTTTCCCTTAGATGACCCCTTAATTGTTTTGTGGGGTGCTTGTTTCCCTTTTATGAGCATTAAAATGATTTTGAGGTTGTGTTCGTTTCACTTTTATGACACCTAAAATTATTTTGTTTCCCTTAGATGACCCCTTAATTGTTTTGTGGGGATGCTTGTTTCCCTTTTATGACCATTAAAATTGTTTTGAGGTTGTGTTCGTTTCACTTTTATGACACCTAAAATTATTTTGTTTCCCTTAGATGACCCCTTAATTGTTTTGTGGGGGTGCTTGTTTCCCTTTTATGAGCATTAAAATGATTTTGAGGTGGTGTTCGTTTCACTTTTATGACACCTAAAATTATTTTGTTTCCCTTAGATGACCCCTTAATTGTTTTGTGGGGTGCTTGTTTCCCTTTTATGAGCATTAAAATGATTTTGAGGTTGTGTTCGTTTCACTTTTATGACACCTAAAATTATTTTGTTTCCCTTAGATGACCCCTTAATTGTTTTGTGGGGATGCTTGTTTCCCTTTTATGACCATTAAAATTGTTTTGAGGTTGTGTTCGTTTCACTTTTATGACACCTAAAATTATTTTGTTTCCCTTAGATGACCCCTTAATTGTTTTGTGGGGGTGCTTGTTTCCCTTTTATGAGCATTAAAATGATTTTGAGGTGGTGTTCGTTTCACTTTTATGACACCTAAAATTATTTTGTTTCCCTTAGATGACCCCTTAATTGTTTTGTGGGGAGTGCTTGTTTCCCTTTTATGAGCATTAAAATGATTTTGAGGTGGTGTTCGTTTCACTTTTATGACACCTAAAATTATTTTGTTTCCCTTAGATGACCCCTTAATTGTTTTGTGGGGTGCTTGTTTCCCTTTTATGAGCATTAAAATGATTTTGAGGTTGTGTTCGTTTCACTTTTATGACACCTAAAATTATTTTGTTTCCCTTAGATGACCCCTTAATTGTTTTGTGGGGATGCTTGTTTCCCTTTTATGACCATTAAAATTGTTTTGAGGTTGTGTTCGTTTCACTTTTATGACACCTAAAATTATTTTGTTTCCCTTAGATGACCCCTTAATTGTTTTGTGGGGGTGCTTGTTTCCCTTTTATGAGCATTAAAATGATTTTGAGGTGGTGTTCGTTTCACTTTTATGACACCTAAAATTATTTTGTTTCCCTTAGATGACCCCTTAATTGTTTTGTGGGGATGCTTGTTTCCCTTTTATGACCATTAAAATTGTTTTGAGGTGGTGTTCGTTTCACTTTTATGACACCTAAAATTATTTTGTTTCCCTTAGATGACCCCTTAATTGTTTTGTGGGGAGTGCTTGTTTCCCTTTTATGACCATTAAAATTGTTTTGAGGTTGTGTTCGTTTCACTTTTATGACACCTAAAATTATTTTGTTTCCCTTAGATGACCCCTTAATTGTTTTGTGGGGAGTGCTTGTTTCCCTTTTATGATCATTAAAATGATTTTGAGGTAGTGTTCGTTTCACTTTTATGACACCTAAAATTATTTTGTTTCCCTTAGATGACCCCTTAATTGTTTTGTGGGGAGTGCTTGTTTCCCTTTTATGAGCATTAAAATGATTTTGAGGTGGTGTTCGTTTCACTTTTATGACACCTAAAATTATTTTGTTTCCCTTAGATGACCCCTTAATTGTTTTGTGGGGATGCTTGTTTCCCTTTTATGACCATTAAAATTGTTTTGAGGTGGTGTTCGTTTCACTTTTATGACACCTAAAATTATTTTGTTTCCCTTAGATGACCCCTTAATTGTTTTGTGGGGAGTGCTTGTTTCCCTTTTATGACCATTAAAATTGTTTTGAGGTTGTGTTCGTTTCACTTTTATGACACCTAAAATTATTTTGTTTCCCTTAGATGACCCCTTAATTGTTTTGTGGGGATGCTTGTTTCCCTTTTATGACCATTAAAATTGTTTTGAGGTGGTGTTCGTTTCACTTTTATGACACCTAAAATTATTTTGTTTCCCTTAGATGACCCCTTAATTGTTTTGTGGGGTGCTTGTTTCCCTTTTATGAGCATTAAAATGATTTTGAGGTTGTGTTCGTTTCACTTTTATGACACCTAAAATTATTTTGTTTCCCTTAGATGACCCCTTAATTGTTTTGTGGGGAGTGCTTGTTTCCCTTTTATGAGCATTAAAATGATTTTGAGGTGGTGTTCGTTTCACTTTTATGACACCTAAAATTATTTTGTTTCCCTAGATGACCCCTTAATTGTTTTGTGGGGAGTGCTTGTTTCCCTTTTATGAGCATTAAAATGATTTTGAGGTTGTGTTCGTTTCACTTTTATGACACCTAAAATTATTTTGTTTCCCTTAGATGACCCCTTAATTGTTTTGTGGGGTGCTTGTTTCCCTTTTATTAGCATTAAAATGATTTTGAGGTTGTGTTCGTTTCACTTTTATGACACCTAAAATTATTTTGTTTCCCTTAGATGACCCCTTAATTGTTTTGTGGGGATGCTTGTTTCCATTTTATGACCATTAAAATTGTTTTGAGGTGGTGTTCGTTTCACTTTTATGACACCTAAAATTATTTTGTTTCCCTTAGATGACCCCTTAATTGTTTTGTGGGGAGTGCTTGTTTCCCTTTTATGACCATTAAAATTGTTTTGAGGTTGTGTTCGTTTCACTTTTATGACACCTAAAATTATTTTGTTTCCCTTAGATGACCCCTTAATTGTTTTGTGGGGATGCTTGTTTCCCTTTTATGACCATTAAAATTGTTTTGAGGTTGTGTTCGTTTCACTTTTATGACACCTAAAATTATTTTGTTTCCCTTAGATGACCCCTTAATTGTTTTGTGGGGGTGCTTGTTTCCCTTTTATGACCATTAAAATTGTTTTGAGGTGGTGTTCGTTTCACTTTTATGACACCTAAAATTATTTTGTTTCTCTTAGATGACCCCTTAATTGTTTTGTGGGGTGCTTGTTTCCCTTTTATGAGCATTAAAATGATTTTGAGGTTGTGTTCGTTTCACTTTTATGACACCTAAAATTATTTTGTTTCCCTTAGATGACCCCTTAATTGTTTTGTGGGGTGCTTGTTTCCCTTTTATGAGCATTAAAATGATTTTGAGGTTGTGTTCGTTTCACTTTTATGACACCTAAAATTATTTTGTTTCCCTTAGATGACCCCTTAATTGTTTTGTGGGGAGTGCTTGTTTCCCTTTTATGAGCATTAAAATGATTTTGAGGTGGTGTTCGTTTCACTTTTATGACACCTAAAATTATTTTGTTTCCCTTAGATGAGCCCTTAATTGTTTTGTGGGGTGCTTGTTTCCCTTTTATGAGCATTAAAATGATTTTGAGGTTGTGTTCGTTTCACTTTTATGACACCTAAAATTATTTTGTTTCCCTTAGATGACCCCTTAATTGTTTTGTGGGGAGTGCTTGTTTCCCTTTTATGAGCATTAAAATGATTTTGAGGTTGTGTTCGTTTCACTTTTATGACACCTAAAATTATTTTGTTTCCCTTAGATGACCCCTTAATTGTTTTGTGGGGTGCTTGTTTCCCTTTTATTAGCATTAAAATGATTTTGAGGTTGTGTTCGTTTCACTTTTATGACACCTAAAATTATTTTGTTTCCCTTAGATGACCCCTTAATTGTTTTGTGGGGATGCTTGTTTCCATTTTATGACCATTAAAATTGTTTTGAGGTGGTGTTCGTTTCACTTTTATGACACCTAAAATTATTTTGTTTCCCTTAGATGACCCCTTAATTGTTTTGTGGGGAGTGCTTGTTTCCCTTTTATGACCATTAAAATTGTTTTGAGGTTGTGTTCGTTTCACTTTTATGACACCTAAAATTATTTTGTTTCCCTTAGATGACCCCTTAATTGTTTTGTGGGGATGCTTGTTTCCCTTTTATGACCATTAAAATTGTTTTGAGGTTGTGTTCGTTTCACTTTTATGACACCTAAAATTATTTTGTTTCCCTTAGATGACCCCTTAATTGTTTTGTGGGGGTGCTTGTTTCCCTTTTATGACCATTAAAATTGTTTTGAGGTGGTGTTCGTTTCACTTTTATGACACCTAAAATTATTTTGTTTCCCTTAGATGACCCCTTAATTGTTTTGTGGGGTGCTTGTTTCCCTTTTATGAGCATTAAAATGATTTTGAGGTTGTGTTCGTTTCACTTTTATGACACCTAAAATTATTTTGTTTCCCTTAGATGACCCCTTAATTGTTTTGTGGGGTGCTTGTTTCCCTTTTATGAGCATTAAAATGATTTTGAGGTTGTGTTCGTTTCACTTTTATGACACCTAAAATTATTTTGTTTCCCTTAGATGACCCCTTAATTGTTTTGTGGGGAGTGCTTGTTTCCCTTTTATGAGCATTAAAATGATTTTGAGGTGGTGTTCGTTTCACTTTTATGACACCTAAAATTATTTTGTTTCCCTTAGATGAGCCCTTAATTGTTTTGTGGGGTGCTTGTTTCCCTTTTATGAGCATTAAAATGATTTTGAGGTTGTGTTCGTTTCACTTTTATGACACCTAAAATTATTTTGTTTCCCTTAGATGACCCCTTAATTGTTTTGTGGGGAGTGCTTGTTTCCCTTTTATGAGCATTAAAATGATTTTGAGGTGGTGTTCGTTTCACTTTTATGACACCTAAAATTATTTTGTTTCCCTTAGATGACCCCTTAATTGTTTTGTGGGGATGCTTGTTTCCCTTTTATGAGCATTAAAATTGTTTTGAGGTTGTGTTCGTTTCACTTTTATGACACCTAAAATTATTTTGTTTCCCTTAGATGACCCCTTAATTGTTTTGTGGGGGTGCTTGTTTCCCTTTTATGAGCATTAAAATGATTTTGAGGTGGTGTTCGTTTCACTTTTATGACACCTAAAATTATTTTGTTTCCCTTAGATGACCCCTTAATTGTTTTGTGGGGATGCTTGTTTCCCTTTTATGACCATTAAAATTGTTTTGAGGTGGTGTTCGTTTCACTTTTATGACACCTAAAATTATTTTGTTTCCCTTAGATGACCCCTTAATTGTTTTGTGGGGAGTGCTTGTTTCCCTTTTATGACCATTAAAATTGTTTTGAGGTTGTGTTCGTTTCACTTTTATGACACCTAAAATTATTTTGTTTCCCTTAGATGACCCCTTAATTGTTTTGTGGGGATGCTTGTTTCCCTTTTATGACCATTAAAATGATTTTGAGGTGGTGTTCGTTTCACTTTTATGACACCTAAAATTATTTTGTTTCCCTTAGATGACCCCTTAATTGTTTTGTGGGGATGCTTGTTTCCCTTTTATGAGCATTAAAATGATTTTGAGGTTGTGTTCGTTTCACTTTTATGACACCTAAAATTATTTTGTTTCCCTTAGATGACCCCTTAATTGTTTTGTGGGGAGTGCTTGTTTCCCTTTTATGAGCATTAAAATGATTTTGAGGTTGTGTTCGTTTCACTTTTATGACACCTAAAATTATTTTGTTTCCCTTAGATGACCCCTATATTGTTTTGTGGGGGTGCTTGTTTCCCTTTTATGACCATTAAAATTATTTTGAGGTGGTGTTCGTTTCACTTTTATGACACCTAAAATTATTTTGTTTCCCTTAGATAACCCCTTAATTGTTTTGTGGGGTGCTTGTTTCCCTTTTATGAGCATTAAAATGATTTTGAGGTTGTGTTCGTTTCACTTTTATGACACCTAAAATTATTTTGTTTCCCTTAGATGACCCCTTAATTGTTTTGTGGGGAGTGCTTGTTTCCCTTTTATGAGCATTAAAATGATTTTGAGGTGGTGTTCGTTTCACTTTTATGACACCTAAAATTATTTTGTTTCCCTTAGATGACCCCTTAATTGTTTTGTGGGGATGCTTGTTTCCCTTTTATGAGCATTAAAATGATTTTGAGGTTGTGTTCGTTTCACTTTTATGACACCTAAAATTATTTTGTTTCCCTTAGATGACCCCTATATTGTTTTGTGGGGGTGCTTGTTTCCCTTTTATGAGCATTAAAATGATTTTGAGGTTGTGTTCGTTTCACTTTTATGACACCTAAAATTATTTTGTTTCCCTTAGATGACCCCTTAATTGTTTTGTGGGGAGTGCTGGTTTCCCTTTTATGAGCATTAAAATGATTTTGAGGTTGTGTTCGTTTCACTTTTATGACACCTAAAATTATTTTGTTTCCCTTAGATGACCCCTATATTGTTTTGTGGGGGTGCTTGTTTCCCTTTTATGACCATTAAAATTGTTTTGAGGTTGTGTTCGTTTCACTTTTATGACACCTAAAATTATTTTGTTTCCCTTAGATGACCCCTTAATTGTTTTGTGGGGTGCTTGTTTCCCTTTTATGAGCATTAAAATGAATTTGAGGTTGTGTTCGTTTCACTTTTATGACACCTAAAATTATTTTGTTTCCCTTAGATGACCCCTTAATTGTTTTGTGGGGAGTGCTTGTTTCCCTTTTATGAGCATTAAAATGATTTTGAGGTGGTGTTCGTTTCACTTTTATGACACCTAAAATTATTTTGTTTCCCTTAGATGACCCCTTAATTGTTTTGTGGGGATGCTTGTTTCCCTTTTATGACCATTAAAATTGTTTTGAGGTTGTGTTCGTTTCACTTTTATGACACCTAAAATTATTTTGTTTCCCTTAGATGACCCCTTAATTGTTTTGTGGGGGTGCTTGTTTCCCTTTTATGAGCATTAAAATGATTTTGAGGTGGTGTTCGTTTCACTTTTATGACACCTAAAATTATTTTGTTTCCCTTAGATGACCCCTTAATTGTTTTGTGGGGATGCTTGTTTCCCTTTTATGACCATTAAAATTGTTTTGAGGTGGTGTTCGTTTCACTTTTATGACACCTAAAATTATTTTGTTTCCCTTAGATGACCCCTTAATTGTTTTGTGGGGAGTGCTTGTTTCCCTTTTATGACCATTAAAATTGTTTTGAGGTTGTGTTCGTTTCACTTTTATGACACCTAAAATTATTTTGTTTCCCTTAGATGACCCCTTAATTGTTTTGTGGGGAGTGCTTGTTTCCCTTTTATGATCATTAAAATGATTTTGAGGTTGTGTTCGTTTCACTTTTATGACACCTAAAATTATTTTGTTTCCCTTAGATGACCCCTTAATTGTTTTGTGGGGAGTGCTTGTTTCCCTTTTATGAGCATTAAAATGATTTTGAGGTGGTGTTCGTTTCACTTTTATGACACCTAAAATTATTTTGTTTCCCTTAGATGACCCCTTAATTGTTTTGTGGGGATGCTTGTTTCCCTTTTATGACCATTAAAATTGTTTTGAGGTGGTGTTCGTTTCACTTTTATGACACCTAAAATTATTTTGTTTCCCTTAGATGACCCCTTAATTGTTTTGTGGGGAGTGCTTGTTTCCCTTTTATGACCATTAAAATTGTTTTGAGGTTGTGTTCGTTTCACTTTTATGACACCTAAAATTATTTTGTTTCCCTTAGATGACCCCTTAATTGTTTTGTGGGGATGCTTGTTTCCCTTTTATGACCATTAAAATTGTTTTGAGGTGGTGTTCGTTTCACTTTTATGACACCTAAAATTATTTTGTTTCCCTTAGATGACCCCTTAATTGTTTTGTGGGGTGCTTGTTTCCCTTTTATGAGCATTAAAATGATTTTGAGGTTGTGTTCGTTTCACTTTTATGACACCTAAAATTATTTTGTTTCCCTTAGATGACCCCTTAATTGTTTTGTGGGGAGTGCTTGTTTCCCTTTTATGAGCATTAAAATGATTTTGAGGTGGTGTTCGTTTCACTTTTATGACACCTAAAATTATTTTGTTTCCCTTAGATGACCCCTTAATTGTTTTGTGGGGAGTGCTTGTTTCCCTTTTATGAGCATTAAAATGATTTTGAGGTTGTGTTCGTTTCACTTTTATGACACCTAAAATTATTTTGTTTCCCTTAGATGACCCCTTAATTGTTTTGTGGGGGTGCTTGTTTCCCTTTTATGAGCATTAAAATGATTTTGAGGTGGTGTTCGTTTCACTTTTATGACACCTAAAATTATTTTGTTTCCCTTAGATGACCCCTTAATTGTTTTGTGGGGATGCTTGTTTCCCTTTTATGACCATTAAAATGATTTTGAGGTGGTGTTCGTTTCACTTTTATGACACCTAAAATTATTTTGTTTCCCTTAGATGACCCCTTAATTGTTTTGTGGGGATGCTTGTTTCCCTTTTATGAGCATTAAAATGATTTTGAGGTTGTGTTCGTTTCACTTTTATGACACCTAAAATTATTTTGTTTCCCTTAGATGACCCCTTAATTGTTTTGTGGGGATGCTTGTTTCCCTTTTATGAGCATTAAAATGATTTTGAGGTGGTGTTCGTTTCACTTTTATGACACCTAAAATTATTTTGTTTCCCTTAGATGACCCCTTAATTGTTTTGTGGGGAGTGCTTGTTTCCCTTTTATGAGCATTAAAATGATTTTGAGGTGGTGTTCGTTTCACTTTTATGACACCTAAAATTATTTTGTTTCCCTTAGATGACCCCTTAATTGTTTTGTGGGGTGCTTGTTTCCCTTTTATGAGCATTAAAATGATTTTGAGGTTGTGTTCGTTTCACTTTTATGACACCTAAAATTATTTTGTTTCCCTTAGATGACCCCTTAATTGTTTTGTAGGGGATGCTTGTTTCCCTTTTATGACCATTAAAATTGTTTTGAGGTTGTGTTCGTTTCACTTTTATGACACCTAAAATTATTTTGTTTCCCTTAGATGACCCCTTAATTGTTTTGTGGGGATGCTTGTTTCCCTTTTATGAGCATTAAAATGATTTTGAGGTGGTGTTCGTTTCACTTTTATGACACCTAAAATTATTTTGTTTCCCTTAGATGACCCCTTAATTGTTTTGTGGGGATGCTTGTTTCCCTTTTATGACCATTAAAATTGTTTTGAGGTGGTGTTCGTTTCACTTTTATGACACCTAAAATTATTTTGTTTCCCTTAGATGACCCCTTAATTGTTTTGTGGGGAGTGCTTGTTTCCCTTTTATGACCATTAAAATTGTTTTGAGGTTGTGTTCGTTTCACTTTTATGACACCTAAAATTATTTTGTTTCCCTTAGATGACCCCTTAATTGTTTTGTGGGGATGCTTGTTTCCCTTTTATGACCATTAAAATTGTTTTGAGGTGGTGTTCGTTTCACTTTTATGACACCTAAAATTATTTTGTTTCCCTTAGATAACCCCTTAATTGTTTTGTGGGGGTGCTTGTTTCCCTTTTATGAGCATTAAAATGATTTTGAGGTTGTGTTCGTTTCACTTTTATGACACCTAAAATTATTTTGTTTCCCTTAGATGACCCCTTAATTGTTTTGTGGGGATGCTTGTTTCCCTTTTATGACCATTAAAATTGTTTTGAGGTGGTGTTCGTTTCACTTTTATGACACCTAAAATTATTTTGTTTCCCTTAGATGACCCCTTAATTGTTTTGTGGGGAGTGCTTGTTTCCCTTTTATGACCATTAAAATTGTTTTGAGGTTGTGTTCGTTTCACTTTTATGACACCTAAAATTATTTTGTTTCCCTTAGATGACCCCTTAATTGTTTTGTGGGGTGCTTGTTTCCCTTTTATGAGCATTAAAATGATTTTGAGGTTGTGTTCGTTTCACTTTTATGACACCTAAAATTATTTTGTTTCCCTTAGATGACCCCTTAATTGTTTTGTGGGGAGTGCTTGTTTCCCTTTTATGAGCATTAAAATGATTTTGAGGTGGTGTTCGTTTCACTTTTATGACACCTAAAATTATTTTGTTTCCCTTAGATGACCCCTTAATTGTTTTGTGGGGAGTGCTTGTTTCCCTTTTATGAGCATTAAAATGATTTTGAGGTTGTGTTCGTTTCACTTTTATGACACCTAAAATTATTTTGTTTCCCTTAGATGACCCCTTAATTGTTTTGTGGGGGTGCTTGTTTCCCTTTTATGAGCATTAAAATGATTTTGAGGTTGTGTTCGTTTCACTTTTATGACACCTAAAATTATTTTGTTTCCCTTAGATGACCCCTTAATTGTTTTGTGGGGAGTGCTTGTTTCCCTTTTATGAGCATTAAAATGATTTTGAGGTGGTGTTCGTTTCACTTTTATGACACCTAAAATTATTTTGTTTCCCTTAGATGACCCCTTAATTGTTTTGTGGGGTGCTTGTTTCCCTTTTATGAGCATTAAAATGATTTTGAGGTTGTGTTCGTTTCACTTTTATGACACCTAAAATTATTTTGTTTCCCTTAGATGACCCCTTAATTGTTTTGTGGGGATGTTTGTTTCCCTTTTATGACCATTAAAATTGTTTTGAGGTTGTGTTCGTTTCACTTTTATGACACCTAAAATTATTTTGTTTCCCTTAGATGACCCCTTAATTGTTTTGTGGGGATGCTTGTTTCCCTTTTATGACCATTAAAATTATTTTGAGGTGGTGTTCGTTTCACTTTTATGACACCTAAAATTATTTTGTTTCCCTTAGATGACCCCTTAATTGTTTTGTGGGGGTGCTTGTTTCCCTTTTATGAGCATTAAAATGATTTTGAGGTTGTGTTCGTTTCACTTTTATGACACCTAAAATTATTTTGTTTCCCTTAGATGACCCCTTAATTGTTTTGTGGGGATGCTTGTTTCCCTTTTATGACCATTAAAATTGTTTTGAGGTGGTGTTCGTTTCACTTTTATGACACCTAAAATTATTTTGTTTGCCTTAGATGACCCCTTAATTGTTTTGTGGGGGTGCTTGTTTCCCTTTTATGAGCATTAAAATGATTTTGAGGTTGTGTTCGTTTCACTTTTATGACACCTAAAATTATTTTGTTTCCCTTAGATGACCCCTTAATTGTTTTGTGGGGGTGCTTGTTTCCCTTTTATGAGCATTAAAATGATTTTGAGGTTGTGTTCGTTTCACTTTTATGACACCTAAAATTATTTTGTTTCCCTTAGATGACCCCTTAATTGTTTTGTGGGGATGCTTGTTTCCCTTTTATGACCATTAAAATTGTTTTGAGGTGGTGTTCGTTTCACTTTTATGACACCTAAAATTATTTTGTTTCCCTTAGATGACCCCTTAATTGTTTTGTGGGGATGCTTGTTTCCCTTTTATGAGCATTAAAATGATTTTGAGGTTGTGTTCGTTTCACTTTTATGACACCTAAAATTATTTTGTTTCCCTTAGATGACCCCTTAATTGTTTTGTGGGGATGCTTGTTTCCCTTTTATGAGCATTAAAATGATTTTGAGGTTGTGTTCGTTTCACTTTTATGACACCTAAAATTATTTTGTTTCCCTTAGATGACCCCTTAATTGTTTTGTGGGGATGCTTGTTTCCCTTTTATGACCATTAAAATTGTTTTGAGGTGGTGTTCGTTTCACTTTTATGACACCTAAAATTATTTTGTTTCCCTTAGATGACCCCTTAATTGTTTTGTGGGGATGCTTGTTTCCCTTTTATGAGCATTAAAATGATTTTGAGGTTGTGTTCGTTTCACTTTTATGACACCTAAAATTATTTTGTTTCCCTTAGATGACCCCTTAATTGTTTTGTGGGGATGCTTGTTTCCCTTTTATGAGCATTAAAATGATTTTGAGGTTGTGTTCGTTTCACTTTTATGACACCTAAAATTATTTTGTTTCCCTTAGATGACCCCTTAATTGTTTTGTGGGGATGCTTGTTTCCCTTTTATGAGCATTAAAATGATTTTGAGGTGGTGTTCGTTTCACTTTTATGACACCTAAAATTATTTTGTTTCCCTTAGATGACCCCTTAATTGTTTTGTGGGGATGCTTGTTTCCCTTTTATGAGCATTAAAATGATTTTGAGGTTGTGTTCGTTTCACTTTTATGACACCTAAAATTATTTTGTTTCCCTTAGATGACCCCTTAATTGTTTTGTGGGGATGCTTGTTTCCCTTTTATGACCATTAAAATTGTTTTGAGGTGGTGTTCGTTTCACTTTTATGACACCTAAAATTATTTTGTTTCCCTTAGATGACCCCTTAATTGTTTTGTGGGGGTGCTTGTTTCCCTTTTATGAGCATTAAAATGATTTTGAGGTTGTGTTCGTTTCACTTTTATGACACCTAAAATTATTTTGTTTCCCTTAGATGACCCCTTAATTGTTTTGTGGGGATGCTTGTTTCCCTTTTATGACCATTAAAATTATTTTGAGGTGGTGTTCGTTTCACTTTTATGACACCTAAAATTATTTTGTTTCCCTTAGATGACCCCTTAATTGTTTTGTGGGGGTGCTTGTTTCCCTTTTATGAGTATTAAAATGATTTTGAGGTTGTGTTCGTTTCACTTTTATGACACCTAAAATTATTTTGTTTCCCTTAGATGACCCCTTAATTGTTTTGTGGGGATGCTTGTTTCCCTTTTATGAGCATTAAAATGATTTTGAGGTTGTGTTCGTTTCACTTTTATGACACCTAAAATTATTTTGTTTCCCTTAGATGACCCCTTAATTGTTTTGTGGGGATGCTTGTTTCCCTTTTATGACCATTAAAATTGTTTTGAGGTGGTGTTCGTTTCACTTTTATGACACCTAAAATTATTTTGTTTCCCTTAGATGACCCCTTAATTGTTTTGTGGGGGTGCTTGTTTCCCTTTTATGAGCATTAAAATGATTTTGAGGTTGTGTTCGTTTCACTTTTATGACACCTAAAATTATTTTGTTTCCCTTAGATGACCCCTTAATTGTTTTGTGGGGATGCTTGTTTCCCTTTTATGACCATTAAAATTATTTTGAGGTGGTGTTCGTTTCACTTTTATGACACCTAAAATTATTTTGTTTCCCTTAGATGACCCCTTAATTGTTTTGTGGGGGTGCTTGTTTCCCTTTTATGAGCATTAAAATGATTTTGAGGTGGTGTTCGTTTCACTTTTATGACACCTAAAATTATTTTGTTTCCCTTAGATGACCCCTATATTGTTTTGTGGGGATGCTTGTTTCCCTTTTATGACCATTAAAATTATTTTGAGGTTGTGTTCGTTTCACTTTTATGACACCTAAAATTATTTTGTTTCCCTTAGATGACCCCTATATTGTTTTGTGGGGATGCTTGTTTCCCTTTTATGACCATTAACATTATTTTGAGGTGGTGTTCGTTTCACTTTTATGACACCTAAAATTATTTTGTTTCCCTTAGATGACCCCTTAATTGTTTTGTGGGGATGCTTGTTTCCCTTTTATGAGCATTAAAATGATTTTGAGGTTGTGTTCGTTTCACTTTTATGACACCTAAAATTATTTTGTTTCCCTTAGATGACCCCTTAATTGTTTTGTGGGGATGCTTGTTTCCCTTTTATGACCATTAAAATTGTTTTGAGGTGGTGTTCGTTTCACTTTTATGACACCTAAAATTATTTTGTTTCCCTTAGATGACCCCTTAATTGTTTTGTGGGGGTGCTTGTTTCCCTTTTATGAGCATTAAAATGATTTTGAGGTGGTGTTCGTTTCACTTTTATGACACCTAAAATTATTTTGTTTCCCTTAGATGACCCCTTAATTGTTTTGTGGGGATGCTTGTTTCCCTTTTATGAGCATTAAAATGATTTTGAGGTTGTGTTCGTTTCACTTTTATGACACCTAAAATTATTTTGTTTCCCTTAGATGACCCCTTAATTGTTTTGTGGGGATGCTTGTTTCCCTTTTATGAGCATTAAAATGATTTTGAGGTTGTGTTCGTTTCACTTTTATGACACCTAAAATTATTTTGTTTCCCTTAGATGACCCCTTAATTGTTTTGTGGAGGTGCTTGTTTCCCTTTTATGACCATTAAAATTGTTTTGAGGTGGTGTTCGTTTCACTTTTATGACACCTAAAATTATTTTGTTTCCCTTAGATGACCCCTTAATTGTTTTGTGGGGGTGCTTGTTTCCCTTTTATGACCATTAAAATTGTTTTGAGGTGGTGTTCGTTTCACTTTTATGACACCTAAAATTATTTTGTTTCCCTTAGATGACCCCTTAATTGTTTTGTGGGGGTGCTTGTTTCCCTTTTATGAGCATTAAAATTGTTTTGAGGTTGTGTTCGTTTCACTTTTATGACACCTAAAATTATTTTGTTTCCCTTAGATGACCCCTTAATTGTTTTGTGGGGATGCTTGTTTCCCTTTTATGACCATTAAAATTATTTTGAGGTGGTGTTCGTTTCACTTTTATGACACCTAAAATTATTTTGTTTCCCTTAGATGACCCCTTAATTGTTTTGTGGGGGTGCTTGTTTCCCTTTTATGAGCATTAAAATGATTTTGAGGTTGTGTTCGTTTCACTTTTATGACACCTAAAATTATTTTGTTTCCCTTAGATGACCCCTTAATTGTTTTGTGGGGATGCTTGTTTCCCTTTTATGACCATTAAAATTGTTTTGAGGTGGTGTTCGTTTCACTTTTATGACACCTAAAATTATTTTGTTTCCCTTAGATGACCCCTTAATTGTTTTGTGGGGGTGCTTGTTTCCCTTTTATGAGCATTAAAATGATTTTGAGGTTGTGTTCGTTTCACTTTTATGACACCTAAAATTATTTTGTTTCCCTTAGATGACCCCTTAATTGTTTTGTGGGGGTGCTTGTTTCCCTTTTATGAGCATTAAAATGATTTTGAGGTTGTGTTCGTTTCACTTTTATGACACCTAAAATTATTTTGTTTCCCTTAGATGACCCCTTAATTGTTTTGTGGGGATGCTTGTTTCCCTTTTATGACCATTAAAATTGTTTTGAGGTGGTGTTCGTTTCACTTTTATGACACCTAAAATTATTTTGTTTCCCTTAGATGACCCCTTAATTGTTTTGTGGGGATGCTTGTTTCCCTTTTATGAGCATTAAAATGATTTTGAGGTTGTGTTCGTTTCACTTTTATGACACCTAAAATTATTTTGTTTCCCTTAGATGACCCCTTAATTGTTTTGTGGGGATGCTTGTTTCCCTTTTATGAGCATTAAAATGATTTTGAGGTTGTGTTCGTTTCACTTTTATGACACCTAAAATTATTTTGTTTCCCTTAGATGACCCCTTAATTGTTTTGTGGGGATGCTTGTTTCCCTTTTATGACCATTAAAATTGTTTTGAGGTGGTGTTCGTTTCACTTTTATGACACCTAAAATTATTTTGTTTCCCTTAGATGACCCCTTAATTGTTTTGTGGGGATGCTTGTTTCCCTTTTATGAGCATTAAAATGATTTTGAGGTTGTGTTCGTTTCACTTTTATGACACCTAAAATTATTTTGTTTCCCTTAGATGACCCCTTAATTGTTTTGTGGGGATGCTTGTTTCCCTTTTATGAGCATTAAAATGATTTTGAGGTTGTGTTCGTTTCACTTTTATGACACCTAAAATTATTTTGTTTCCCTTAGATGACCCCTTAATTGTTTTGTGGGGATGCTTGTTTCCCTTTTATGAGCATTAAAATGATTTTGAGGTGGTGTTCGTTTCACTTTTATGACACCTAAAATTATTTTGTTTCCCTTAGATGACCCCTTAATTGTTTTGTGGGGATGCTTGTTTCCCTTTTATGAGCATTAAAATGATTTTGAGGTTGTGTTCGTTTCACTTTTATGACACCTAAAATTATTTTGTTTCCCTTAGATGACCCCTTAATTGTTTTGTGGGGATGCTTGTTTCCCTTTTATGACCATTAAAATTGTTTTGAGGTGGTGTTCGTTTCACTTTTATGACACCTAAAATTATTTTGTTTCCCTTAGATGACCCCTTAATTGTTTTGTGGGGGTGCTTGTTTCCCTTTTATGAGCATTAAAATGATTTTGAGGTTGTGTTCGTTTCACTTTTATGACACCTAAAATTATTTTGTTTCCCTTAGATGACCCCTTAATTGTTTTGTGGGGATGCTTGTTTCCCTTTTATGACCATTAAAATTATTTTGAGGTGGTGTTCGTTTCACTTTTATGACACCTAAAATTATTTTGTTTCCCTTAGATGACCCCTTAATTGTTTTGTGGGGGTTCTTGTTTCCCTTTTATGAGTATTAAAATGATTTTGAGGTTGTGTTCGTTTCACTTTTATGACACCTAAAATTATTTTGTTTCCCTTAGATGACCCCTTAATTGTTTTGTGGGGATGCTTGTTTCCCTTTTATGAGCATTAAAATGATTTTGAGGTTGTGTTCGTTTCACTTTTATGACACCTAAAATTATTTTGTTTCCCTTAGATGACCCCTTAATTGTTTTGTGGGGATGCTTGTTTCCCTTTTATGACCATTAAAATTGTTTTGAGGTGGTGTTCGTTTCACTTTTATGACACCTAAAATTATTTTGTTTCCCTTAGATGACCCCTTAATTGTTTTGTGGGGGTGCTTGTTTCCCTTTTATGAGCATTAAAATGATTTTGAGGTTGTGTTCGTTTCACTTTTATGACACCTAAAATTATTTTGTTTCCCTTAGATGACCCCTTAATTGTTTTGTGGGGATGCTTGTTTCCCTTTTATGACCATTAAAATTATTTTGAGGTGGTGTTCGTTTCACTTTTATGACACCTAAAATTATTTTGTTTCCCTTAGATGACCCCTTAATTGTTTTGTGGGGGTGCTTGTTTCCCTTTTATGAGCATTAAAATGATTTTGAGGTGGTGTTCGTTTCACTTTTATGACACCTAAAATTATTTTGTTTCCCTTAGATGACCCCTATATTGTTTTGTGGGGATGCTTGTTTCCCTTTTATGACCATTAAAATTATTTTGAGGTTGTGTTCGTTTCACTTTTATGACACCTAAAATTATTTTGTTTCCCTTAGATGACCCCTATATTGTTTTGTGGGGATGCTTGTTTCCCTTTTATGACTATTAACATTATTTTGAGGTGGTGTTCGTTTCACTTTTATGACACCTAAAATTATTTTGTTTCCCTTAGATGACCCCTTAATTGTTTTGTGGGGATGCTTGTTTCCCTTTTATGAGCATTAAAATGATTTTGAGGTTGTGTTCGTTTCACTTTTATGACACCTAAAATTATTTTGTTTCCCTTAGATGACCCCTTAATTGTTTTGTGGGGATGCTTGTTTCCCTTTTATGACCATTAAAATTGTTTTGAGGTGGTGTTCGTTTCACTTTTATGACACCTAAAATTATTTTGTTTCCCTTAGATGACCCCTTAATTGTTTTGTGGGGGTGCTTGTTTCCCTTTTATGAGCATTAAAATGATTTTGAGGTGGTGTTCGTTTCACTTTTATGACACCTAAAATTATTTTGTTTCCCTTAGATGACCCCTTAATTGTTTTGTGGGGATGCTTGTTTCCCTTTTATGAGCATTAAAATGATTTTGAGGTTGTGTTCGTTTCACTTTTATGACACCTAAAATTATTTTGTTTCCCTTAGATGACCCCTTAATTGTTTTGTGGGGATGCTTGTTTCCCTTTTATGAGCATTAAAATGATTTTGAGGTTGTGTTCGTTTCACTTTTATGACACCTAAAATTATTTTGTTTCCCTTAGATGACCCCTTAATTGTTTTGTGGAGGTGCTTGTTTCCCTTTTATGACCATTAAAATTGTTTTGAGGTGGTGTTCGTTTCACTTTTATGACACCTAAAATTATTTTGTTTCCCTTAGATGACCCCTTAATTGTTTTGTGGGGGTGCTTGTTTCCCTTTTATGACCATTAAAATTGTTTTGAGGTGGTGTTCGTTTCACTTTTATGACACCTAAAATTATTTTGTTTCCCTTAGATGACCCCTTAATTGTTTTGTGGGGGTGCTTGTTTCCCTTTTATGAGCATTAAAATTGTTTTGAGGTTGTGTTCGTTTCACTTTTATGACACCTAAAATTATTTTGTTTCCCTTAGATGACCCCTTAATTGTTTTGTGGGGGTGCTTGTTTCCCTTTTATGAGCATTAAAATTGTTTTGAGGTTGTGTTCGTTTCACTTTTATGACACCTAAAATTATTTTGTTTCCCTTAGATGACCCCTTAATTGTTTTGTGGGGGTGCTTGTTTCCCTTTTATGAGCATTAAAATTGTTTTGAGGTGGTGTTCGTTTCACTTTTATGACACCTAAAATTATTTTGTTTCCCTTAGATGACCCCTTAATTGTTTTGTGGAGGTGCTTGTTTCCCTTTTATGAGCATTAAAATGATTTTGAGGTTGTGTTCGTTTCACTTTTATGACACCTAAAATTATTTTGTTTCCCTTAGATGACCCCTTAATTGTTTTGTGGGGGTGCTTGTTTCCCTTTTATGAGCATTAAAATGATTTTGAGGTTGATTTCGTTTCACTTTTATGACACCTAAAATTATTTTGTTTCCCTTAGATGACCCCTATATTGTTTTGTGGGGATGCTTGTTTCCCTTTTATGACCATTAAAATTATTTTGAGGTGGTGTTCGTTTCACTTTTATGACAACTTAAAATTATTTTGTTTCCCTTAGATGACCCCTATATTGTTTTGTGGGGAGTGCTTGTTTCCATTTTATGACCATTATAATTATTTTGACGTGGGGTTTTTTTATGATCCCATTGAATTATTTTTGGAGGGTGTTTGTTTCATTTTCATGATCCTTAACTTGTTGATTAAAATGAATAGGCTTAGCTGTTTTATTTTCTAGGAGATTTAGCGTTGATAACTAATGTGTGAACACACACGCACACACAGATGCCTCTTTTCCGAAAACCCGATCCTTTAGACCCATTATTGCAATAAGAGTTTACTTTTTTATTAGGGAACTGTTTTGTTTTAATGTTATACTAAAATTCCTTTAATATTTCTTCATTTTTGAGCATATTTTTTTGTTCATTTTTCGTGAGAGCATAATTTTTTTTTACTTTATTTGATTATAATTTGTTTAAGTTTTCATTTGATTAAATTTTTTTTATTTCGATATATTTAATAAAAAAAGATTTTGCGTATAATTTTATTTAAATTTTTATTTCAATATTTGTTTTTCTATCTTTTTAAGTGTACTCGCACTGGCGAGGTCTCTTTCGGTGGGCATATGACATATTCGTTTTGTCCCCTGGCGACAAAAGGCCCCCATTTCAAAATCTACGTGCACAATCGTCCCCCAAATCTATGGTAGCCTCTTTCCTTTCCTTTGTTTGTCAGTAATTGAGCTTTCTTGATTAGAATCAAATTTAATTTGAAAAAAATGATCAAATTGAATCTGATGACGTCATATGACCAAGTTCGATTTAGTAATTTCCCTAATCAACCAGCCTAAGTGCTGGAACGTGGGTGCGGGGGTCACTTATTAGTCCAGAGCTTAACTGATAACATGGATTTGGTAAACAAAGTTTCGTTATGTGATGAACTAAAAACAGAATTGAGTCAAGTGTATGAATACGAATGGCCGTAATCGTTTTTGAACTGATATAGTCATTATCTGGGCCGTGACTTTTGACCAACTATTGTCCTGGTCGTCTATAAAACACTGCACTCTCCCTTGTATCGTCAGTCTGACGACTCAAGCCGTTACAAAAACTTTAACCGTCCACGTACAAGCTGGACAATATGGGTTTCACAACGGTGACATTTTGTGCCGCCCTGCTGGTACTGGCAAACGCTGGTAAGTTGACATTTTTGCTGCCTTCTCTTCTCACAATGTGTACATCATTATCAGTCCGGAAAATGGAATCGGAAATTCCAGTCTTTTAGTGTCCATTTTCTCGTTTCTTTTTGTTGTTGTATTCGTCGTGCTACCTCCTCAAAGCTGTGCTTCATTCAATCTTTCTTTAACACAATTGTTCACAGAGTTTCAACCTCCGTAAAAATTACGCATACATTATTGGATTATGAAGTCGTGTTATGATTTTATTGTTTATTGCTAAACTTGGTCGCTTTTTTATTTCACTTCCAAAACAGATCTACACATAACTTATATCTGTTTTCATACATTATTACATAAAAAGATGCACTGTAACGAAAACGCAAAATTAAACATTTTTATTTGCCATTAATGAACTCGTAAATGAACACGACGTAGTCCGGGAGTAAAATACAGTTTGTTTACATTAAGTCACATTTAAATGTTTACATTTACGTGTTTACATTAATGCAATTGCATTGCAGCAACTACAAAATACACCAATACAATTTCATAAAACAATATTAATTTATTGACAAATATATTATCTTTCAAAATGTCTGACAAAATGAAACATTTTAATATTTGAATTTTTAAAGCGGCAAGGAGACCAATAAATGCAGACTTTTTAAAAAATAAAACCCAGACTTTAATAAGAACAGAGGTTGAAAAATAAGTGACAACATGTCGCTTAAAAAAAAGAAAGAAAAATATTGTCTGTATTCTCCTGATAGAGGATTCTTTTATGAATCGAAAATTTTAATTTTAAATAAATAATACTTTATTTTAAAAGAAGTCTGCATTTATTGGTTTCCTTACCGCTTTAAAAATTACAAATTTAAAATGCATTCAAACACTGGAAATATTTTATTCATAATTTTAATATTTATTTCATATGAATACCCGGCCAAATCTGAGTTCATAATCGAGAAACCCCCCCAATGAACCCCTTAGACGCCTTTTTTTTAATTTTGTGAAAGTTATGTCGCTTTTATCATGGAATTGTTTGGTAATAAAATTAATTGAATATGATTGTTTAAAGTAGATTTTAATTTTTTTAAGTCAAGACATGCACACGTATACACTAAGAAGACTACACTTCTCACACACACACACACACACACACACACACATATATATATATATATATATATATATATATATATATATATATATATATATATACATATATTGTGAATTTTTTCTTATGATTTTGTAGTGTTGCAGAGACGATATTGACATAAAAATGTTGTTTGGCTCACGACAAATGAAACGGACCGTAAAAAATTATATCTCACAGAAATGTTATGTTTTTTGGAAATGTGAAAAAGTAAAAATAAAAATAATAAAATAAAAACATGGATATTGGAATATAAAATGAACCTGACTTATATATGCCCTGTTGTTACTAATTGACAATCATCGAGCTGAATCTTTTAAAGAGACTGCAAAGTAAAAAAGGCATGGATAGTATATGCCAATACATATATTGTGAGAAAATAATTATATATATATATATATATATATATATATATATATATGTATATATATATATATATATATATATATAATTATTAATGACAATATATGTACTATATATAATATGACAATATATAGGCTATATATATATATATATATATATATATATATATATATATATATATATATATATATATCCTTTTTACGGAATATACCTTGCTCTGAGCAATTGAATTGAAATTTGATTTGGCTTTTGCTTCTCTAATTCCTTTCCATTCTTCTTCATATATATATATATATATATATATATATATATATATATATATATATATATATATATATATATATATATATATATATATAGTGTGTGGATTTCAATTTTGTGTAGAGAATCTGAATAACAGAGCTCAATGTAATTCAAACAGAGCAAAACAGAATTATAAAAAGAAAACCTATACACCTATACATGTATAGGTTTTCTTTTTATAATTCTATATATATATATATATATATATATATATATAAAAGGGTGTGTAAACATATTTTTTAAACCAATGTTTCGGATCGTATTTTTTTGTTGAAAAAACCATAACAATGTTTAGTGTTAAAATAAATAAAATTGATTCATTTTAACACTACACATTGTTGGTTCTAAACAAAACTTTACGATATTTAAATTTTTCAGCGATAAAATCCATGGATTTCTTTTTATTAATGAACGAATTTATTTATTTGTAATTTCCTGGTTTTATTATCTTCACAATATTACACTTTAGAAATAAATATGAACAAATAATTGCACAAACAAGTTACATTATTAATATAACAACATAATTATATAATATCATAATTAATATAATATGATATCAATATGATATCAATATACGGATAGAAATTCTAATAAATATTTCCCAAAAATGTCATCCTAATTCAGAAAAATGGTAATAAAAGAAGAGGACATTTTTTTAAATAATATTATTTTAAATAATATTTTTGAAAATAACATTTTTGAAAATAATATTTTTGAAAATAACATTTTTGAAAATACCATTTTTGAAAATAATATTTTTTTAAATAATATTTTTGAAAATAACATTTTTGAAAATATCCTTTTTGAAAATAATATTTTTGAAAATAACATTTTTGAAAATATCCTTTTTGAAAATAATATTTTTGAAAATAACATTTTTGAAAATAACATTTTTGAAAATAACATTTTTGACAATAACATTTTTGAAAATAATATTTTTGAAAATAACATTTTTGAAAATAACATTTTTGAAAATAACATTTTCAAAATAGTAAACATACATTCTACTTTATTGGAAAATATGTTTTATAAATAAAACAAATTCAACTCACTGAAACAAATGTTACAATACAAATTTTCCCATGAAATATTTGAAAGAAATTGCTGATTTTGAATTGACCTAAAGTATTATCCTTCATAGTATGTAAGAAAATCATATTGTAGAAATAAAAAATATAAAACAGTTGATAATTTATATATATATATATATATATATATATATATATATATATATATATATATATACATATATATTATTTTAGTATGATTGTTTATTTAAATATATATATATAGATATTTTGGCTACATATGTGCAGACATTGTTCAACTAAAAAAAAACAAATTACCAGGATTACAAATATATATATATATATATATATAGTCATCCACATACAGACTCACAGCTCATCAGTGCGGCTAGACCAGTTAGTGTCGCAAGCCGGGATCGAAACGCAACCGTCGAGCTGACAGTCGGCGATGCTAACCCCTACGCCATCATGCGACACTGACTGAATGTAAGAGATATCTCAATGTAACGAAATGTAAACATTGCAAATGCCTGAGCTCGAAATTAGTTTTACCTAATGAGCATTGCCTTAAAGCTAATGGCCGTTGACGATACCCTTACAAAAATAAGCTCTACTCGGGGGAGCTTTTTATAGTCATCCACATACAGACTGTTTCGCTGTTTCACAGCTCATCAGTGCGGCTAGACCAGTTAGTGTCTCAAGCCGGGATCGATATATATATATATATATATATATATATATATATATATATATATATATATATATATATATATATATATATATATAGTAAGTGAGATAATAGGAAAATAAAGATATAATGTATGACTTTAAATTGAAACCTATCATGAAAAGAGTTGGTGCTCGATATACGAGATAGGGCAATTAAAATAGAGCTTCAAAGGGAGGAAAAATAAAATAAATCTTTTTTATTTGATACTTTGATACTTTTCTTCAGGAAAAAGGCTACTCAGCCTGTAACCCCTGTTCCATGTCTGGTCTTATAGTTTCAGTAGACGCATGCGCGGGTCGAACAGTGTATTGCTTACTGGACCAGTACTTGTCTAGTTTGCTTTTAAAGTAGTCAATTGTGTCTTTTGTATTTACAACTGAATTGGGAAGCTCATTCCAGTTATTCACTACTCGAAGTCCAAACGAATGCTTCCTAGTGTTGAGTCTGCTGTGCTTCTTGGACAGTTTGAAGTTGTTTCCCCTTGTCCTGGAATTGGTATTGAGTGGTAGAAGTTGTTTATTTGAAAACACCTTGTTTTGAACAACTGATGACGTAATAGATTTGGTATTTTTACAATCATTATTCTCATCTTTTACTTTTCTCTCTCTCTCTCTCTCTCTCTCTCTCTCTCTCTCTCTCTCTCTCTCTCTGTATATATATATATATATATATATATATATATATATATATATATATATATATATATTATATATATATATATATATATATATATATATATATATATATATATATATATATATATTTGTTTTAAAAGAAATCTGTATTCCTATACGTCAACGAATAAGAAATAATATGCATGTAGATATATTTCACATTGCTTATATAATTTATAATATAATAATTAATAATAATTTTCATATTTTTCAAATATTTGAACTTTGGTTTTTTCGAAAGCCAACTTATCCATCTGTATTTCTCCTCTGATGATAAGATTTCGATCTTTGAAAAGCCTTGGCTTAAGGAAAGAATAATAAACAGTAGTTTGTTACTGAATACACCTTGCATTGAACAATTGAAATTTTAAATAAATTTGGACAATCGTCGCATATTTATCACTCTTTTTTCTTCTCTCTCTCTCTCTCTCTCTCTCTCTATATATATATATATATATATATATATATATATATATATATATATATATATATATATATATATATAGTAAGTTATGAAAATATATTTATGGCAATTAAGTTACACAGAGGCTTCCGCGTTTTATCCCCGGAGGGTATCGTAAGGCTAAAATGAAACGCGGAAGCCTCTGTGTAGCTTTATTGTCATAAATATATTTTCATATCTTACTACCTAGCTCTACTCACGTATCGAGCACTGTTAAAGTAAATACTGAAAATTGATCCATGAAAAATGATATCCCCTAATAACATTTTATTTGGATACATGAAATAATATATATATATATATATATATATATATATATATATATATATATATATATATATATATTATGATAATACCCTTCCAGTTCGGGTATTGTGCTCGTTGATAATCAAATTAATTCACTGACCAGAACAGTTTTACGCTATTTTCATGTCCCCTTACGAAGATCAATGATGTTTTACGGCCTATGTATAAACCGAGATTTGGAATGCTGATTTTCAAGGCCGATCGGCATGGCTCGCCACCATTCGTGAAATGTGCGCAACCAAAGTTGTCCCAGTTCGGTCTGAGCTGCGTTTAAAACGAGAATTGAAAAATAAAACAAACGTCACATTTTGTTTGACATGTGTCCGACTGTCGAGAATTTCACTTTGAACAAAGGGAAAATATTGGAAATGTTTACACTTTCCCCGACGACAGGCTGTCCGAAATGCATTCTAGGAATTTATTACATCTTTCTCATTTTTAGCAATTCATAAAAAAATATTGTTTTTGAAATAAAATTATTGACAACGTAAACAAAAAATGCAGATAATGATATACATTTTCAACGGACAATGACACTGAAATCATTGGACTTTTGGCTAGGACCAAAGTGTACTATCTGTTCCGATACTCACTATTTGATCTGATCTCGAGCAAATTTAAATCAGAGTTACCCAATATTATTGCTGATTTTCAAAATTGGAGGACATTTTGAATCCTTTGAATTGAACTCCACAAAATGAACAATTTTCTAAGCCCATAACTTCAGTTATGTAAGCTGTATTTTCCACACAGTTTTCAACATAACAGATATGTTTTTGATTGATTTTAAGTATTTGGGGGTCCAACCTCTTGACATTTTTTTTAATGGAGCATACTCTCTCCCCCACTTAAAATTTTTAACTTCTGATTTTAAAGTTTTAATTGTTAAAATACCCCACAAAAATGTTGAGTTTTTAAATTGGCGAAATTTTTTTCAATTAATTTTTTTCTAATTGAGGCAAAAATTATTTTGCCTCAATTAGGAGAGTTGGATTTTATCCACATTAGAAAGCGACCTTGTGTTTAACTCTGCCCTCGTGGGGAGACAATTAAATAGGGACACTGATTTTTTAGGGGGTCAAAGTGTATGAAGGTTATACAGGGGATGGTGCGTTTGTTATATTGTTCCCACCATTGCCATATATTTTTAGACTTCATTTCGAGCCGAGGGGACAGAGGCAAACTTTAAGGAGTTAATAAGACGTCATCAGTTTATTTTTCTTGAAACTGACGTCGAGGGATTATTTCAAATTTATACATCGGTAGATGTTGGTTTCCTTTGGGGCCCCCCCCCCCCAAAGGAAACCAACATGCCGCTCAGAGAATTTTTAGTTGCCTAGACAGAGCTCAAAATCAAATTCGAAATCTAGTGAGGGTGTTATTTCTTCTGTTCCTTGCATCCCCTTTTTTCACCGAAAGGAAGGCGCTCGTCTCTTTTTATATACTCTACTATCATTATTTCAATGGATGGTGCTCGACTGAGCTCCAATGTCTTGTTCCTCCTCGTAAGACATTCACAGCAAGAACTCGTTTTTTACCACAACAACAAAAAAAAAACTTGCCGTTTTTTCTCCGTGTGCCTAGCGTCATGCAAAATTTCCAGAACAGGGCTTTTTCACAAAGACTTCTCGTTTATGTAACACATTACCGCGAGACTGCTTTCCTTCAGATTACAACATGGTCGGCTTCAAATCCAATGTCAACAGATTTCTGTCATAAATCGTCCCCACAAAAAATCAAACTCAGTTCAATATTTAAAGAAATGTATAAACTTTGTTATGTACTTACGTGGTAGCTGAAAATGTATAAACTTTGTTATGTACTTACGTGGTAGCTGAAAATGTATAAACTTTGTTATGTACTTACGTGGTAGCTGAAAATGTATAAACTTTGTTATGTATTTACGTGGTAGCTGAAAATGTATAAACTTTGTTATGTACTTACGTGGTAGCTGAAAATGTATAAACTTTGTTATGTACTTACGTGGTAGCTGAAAATGTATAAACTTTGTTATGTATTTACGTGGTAGCTGAAAATGTATAAACTTTGTTATGTACTTACGTGGTAGCTGAAAATGTATAAACTTTGTTATGTACTTACGTGGTAGCTGAAAATGTATAAACTTTGTTATGTACTTACGTGGTAGCTGAAAATGTATAAACTTTGTTATGTACTTACGTGGTAGCTGAAAATGTATAAACTTTGTTATGTACTTACGTGGTAGCTGAAAATGTATAAACTTTGTTATGTACTTACGTGGTAGCTGAAAATGTATAAACTTTGTTATGTATTACGTGGTAGCTGAAAATGTATAAACTTTGTTATGTACTTACGTGGTAGCTGAAAATGTATAAACTTTGTTATGTACTTACGTGGTAGCTGAAAATGTATAAACTTTGTTATGTATTTACGTGGTAGCTGAAAATGTATAAACTTTGTTATGTACTTACGTGGTAGCTGAAAATGTATAAACTTTGTTATGTACTTACGTGGTAGCTGAAAATGTATAAACTTTGTTATGTACTTACGTGGTAGCTGAAAATGTATAAACTTTGTTATGTACTTACGTGGTAGCTGAAAATGTATAAACTTTGTTATGTATTTACGTGGTAGCTGAAAATGTATAAACTTTGTTATGTACTTACGTGGTAGCTGAAAATGTATAAACTTTGTTATGTACTTACGTGGTAGCTGAAAATGTATAAACTTTGTTATGTACTTACGTGGTAGCTGAAAATGTATAAACTTTGTTATGTATTTACGTGGTAGCTGAAAATGTATAAACTTTGTTATGTATTTACGTGGTAGCTGAAAATGTATAAACTTTGTTATGTATTTACGTGGTAGCTGAAAATGTATAAACTTTGTTATGTACTTACGTGGTAGCTGAAAATGTATAAACTTTGTTATGTACTTACGTGGTAGCTGAAAATGTATAAACTTTGTTATGTACTTACGTGGTAGCTGAAAATGTATGAACTTTGTTATGTACTTACGTGGTAGCTGAAAATGTATAAACTTTGTTATGTATTTACGTGGTAGCTGAAAATGTATGAACTTTGTTATGTACTTACGTGGTAGCTGAAAATGTATAAACTTTGTTATGTATTTACGTGGTAGCTGAAAATGTATAAACTTTGTTATGTACTTACGTGGTAGCTGAAAATAAGATTGTACAGAAAAAAATATGAAAATTCATCCAGTATTAATTAAATTAAAAATAAAATAGATTTTATCTATATGTCGACATTTGTCTTATATTTTGACTTTTTACCAAAAGTTATCTCCCTTGACAAACTGTAAGCTGAAATGTCTACAAATACGTAAGATCGTTTTTTTTTCTTCCTTTTCTTCTAATTTAATAAATACTGGATGAATTTACGTTTTTTTTTCTTCTGTACAATCTTACTTTCAGCTACCACGTAAATACACAGCAAAGTTTATACATTTCTTTAATGTCATTGTGAAACTGCAGAAGCACCATTTCTTGCCCACTTCTAAAATCTGAAATAAGTGAAACCGTGGATAATACTTTTCTTCTCGATTGTCCCCTTAAATATGTCATAGTTTCGTTTTCCTGTGATCCTCATTGCTTCGTTTTTCCGGATTTCATGACGAGAATTCATCTGGTCTGGTGGAGTATCCAGCTTAGTGTTGCTACTTTTTTTTATGAAAATCGTTATAGAAAAAGCATGAAACCACTTGATGTAAGGAGCTAACAAGAATAAATATAATTATCGCAAAGATAGAAGATGCCTATTGGCCTTAGTCTTGAAAAGACCAAGATTATAGGTAGAAGGAGAAGAGAGCGCCACAAACCTACGGTTCTTGGAAAGTAGGAGGAAAACAGTCAGCAGGAAGAGAGTTCCACAAGCCTGCGATTCTTGGAAAGAACCGACTGGAATAGGAAGCTGTATTACAATGAGGTATCGAAACAGAGAATTGATGGAGACCACTAGACCAACGAGTCAAACGAGCTGGAACAAACGTAGTGGGAAATAGATCACATAATTCTGAAGAACACATGCCATGATAGTATTTATAGAAAAGACTGAGACTAGCAACATCACGTCTGCGATAGAGAGGGTACACAGAAGAAGAAAGGGTGTGGCCAATTAAATTACAGATACATTTCTGCACCTTATCAAGAACCCTAAAATGGGACAGAGATTCACCAGCCCAAATATGAAAAGAGTACTCGATACATGGTCTGATTGTGGATTTGTAGAGATAAAGAATAGCCTCAGGTGTGAGAAAGTGTTTGAAGCGATATAGAGAACCAACTTGACGAGAAGCGAAAAGAGAAATGGATCTAATGTATGAACTCCAAGAAAGATTTGATGAGAGAGAAAGACCAAGAGGTTTCAGAGGCGATTTCTCCTCAAGAGCAGAGCCATCCATGAGAATCTCAGGAATCACGTTACTTTCCTCGTATGATCAAGTGCGTATGCATGCTTGGGAGACCTTTTCATTCTAAGAGATGCTATTGTTTGAATAGT
>OY744522.1:200021258-200121258 GCA_963556195.1 Sepiola atlantica
TTCAATTACCAAACTGGAACCGTCTACGAATTCTCTTACGATGCAAAAACAGTAACCAAAATGAACGGTGCCTCTGAAGATTCTGCCATGATCAACATGAACGCCAAGGTTGAGATTGAACCCTTGACCAAATGCGACCTTGTCATGAGGGTAAGTGAAACAGCACCAGTCGAACTTTGGATGTATCTCGAGAAATGCCACCGTCGATCGATCTGTCACGTTTATGTTTCGTCTGTCACGCTTAAGTTTCAAATAATTTGATCGTTGAACGCGCATATTCATCTTAAGAATTGATCCATTGTTTTTGAGTCCATTTTGCATTCGGATCAAACACCTTGTTATAGATTAAAGCAATGATTGGATATCATTTTCTCTTCGTCAATAAATTGTTATTCAAACTTACAAAAAGGGTAATGATTAACCAATATATAGAATTTTGAAATACTAACAAGGATTTTATTTAATAAAGCAAACATAGTCCGCACGTCTGTTATGGTAGATTTATACTTTTACTTACAGAGAGAAAAATTAACTTATTCAATTTTCTTTACGATACACAAAGCTTACTATATCCATGTATATTTCTTTCTTATTCTTTTTCTGTTATGTGCTCTCTCTCTCTCTCGCTTTGTCTCTCCTTCTCTTTATCTCCATCTCTTTCTCTTTTTCTTTCTCTCACTGATTCACTCACACACATGCACGCATATTTTTATTATTTTCTATAACTTACAGATCAGTCTTTCTGAAGAGAACCATCTAAAAGCATGCCTTTCATTACTCTGATCTTAATTTCTCATTTAGTTCAACCAGTTCAGTTTACGCTATGTAATGTTTAATTAATCTCTTCTTGACTCTCTAAGGGCTTATATTTCTTTTAAGATCACGGACGCTTCTCACTCTGATCTTAAATTCCTATTTAGTTCGGCCAGTTCAGTGTATGTAATGTTTAATTAATCTCTTCTTAAATCATTTGTTTTCAGATTACGGACGCTTCTCTTCGAGATTCTGAAGACGATCAGAATTCTCAGGCTTTCAAGGAAGCCATGATGAAGCAACCGTTAAAGTTCTCATTCCAAGATGGCCGAATTGATCACATCTGTGCAATGGATGGCGAATCAACCTGGACTCTGAACATCAAAAGAGGTATCCTCTCCGCTTTCCAAAACTCCATGGATAACTTTGACCGCAATCAGAATTTGACAGAGGTTAGTTTCATTCATTCTACATTAACTGATTGCTCTAAAAAAACGTTTTGTTTTTCCAAAAAGAACATTAATGTAATCTTTGCTTAGATATAAACTTTATATTCTTCAAATATTTGTTCGTTTCAGACTGACGTTGTTGGTACTTGTCTTTCTGAATACAAAGTTATCAGTAATGGCCGTAAAAGCGAGAAAATAGAGAAGTCGAAAAATCTGCTCGCATGTAGCGATCGTGAAGGTTACCGGATGGCTGTCCAATCCATCGGATACAACGTGCCTTCAGTAAGTATTTAACTTTCTGATTTTTTGCTAAACTCCAATTAACTCAACCAATTATCAAAGCAATAATGCGTATGATTTGTTGTCTGTTCTCTTTTCCAGTTCGTCAAATCTCTTCCGTTGATGAAGAGTGAATACAAATGTACGCAGACACTGGATCTCGGCTCGAACATCCTTCAAAGTTCAACATGTTCAGAAGAACACGTGTTCAGACCATTCTCTTCTGGAAAGAACGGTGCCATGACAAGCAGTGAACAGACTTTGACCTTCGTCAATAAGAAAAGGGCTGGACTTCCGTCCAATGGTCAGTGTTTATTTATTCTTTTCATAAGACTTTGAATAAGTAACACGATTTCAATACAGACAAATCTTAAAGAATATTATGTTTCGGAATTTTTTAGATTAGGATTGAAAATTTGTTTTATTTGTCCGAGATGCTGTTTTCATGCTGGATATTATTCTCACAAGGTTTACCTTTTTTTCAGGTGCGTCTTGTCGATCTCGGGAATCTTTCCGTCAAACTCTCAAATCTGTACGCCATTTCGAAAAGCACTAAGTAATAAGTTCTTAGTGAAAGTCTTCTCGAGGTTAAAGGTTCGATCCTTAGTATGGGCGATACTGAGAATAGAATTACGAATTACTTAAGACTTTTACGCTGTCATGGCTGACGGAACGAGCGCAAGTTACCTCCGTGGATTAAATTAATGGTTCCGTTCGAAATTCCATACAGATTTCCAAGTTCGACAGTTATATTCCCGTATTCGACAAGACGCATCTGAAGAAGGTCGAAGATTATATCGGTCAAAACGTGGTGATAATAACCTCGACCTTTTGGCTGAGTTCAAAGTGTAGTATCTGTCCCGATGGGCGCTATACCCCGTAGACTAATACCGTCTGGCCTCCAAATAATCTAAATAATCCAAATAATCCAAATAATCTAAATAATCCAAATAATCCAAATAATCCAAATAATCTAAATAATCCAAATAATACAAATAATCCAAATAATCCAAATAATCCAAATAATCTAAATAATCCAAATAATCCAAATAATCCAAATAATCCAAATAATCTAAATAATCCAAATAATCCAAATAATCTAAATAATCCAAATAATCCAAATAATCTAAATAATCCAAATCATCCAAATAATCTAAATAATCTAAATAATCCAAATAAGCTAAATAATCCAAATAATCCAATTAATCCAAATAATCCAAATAATCCAAATAATCTAAATAATCCAAATAATCCAAATAACCAAAATAATTAAAATAATCCAAATAATCAAAATAATCTAAATAATCCAAATAATCCAAATAATCCAAATAATCTAAATAATCCAAATAATCCAAATAATCTAAATAATCCAAATAATCCAAATAATCCAAATAATCTAAATAATCCAAATAATCCAAATAATCCAAATCTAATAAACTATGACATAAATGATATAATTATCAAGAATGTCAAAAGTCAAAAGGGGGTGACCGACAATATAAATGTTCAATAGAAAGTCAAATCAGACAAGCCGGTTCAAATTCTCGATTGGGCTGTTCATTTTAAACTGACATTAATTTTGATAGGCAAAGTCATGAATTTCTTTCTTCTTCTCAACTATTGGTAAACTATCGGAAATAGCAGTTATGTTGCATATTGTATGATAACCACCAGATAATTAAACACCTCCGTAAGCCTCTTAAAATATATTTGAAAAAATATAAACATTATAGGATGTTTTAACATTTTCTCTGACATTCAAACAAAACTGTGTAAAAAAACGAATAAATTTACCAGATCAGAAATACATATGTGAAGCTGAAAGTCCCCAAAGGGTTTAAGATTTTTAATCGTTCAGAAATGAATTCATTTTTTGTTTTGATTGTTTCAATACGCTAATTCAAACAAAATGCGATTATTTTCTTTTTGCGCTGACTTTTTTTCAGGGCAATTTCGTGTGAGAAGTACATTGTTATTCTATCATCAACATGGCACACCAAGTAAACAAGAGAAAGAGGACAAAATTGAGGCTAAATTGCAGGAACTCTGCAAGAAAGCAACTGAAGATATTCGTCCTGAAGTTCCCGAAATGGTTAACCAACTGATCGAACACATGCGTCAAGTCGACCGAGATGTTCTTTCAAGAATTTATAATAAAATTAACCAAAAATCCATCTGTGCCTCAAAAGCTGATCGCATCAAGTAAGTAGGCAGGATTTTTAATTTACTTTAATCTTTGATAACTTGACAACATACTTCAAATAAATACTTATAATGCAATATGAGTAACGGTAAATAATAATACAAGAGACATTAGATTTATAAATCTCAGAAATGTATTCTAGCTTTTCCCTTAAAACACATGGCATAGTGGATAAAAACGTTGGTTAAAGATATACTCTACCTGGAGGTTGGTAGCTCAAAGTAAAAAACAAAGTAACTGATTCGAGATCGATAAAAAGAAGTGAATGTGAAATGCGAACAGTCATACAGATTAAATAAAGAATTCAATTCAAAATTCCTCCAAAAAATAATTGAATGCAACAAAAGGCATATGAAGAAGACAGACGAGTCCAAGATCGAAACGTTGGGAATAAAACAATCACGATAAAAATAACATGTACATCACATAGATATACATTATTTAATTGTTTATGATAAGTTGCAAAGATTTTGAAAATAAATGGTCAAATTCCTTACTATTGTTAAAAAGTTTTGTTCTTTGAATATTGTTTCGAAATACAAATAACTTATATCATTTTACAGGCAATATTTCCACGATGCAATTCCCATGGTAGGAACCGAAGCCTCAGTTGGTATGATCCAAGACCTCATCTCCAAGAAACACGTCACCGGTAGTGAAGCTGAAATGTGGCTGTTGTCTTTATCATTCGTCCATCATCCTTCCAAAGAAATGGTTGCAGCTATCATGGTGAGACAATTATGAACAGACTAATATAATATAATGATTATTTGAACTTTTAAAATAAGAAGAGAAAACTTATTATAAAAGAAAATTTACTATATATATCATTTGAATTTGTATTAATCAGTTAAAATAATTTGGTTAATTTTGCGTTTTTACCTTTCATTTTAGCCTTTATTAGATGAACACGATGTCTCTGGAAACATCCTCCTCGCTGTCTCATCTTTGGCAAGCAGTTATTGCAATGAACGATCTGACTGTGGAAAAGATTCTGAAATCTCTACTCTCATCAGAAAACTGATGCATCTCACCCACGACTGCAACGATCAGAATGTCGATGCCAGAAAAATTGTTTTTGCTCTTCGAGCACTTGGCAACATTGGTCATTCCCATGAAGCCGTGTCTCATTTGAGTCGCTGTTTCACTCGTCAAGATGTCAGTGAAGAAATAAGAATTGCAGCTATGGACGCTTTCCGTAGAATTCCATGTGATGCTGTGGTAAGTGAATACTATTTTTGCTTCATGGTCATTTAAAAGATAAAGATAAAACTTAAAGAAATGAAATAATCTCTAAAGTATATTTGAGATGTAATATTCATTTGCTGGATCTAATACTTGTATAAATAGCGGAACAAATAATTTCGAAAAAAAAACATTTGAATATAATTTGTTAAATAATAAAATAAGTAAATATATTGTATGTCCCTTTTCCATTTTCTTGCAGCGATCCGATTTGATGGGAGTATTCCGTGATGAATCCGAGGATTCTGAGCTGCGTATCAATGCTTACATTGGTCTCATGAAATGTCCGAGCCGGGATATTCTATCTGAAGTGCGCCAAGTGTTAGAAAAGGAAAAGTCCAACCAAGTAGGATCTTTTGTCTGGTCTCATCTGACAAACTTGATGGAAACCTCAGATCCACACATGCAGGACATCCGCAACATTGTCCAAGATGAAAAACTCAAGAAAGAATTCAACCTAGACCAAAGGAAATTCTCCAGGAATTACGAAGGATCTTTCTTCTTTGATTCAATCAACACTGGTGCCAAAGTCGATAGCAATGTCATCTTTTCGCAGAAATCTTTCATTCCAAGATCGGCTAACTTAAACCTTACCATTGATTTATTTGGTCATGCCATCAACTTCCTAGAATTTGGCGGTCGAGTCCAAGGTGTGGAGAAAATTCTGGAAAACTTCTTTGGACCGACTGGAACTAACATGCCGACTTTGAAGTCGCGAATCCCAATAAACGTAAGTAAAATAAAACTTTACTAAATCCGATCGAACCAAGTTTTATCATTTACAAATCTTATTCAAATAAAAACTTGTTATTTATTGAGAGAAAAAGCAAAGACAAAATGTTTTAATTACTTATATCTACTTTCGTTTTATATTAAATCTCCCAAAAATTGCACTTCATAAATATAAGAATTGAAAGTTCCATGATATCAAAGATCAAATTTGATGAAATAGTAAGAAATACTTGTTCATTGTTTATTGCTCATTAATTGAAATTGACAAAAATCAAAGATATAAATTGAAATAAAATGCAAATCTAAGTGTACCGAATATATGTAAATGCTATGGCAAGATGATAAGCTTTTAACTTCATAAATAGAAGAATGGAAAATTCGAGGTTCCATGATATCCAAGATCAAATCTGACAAAAGAGTGTGAATTATTTGTTCTTGCTTATCGTTCATCAACGAAGTTACAAATATCAAATATGGGTTTAAATATACTTGAAATAAAATAAAATATAAGTGCACTGTATTTATGGACATATTATAGCAAGATGATAAGCTGTGATATTCAATTATTTTTCCTTTCAGTTTGATAAAAATATGGAATCGTTCCGTTCATCTGCTTTCCTACGTGTGTTTGGAAACGAGCTTCGTTATTGGGATGAGAAATCTTTGGTTGAATTGCAGTCTTCTCTTCAGAAACTGATGCGTATGCAAGCTTTGTCCTTCAGCAAAACTCTGGTGCTTCTTGACAGCCGCATGATTATTCCCACCTGCATCGGTTTGCCACTGAATCTCACCATGTCTTCCACTGGAAGTATTTCCATTGATGCTAAGGCCTCTTTTCAACAAGGAAAATTCCAAATGAATGTCGACTTTAAACCAAGGTAAATTCCTTAGACAATTTCCCCTTTTTAATTAACAATACCGTATATATAAGAAATTTACTCTTTCGTCAAAGGTACAGTATGAAAAAGTAATTTAAATGATTTTATAGCAGAAATAATCCCACAATTTGACACGTGTATGCAAGTCTGTAAACTTTAAATTGGAAGTGTACAACAATTTATACACATTAATAATTCTCCCTCGAATGAACTGAAGAATAATAAATGTTTGATGGAATTTTCATTTGTATTGTACGTTTGATTTTTACAGTGCTTCAGTCCAAGTGAAAGGTGAGATGTCCGTGGATGCCCATGTGTCTCGTGCTGGCTTAAAGATGGTAACAGTTGCCCACACAAGCACCGGAGCCAGATTGGATATTGGTAATAACAAATTTGACTTGCAAATTCCCGAAAAGAAGATGGAAATTTTCAACCTCAAGTAAGAAAATTCTAAAAAGATTTCTCTTTATCAATTTTGTCTTGCATCAACTTTCCCATTTTCTAAAGTAACTCATTCATTCGGCTTAATCATGAATCTTTCTTTTCCAAGGACTGACTTTTACATCGTTCATCGCAACGCCGAAAAGAAACAGAAAATGATTGTTGATAATGTGAAGAAACACGAGATTTGCACAGGCAAATTGATGAAGCAAGTGACAGGTCTGACTTTCTGTCAAATCATCAAGTTCCCAAATGCTTCACGTCACAACGAGGCTCCATTCTTTCCATTCACTGGTCCAGTTGTCTACGATCTTTATATGATGAACGAAGATGCTCCCAACGGATATCAAATCGAAGGATTCACCAAAGTAAGACAAGTTCTTAATGAATTTCTTTGTCTTATCCTTATTTCGAAAACTTCCATTTTCTCTAGATTTCTGTCCTTACGTGTCTTTTAGTCATACAAAAAAGACTTGACTATTTTCTGTGTTTTTATCATTAAAGCAATCACCCTACTCTTTCTATATGGATACTCCAAATTCCAAAGTGTCTAGGAGAATTGCTATTGACACCGTTATGAAAAACAAAAATGAAGCTCACATCACCTTTAAAGCTCCATGGAAAAACATCAAAATTGAAGGTCAGTCAATTTCTTGTGTGACCCTTTCTCTGTGTGTATCTGTTTGTCTCCATCTGTAACCCGTTCTCTCTCTCTCTCTCTCTCTCTCTCGCTCTTACTCTCTCTCTCTCTTTCTCTCGAGTTCTGGAGACAAAAGCCAGTCTATCGAGATTCTTATGAAAAGATATTAAACGCATGTTCTTTATGGAATATTGGAATCCTCTTCAAACCATGTTATTAAACTTTATGATTATTACCTAAATTCATAGGTGTCTGTCTGTCTATAGTTCTCTCTCTTGTTGTCGCTCTTTTTCTCGCTCTCTCTCTCTTTCTCACTTTCTCTCTCTTTCTCTCTCTCTCTTTCTCTCTCTCTCTTTCTCTCTCTCTTTTTCTCTCTCTCTCTTTTTCTCTCTCTCTTTCTCTCTTTCTTTCTTTCTCTCTCTTTATCTATCTCACTTTCTCTCACTCTCTCACTTTCTCTCTCTCTTTCTCCCTCTCTTTTTCTCTCTCTCTCTTTCTCTCTTACTCTCTCTCTCTCTCTCTCGAGTTCTAGAAACAAAGGAATCCTCTTCAAAACATTTTTGTTAAATGTTATTAAACCTTATCATAATTTCCTATATTCATAGGTGAAATGTTTTGTGCCTGTATTACCATCAGTCTCTCTCTCTCTCTCTCTTTCTTTCCCTCTCTTTCTTTTCCTCTCTCTCTATCTCTCTCTCTCTCTCTCTCTCTCATATATATATATATATATATATATATATATATATATATATCTTAGTTCTGGAGGAAAACTTAAAGTCAGTCTGTTAAGATACTTATGAAAAAATATTAAACGCATCTTCTTTGACAAAAACATTATGGAATATTCGAATTTTGAAAAATTGTTGTTAAAATTTATTAAGCTTTATCCTTTTATAATCTTCTAACTTCATGAATAAAATTGTTTCAATCAAAATATTGATGAAAAGTTGAGTCAAACGTGAATAAATATTCACTTCATACAATTAATGATAATAGGTATCAATTCTTTTGAAATATCATTGCAGTAAATCTAAAATGCTTACAGCTGCATCTAAGTAAAGAGTTCTTCTTTCAATTAAAACTGTTTTAATTCATTAATATTTTACTTTCGAAACAGGTACCGTCGTTAACATGAACAATATAAAGAAGCTTACAGGAGAAGTGTCTATCAATGGTCGTACGCCATATTCTTTGGAGGCTGAGATTGGCATGAAGAACACAAAAGGTCTGTGGAGTTTCACACCGAAATTTGAAATCACCATTCCACAGAAAAAGATGAAGTATGATGGAAAAATCGAAATCAACCCAATGAAAACCTTGTTGATCGATATGTCTGCCATGGGATTTATTGCTAGTGATATCAATTTGAAAGGTAAGAAAACAATATCATCTTGAGTTCAATTGAATTGATACAGAGAAATGTCTTCATTTTCGATTATTTTAGAGATTTCGATTCATTTTATTGATTCATGTTATATTCTTATCTTCTTTATAAACAATATTTAAAGCATCATTTTGTGTATTTTTTACCCAATTTAGTGTCCGGTGAAATTGTTCCGAAAGAAATCGGTCTCACCTCTCAACTGAGAATCGGAAAGAAAGAATATTATATGGGCAGCCGTTTGGGCAGAATGATATCAAAAACTGGATTCAAATATTCACCATCTCTGAAGATTACAATTCTAAATAAAGACATTGTGGAATTCACCAGTGAAATTTTCTACCAATCCAATAAGAAAATGAGTTTTGACTTCAAACTTAACAAAGTCCTTCCAAAGACAATTGCTATGAATGGTAAGTGTCAAAGTAGGAACAGATATTCATTAAGTGATAAATTTTAATGAATTTTGATTGTTTTCAAAATGTTTAACAGCTAAAACATTATAAAATCTGTGTTATAAAATCTATTTCAGCCATCGTCCTCATGAACGCCGGAAAAACAAAGACAAAACATATCCTGAGAGTTTTATTCAAATCACCTCGTGGCAACTTCAGGATCGTCGGAGACGTAGACAAAAAGAAAACCGGAATAACTAGTCGTGTTATTGGAAGCTACAATTTTGGAGCAAAATATTCTGATCGTCTCACATTATCATGCAAAATCCGAGATCTTAGTGTCAAAAAGTCTGTGCGTTATATGGGAAATATGTAAGTACCATTATTGTTAAGTACTTATTTATTAGTAACTTTTTTTCCAAATTATTATTGATTAAAATTCTTTTGTATCAGTATTTGCTTTGTGTCAAAAATCATCCTAATAAACAAAGACGTTTTGAATTAAAAACAAAACAGTACATCTTTATTATATTCATTCGAATTTATTTTGCAGTGGTTTGGTAAGCAAGAAACAGGTCTTCTTAAACTTTAATCTCAAGGGTCAGTTGGCCAAGGCTGCGAACCACTTGGAAACGAAATTTGATCTTCATTATGGAAATCCTAAAATCAAAACAAACAACCTTAAATTCGCTTGTGTGCTCAACAGAGCTTTGAAGCCATTTAGTCACACTTATGACTACACCATGGCCATTCAACACCCAGGACAGGTAATAATACAATCTTCATTAGGCACCTTTTATAAAACGCCTTAAGAAAACCATATCACAATCAAACATATTTTATTCTTATTCAAGAATATAATATCCGAAGAATACGTATTCTTCAGATATTATATTCTTTTCATAAATTGTATCAAAATATAATCTGTTACTTGTTACGAATTCCTTTGTATCGCGACCATTTTGTCAGCAAAGTGAAAAGATTAATATAAATAAAAACAGAAATTTCATTTACGAAACGTTAATTTCAATTTAAAAACTGATTCTTTTCTTTCAATGCTTACAAATGATTATAGAATGATAACCTACTGTATATATATATATATATATATATATATATATATATATATATATATTTATATCATTTAGCCTATTAGTTTCTAAGTATAAGAATGTATTAAATTAAATATTAGAATCCCTTTTCCACTTTGTAAGGTTTAATGTCTATAATACTGTCATTCTGCCCTTCTATTAAACTTTAATTTGATGTAATTGCAATTTGCTTAATGGATACCGTCGTGTTCTATGCAATCTGCTATGCCGAGTTCGAATCTCATTGGATCTGGTGTGATTACTATGAATCTGTAATTTCTTCCAGCTGGGGGTAAAAATAGTATCAAATAAGCAATGTATGTTAAATTTTTCATGAACCCAACTAAACTTTGATCGCATCTCTGTATGTATTCAATTAGTTAAAAAGATATAATGATTTTTTATGATGGGATTTTCTCTCTTTTTTACAGAAACTGAATTACAAAATGGAGGCTAAACATGTGCAATCTGCAAAATGGCCCTTTAAGAAATTTGAGAACAACGTTATGGTCCAAATGGCCCCTGGAAAAGTTGTTCAAACAAAATTATCTTATAACATCGCTAAAGTAAAAGGCTTACCAACTTACGAAAGTGAAGTTGCTCTTTCTTATCCTGGCCGAGACATGAAAATGGCAAATAAATTGATGCAAGTCAATAGGAATACATATGAAAATCATTTTACTGTGCAATGGCAAAAGGGAATGGAGGCAGCTGTGCAAAGTACGTACACCAAAACTGGCAAAGATATACATAATATTGAAAATACTCTGAGACTGCCCAACAAGAAAGAAGCTAAAGCCTCTGCCATGCTGCAAGTGACCCGTGGGGCTTATAAAACCAAACTGCAATTTTCTGCCGATGAAGAAATCAAGTACATGGCCGAAGGCGGTGTTACTTATACTTTCAATGCTAAACAGATGTCCAGTGATGCCAATGCTGAATTCATGTGGGCACCAAACAAGAAAATAGCAGCTAATGTCAATTTTGATTACATGAAAATAAATTCTTTTAGTAGTCAACTTGCTTTCTCAACACCATTTGATGTAATGAAGAACTTTGACAGCAAAGTCAAATACACCTGGGCCAATGGTAAATATACATCCATGATGTCTATGTCTTGGAACAACGAAAATCAGCTGAAGCAAGACTTTTCTTTCGTCTATCCTGACTTTCAACTTTCATATGATGCATTTGCTCTTCTCAGTGGCAAGAAATCAGAAGTTGCTCTTACAATGAAGTATTCAGATATGTCTTTAAATGGTAATCTAAAAGCTAGTCATAATAAAAATACAATTATTAATGTCATCCTGAAATATACATCCCCGAAAATGAGCAATGAGGGAGAGCTGGGGTTAGATTTCGATATTCTTGATTACAATGGCAAAATGAAAATCACTTTCAAATACGACAAACAAAGAGGCAAGCTCATTTCCAGTGGAGAGGGTAAAATGAACCTTCCACTGCAGCAACTCCGTCAAATTGGTGCTTCTTATAACTTGAAACATAACAACGATGTCTCGTCCCTTGATATGAGTTTTTCAAGCTCATTAAGAAACTACCGAAACGGAAAAATGTCGTTTGAAATGAACAGAAACTTGCCCAAGATGCTCAAGACTACAATGGAGCTGACACTCAACAGTAATCCAATGTTCAAGTTGAATGGCAATTATGGAAGACAAAGAGACAATGTCGATATGAAAGTTGAAATGACAACAGCCAGTGGTAAAAAGATAACAGCTTCTGCAAATGCCAACATTTCTGGTAACAGAAAAACAGCCAATGTTGAAATGAAATCCAGTTTTCTGACATTCTCAGTAGATGGTGCTTTCGAATACGAGGGCACTCGTTCTGCTGGGGCTGAGTTGAAAATGACACTCAACGGTAAAAACTTAATGATGAGGTCTAATTACAAGAAAGAAGGAACAACATACAAGGCAACTGGAACTTTGGGATTGCCAGATGGAAGATCATTGAAAATGGAAGGAAGTCTTGATTTGGAAAATATTGCTGCATCTTTGAAGACTATGACCCCAGATTTTCCTCAGCTGACCGAAATTGACATGGCTTTCTCTTTTAATGGTAATAAACGAATGTTTAGGAGTACAGCCTCTTTGAAAGTGATGCCTTATATCGACATGACTCAAGTAGAAATGAAATTCAACCAAAAACAGTTTAGCATTGAAATGAAGTCAAAGTTTGAAAGTATGAAGCAAGCAAAGATAACAGTTACATATGACGGTGATTGGGTTCGATCTCAAAAAGTCAAATCCGTCTTTCAATTAGATAATGAAAAAATACTTGAATTCGACATGGATTACAACTTTAATAGCGTTTATGATTTTAACTTCGGTCTGAATGCAATTACACCATCTCACAGACCCTACGATTTGTTCCATTTTGATTTGAAGAACAAAGGTCCTTTTCATAATATGCAATCCAGTTTGAAATTCAAACTGTCCACTGCCATCACGTTTAGTGCAATGTTTGAGAATTCAAGAAGAGCCAGAAAACTATCGGTTGATGCCCAACTCTTGGATTTTGATGAATGGAAAAGCACGTTCGAAATGAAAGGTGATTTTAATTTTATGACAATGAGCGCCATCACAAGTATTGGTAAGCAAGAAGTAAACAAGATCGAATTCAGTCTTAAACAATATGGACGTTCGATTAACGTCAAGGTAACCGGTCCAAATGCTGTCAACTTTGAGTTTAATATGAATCTCGATACAGAAACAATCACTTTCAACATGGCATCAACATTCACTATGAATGGACGAGAAAAATATACGATGTCAGCATTGTACGAACATTTGTCTAAATTAGAAATCAAGACATCTATTCCATCCTACAAAGACGATTTGTTGGTCACTTTTTCAGGACCTTTGAAAGCTTTCAATATGCACACGAAATTCAGTCACAATGATATGATTTACGAACTGATGCTTTCCAACAAAGAATATTATCGTCAGATGAAAGCAACTTTAAACACTCCATACTTCCAAGATACAGCATCGTTCAAGTTTGATGGAGACCTCAGTGACATGAATATTTTGGCCAAAGTCATGCATAATAATGAGAAATTCCAACTGACCTTTTCCAACAGCGGCTATTATCAACAGATTGATGCCAAATTGGACACTCCTTACTTTCAACCAACGCTTAAATTTTCTTTAATCGGAAATGCAAAAAAGTTTAACTTTGAATTTAGGATGCAATTTGATAAACACACGTATGAAATGAAAGCATCAAATGAGGAATACTTAAAAAAAATGAACTTCCTCCTAGATACCCCATTCTTGAACTTGGATTTCCAATTTGAAGGTGATTTGGACAATACCAAAGGAACATTCACTATTCTGTATGGTAATAGAAAATACGAATTAACATTTTCAAACAATGACTTTTTCCAAGTTTGCTCTCTCACCTTAACTATTCCAAAACATGTGATAAAAGTCAACGGTAACCTAAACCTTAAGAAGAAAGCAACAAGTGGGGACTTCACTATTATGTACAACAAGAAAAAGGTGTCCTTGTCAGGAAATTACAAAGACCTTGGTCGCAAGAAGATCATCAAAGCCGATTTGAATACGCCTTATTTTAAGGATTCTCTCTCAGTTATTATGTCTGGAAAACCAAAGAAGTTCAACGCTGAAGTGAAATTACTTCATGATGATGACACTTATGAAGTGACCATCTCGAATAAGAATTTTTACGAAATGATTGATTTAAATATCTATGCCCCGGGAATGGAAGCGAAATTGGATTTTGAAGGAGAGTTGAAAAAGTTTAAATCTTTTGTCAGCTTCAAGATTATGAATGACATGTACCGTTTCGGATTATCCAATGATAATTACATTAGAAATATCCAGATGGAAATGACCAGTCCACAAACTGGAAAGATCATGCTTGGCTATGATCTTCAAGGAAACCTCAATACTTTTAACCTGACTTCTCAATTTTCTCACCAGAAAAACATGTATGAAATCAATGTATCGAGAGATATCAATACAGGAGAAAATCGGATGACAATTTCCGGTCCACAAGTCAATATCAATGGTCACTTCAATGGCGATCTCAAAAGCTTTTCTTTCAATGCCAATGTTGTTCTTAGAAATGAAAAATATGAAATAATGGCTTCCACGAAAAACTATTTCCGTGAAATCTCTGCAAAGATGGCTACCCCACAATTTGGAGAACAAAGTTTATCGATGAAAATCAAGGGAGAACTGAGCGATTTTAGTGGATTCATTGAAGTCAAGAATAACAATGACGTGTATAGAAGCGACTTCTCATTGGCCAATAACGAATTGCGTCTTTCCTTACCAAAATTACTGCAGAAGCTTCAAGTGAAATTGAACGGCAACTGGAAAAACTTTGAATTTGTCATGCAACTCATGGACTATAATGGTGAAAGAATTGAAATTAATGCCAGCAACAAAAACTTTAAAGAACTTAAAGCACACGCAACCATTCCTCAATTGAAGGATATTGATGTTTTAATTAAAACAAGTGGTAATCTACGAAACGGTGAAGCAATGATGAAAATGTCTTATGGTGAAAATATGTTTGAAAACAAAATTGAAATTAGTTTTGATGGTAAACAAGCGAGTTTTAAACTTGAACCTCATTACAAGATTCTTGGTCGATCTGGAAAATCAAAACTGAACATTGATCTCATGTTTGATGCTCAATCCTACAAATATGAATTTGAAGCAGACATTGAAGGAACTCAGGTCAACTCGATGGCTTCGATAAAGATCTCTTCGGAAGTAACTGTTTTGATGAAGGTCAACATTCCAACGTTAGATGCAAGTGAGATGAAATTGCGTATTGTTTCTGAAGGATTTCAGAAGACCGATATTATGCTTAACTTGAAATCTCCCTGGACTGGAATGACAAAGATCTTCTATGAACACAATGGTGAAATGGGAAAATCGTTTAGCACTAAAGGATACGTTGAACGAGATCAAAACAGATTGGTTGGTTATCTTCTAGATACGAATTTTGCTCGGGACTATAGCTTCGACTTAAAATGTGACCATGACAATTCCAAAAATGTAATTGAAACCAAAGGAGATTTAAAGTTTCAAGGGCGTAAAACAATGGCTTCTTTCAGTTTAACCACCCCATTCAAGATTCTCAGAGAATTCTTTGTTTCTGCTGAGATGAAAATGCTACGTGATGGAGAAATCAACATGGAATTGAATGTGAAATCTCCAAACCAAGAACATAGTCTGAATATCGACTTAAGCAACAACGGTTTTAACGGTTTGTTGAATGTGAATATGGATAAGAGAAACAAGGATAAACAATATCAGTTTCAAACATCCTACAAGAACACTGATCAACGCGCTGATGTATCTCGTAGCTTCAACATTAAAACCGTCCTTCCCGAAAGAACAGTCTCTTTCGATTCCCATTTTGAGAACACCCAACACTCATTAGTCGTGTCTAGCCATCTTATGTCGGGCAAATCTCAAGATCAGAAAATCGGATTTGAATTGATGGTACAAAAAGGAAGAGAAAATGAAGCTAAACTCAGAGTGATTACTCCACGCCGTACGATTGAATTATTTGGCAAAGTTGAAGTCAATGGAAATCATTATTCCACAATGGGTCATATTATGACTGACATCAATAATCAAGCCCAAAAGGTTGACATCAAAGCAGATATAACAACATCAAGTGACAGGGCAGATATCGATCTCACTGTTAAATTCCCCAACCAGAAAAAGGTGAGTCAATGTTGTTTTCCTCATTCAATAATAGTAATAATAATAATAATAATAATAATAATAATAATAATAATAATAATAATAATAATAATAATAATAATAATAATAATAATAATAATAATAATAATAATAATAATAATAATCAGCGTTCATGTATCGAAATTGATAATCTAAATTCAAGACTGATAATTTGATTAAATTTTACAGAATTTCCTTTCCTTTTCGTCAAAACAATGTTTATTTGTAATTTTTTTAGGGAATGAATTTGAAGACCAGCGTCAATCTTCCCAACGGCGACATTATCTTCAGCAGCAGGTCAGAGTTCAGTATGGATCAGGATCCCCAAAAGACCTTCAAAATGTCAACGAAATTGATGTCAGAATCCAAAGGTAAACGTGAAATGTACACTCTGCAGATGGACGCTGGACACGCCAACACTGGTTTTGCTATTGATATGACTGGCCACGTGAGCAGAAGCCCAGAGAAATACAACGCCGATGTCGAGATGGAATATTTGAACTTAAAGAACGAACGTCAAAAGTTTGCCATTCGTGGTGAAATGAAAAGGATCAGCCAGGAAGTTAATTTGAAGGTAATTCATCGCTTTTCTATTAAGTTGACCGTTGTTTTCATAGGAGAGTACTATTTGAAGGTTTATCCATAATGTATATACACACACAGACACAGACACACACACACACACACACACACACACACACACACACACACACACACACATATATATATATATATATATATATATATATATATATATATATATATATATATATATCTTATATTCGCATTCTATAGACCATGGGGAATTAATCCAAAACCATAATTTTCATCAGTGTTAACAACTTCTTTATTTCTGTACATCGATGACTTTTTTTAATCTCTCATTTTACACACCAAAGTAATTAATTCAAATTTAACATTTATTCCTATCCCTTACGCGCGTTTCATGGCAAAATTTAAATAAGTGCATTTTTTTTCGATTAGTCCAATTTTGTCAATATCCGAGGATTGCAGTATATATTGTTGAGTAGCGAAAAAACATGTCATAATAAAAACACCGGAGGGGAAATACGTTGAAAATCCAAGTTGTTTTCCGGTAAATATTATGCAAACTGAAGTATATAAAGGCTAAACACTCACTTGGGGAAAAGGTGATCACTTCAGAAAAAAGAAAAAAGAAAAAAGAAAAAGAAACCTCCAATAAGATTTTCACACTCAACAAAACACACGAATCAGATTTCTCAAACGATGGCCCCAAATCTAATATTTACGAAACTAAACTAAATAATTACTGCTAGTAGATCGAAATTTCTCTATTAGAAGAAAAAAGACCCGAACCCCTTGAGACAATCAGTAAATTATTTTAAGCTGTTATTTGTTATTAAGTATTACTCAAAAATAATATATATATATATATATATATATATATATATATATATATATATATATATATATATATATAATTGTTAATGACAATATATGTATTAGCATATACTATCAGTTCCTTTTACTTTGTAGTCTCCTTAAAAGATTCATCTCAATGCTTGTCAATTATTGATAACAGAGCAAATATAAGTCAGTTCATATTTAATCCAAGAACTTCATATTTAATCCAAGAACTTTCTACTCTTTGTAAATTTTTCTGATGATTTTGTAGTGTTGCAGAGACGATATATGTTGTTTGGCACAAGACAAATGAAACGGACCGTAATACACGGACAGAAATATTATGTTTTTTGGAAATGTGAAAAAATAAAAAATAATAAAATAAAACCATGGTTATTGGAATATAATATGAACTGACGTTAAGCGTATTTTTAGATGTATCTTGAGACGTACTTTTTAAGCGTATTTTGAAATGTGCTTTAAGATGTATATCGGTAAATATTTTGAAATACGTTGAAATTCTTAAAAACGATATCCTTGGATTTTAGCCTAAACAATCGTCTGCCTAGATTGAAAACGGTTTTTACCTGTGAGCATATATCCTTCATCATTTCTCAGGAAAAATAAAACTTTGTAAAATAGCTCTAGTCAAGTCACGCACTATAGAGCTATAACGTACTTTATGTTATAAAATCCTACATTTGAAAAACTTTAAATGTGGAATTGATAACACACACACACACATACATATATATATATATATATATATATATATATATATATATATATATATATATAGTGATTGTTTATATTTCAATGACCAAAATATTCAGTCTTTAATGAAATCATTCATTTTAACTTAAACTTTTATTGTAATTTTTCCATGACAAAATTTCTTGTTGTCTTACAATTGTGTTTCAACGAGTAAAATGTAGCCATTAACCTCATTTACTCGCTGTTCCTCAGAGACCTATAAAATGTCACATCAAGCACAGAATTCGTGGAGAAAAATAAACAAGCAACAGAAAGCAGATAACACCCACAATGGGTCCTCCCCGCCAATAGGATTACAGAATTCGAATCAGACCGCCACATACACACACACACACACACACACACACATATATATATATATGATTATTTTCATTTACACAGACATGTACAAAATCTGCGACACTGGCATGTCGATGTTATCGATCAACAGTTATTATAAACTGAGATCTCATCAGGCAGAGTTAGAATCCGATCTTAACCTTAGATAATATTTGGAAGAATGAAATGGAGAAAAAAGAAGAAAAAGAAAAGAAATTTAAAATGTCAAAATTTGGGAAGTCACGTGGTTTGGACCGTTAAGAATCAAAATGTTAAAGTTAAAATCAAAATATAAAATAAAATAAAATAAAGTGAAAAGAGAGAGATATAATAAAAAGGGTAGAATAGATAGATAGATAGATAGATAGATAGATAGATAGATAGAAATAAAATGAAATCGTCTGCGATTCAAACAGAAGTAGAGGGAAGGGAATGTACATGCAATAGAATGTGTCAAAAAACCGTCGAAAGGTTTTTCTTCAACTTGGGCAAACCGCATATTCTCAAATCAGCTGTAATCAGTAGCAGCATATATATATATATATATATATATATATATATATATATATATATATATATATATATATATATATATATATTCAAATATATATGTAATTATTTATAACAAATATTTTTCAATATCCCTATATATATAAGCTAGGTATGTTTATATGTTTATATATTTGTATGTATATGATTTACTCCTAAACTAATTAACCGATCATTACATAGATTCATTATATGTGCGTTATGGTTACCGTTTACAAGATTTCCGACGTTTTTATTTTGTCCATTACTTGTTTTAAAAAAATGTCATTATTTTATTATATTTGTGTAGATTTTACGTTAAAAAAGTATGTATAATGTTCACAGATACACACACTATAATATAAATATAGATATCACTATTTCTTCATTATATGTGCAGATCTTTGAAAATACTGTTGTTAGCAATGTTTTTTCTTTGATCCAATCCGTTGTTGTTTTAAAGTTAAAGTTACCCCCTCGCTTAAAAATATGGTGGATTATTTTGAATCTTTTCTGTCGATCCTTTTCTGATCTAGCTGGAAGCGCCATCAAAGATAATTGAATTGGATGGATCGCTGTTTTTCTCTGATCCAATCCGTTGTTGTTTTAAAGTTTATAAATGAGGATTCTTTGGCCCGTTCCCTTGCTAAACTGAAAACAAAAATGGTGGGTGATTGTTAATCTTTTCTTGTGATCCGTTTCTCTTCTAGCTGGAAGCGCCATCGAAGACGATTGAATTGGATGGATCTCTACGAAACGGAAACCGATACATGATGACCGTTTTGAAGAAAGAAAGTGGCAAAGAAAACATGGAAGCCCTTTTCAAACTGAATCCAAGTGCAAAAAGAATGAACATCATCTTCAATTATGACGAAGGTAACAACCATTTCTTCTCTCGTCTAACACAACCGTTTCCTTAAAGGGAATCGCAAAACGGATTCATAATCGATCAAGTCGAATAGTAATAAAATGAGAAATAACTAGAAGAAAACACAAGGTCTGTAAATGAAGACATTTAAAGGTTTTCGCTTTAATTCGATTGTAAATGTGAAAATATTCTGAAACTATGAGTGACAGTTCTTTAGATATTTCATAAACACATAACTCGGCTGTTTTTATCGATTTCTCTTATGTAAAACTAAACGAATTCTGATGGGCAATTTAAAATTCTATACCGTTATCATTCTGGCTATGAAGAGTTTCAGTTACGAAATATGTATTTATTGAGTGTGAAACCTAATTGTTTTCGTGTAATTCTTTTGCAGCCAATCCCAACAAGTTGTACCGCATTGATGCCGATATTGTCAAGTCAAGAGCCACATTCAAGGCTTACCGTAGCAACAAACAGAGGAAACAATCAGTAGATGGAAGAATTACAGTGGAACTCAAAACAAACAATCTCTTCCAATCTCATATTAAATGGAACCCAGATCTTCTCGAAGAATTGAACGTAAGTGACACAAGACTATTCCAATCTCTTTCCAATCTTTTGAAAATAGCTCCACATTTCTGACAAGTTTAAGAAAAGTACATTTCAGTAAAGAAGCGAAATAACGAAATCTGAAGAAAAACTGAAATAGATTGATTCCGTTTTCCTATGTATTCTGTATTGATAGAAAAGCGTCCATTTTAAGTTGATCAGATCAACAGAAATTAACATTAAACTCTTTCAGATCATTACAGTCTGTTTCTATAAACTTTAAGACATCTTAACCGATTCATATTTGTTTTTATTTGTTATTTTATATTTCATTATGTAATAGAGAATACATTAATACAATATTTGCAGTTTACCAATAATAAGTTGTCATAAAAAGTAACTAAAGCTCTACATAAAAGAAAATACAAATAAGTAGTAATAATAATAATAATAATAATAATAATAATAATAATAATAATAATAATAATAATTATTATTATTATTATTATTATTATTATTATTATTATTGTTGTTGTTGTTGTTGTTGTTGTTGTTGTTGTTGTTGTTGTGAAGTAGTCCAACAGTAAAAAGAAGAAGTCAAGTCGAGGTTGGGTTAAGATAACAAGTGTATTAACATAAAAGGTAAAGAAACTGACTGACACTTGGCTAGACAGTTACAAGTCTGTCCTTTTTCTCTCTCCCGTGGCTCTGGTGACTCACACTATTTATAGTGAGAACCGGTGTAGTTTCTCTTCTGTTAGAACGGCCGGTGTAACAATTATTATTATTATTATTATTATTATTATTATTATTATTATTATTATTATTATTATTATTATTATAAATGAGTTAACTTCATCGATACATTTATTTTTTATTTTTTTCTCAGACGTTTGCCTTCGAAAAACTGACTTTGTACGGAAGAGAAATGAAATCTTTTGGCGATTCTCTCAGTCAAGCGATTAATGGTGAAATTTCTACGAGATTCAATCTTGTTGAACGATCATTAAGCGAAGACATGGAAGCGATTGGAAATTATTTTGATAGCGAGTACAGGAGTATGTCGGCCGATTTCAAGCAAGCCATGCGTTACATGAAACAGATGATCGACCAGGATTCTTTCTATGTCAAGTCTGCTATTGAAGCCATCACCAATGCCTACGACAAAATGTGGTTCAACTTTAATAATGATCTTATCACACTGAGACATGAAATGCAACAATTCAACCAATATATGAACAGTCAAATAGATGAGGCTAAGAAAGAATTTGATTTCTACTATGGTAAATACAGAATGCAGTTTATGGTAAGTCGATTACATCAGACAACTTTTATTCAGTTTTATTATTAAATAAAGTTAAAGACAATTGAATTTCTTTCTAATACAACAGATTGTTCGAATTAAAGAATGTATTTTTCTTTTCTTTCAATAGAATAAAGTCAACGAATTATTTGATGACTGTCTGCACCAATATGACATTTTGTACGAACGTGCAATGGAAATAAAATCTGACATCCAGTCATTCATCAGAAATTACCCAGATTCAATGAGAGGTGACCTTTTTCTCTTACATCTGATTTACACGAAAAAAGGAACAAATTAAACTGTTTTTTCATTAAATAGCATGGAAGGTTAAAAATCTTTCTCCCATTTTCAGTTAGCTAAAACTTATATTCCCTTTTATTCAAGTGTATAAACAATGCACCTTAAAAGAGCTTTTAAAGCTTTAATCAGTTGGTTATCTGCCTTGAATAATGATGATGAATAGATCCGCGATGGGGCCATGTAACTACATTTCCGTTTCTCTTGTTTTTGTTGTTCAGGCTCGACCCTGTGAGCTAGAACGATGCTCACACACAAAAGAAAAGAGACGACGACAATGTAACTCAAACTATATATTTGATTTTACTTAACTAACTAATGCATTCATTTCTATAACTTAAAATGGCTTGTGGCTATCTGCTGGCGGGTGTAAATATCGCTATTCGGGGCCTCAACTACATCATATTGTTGCATAGACCATCGATGGGGCCATGCAACCATATTTCTGTTTCTCTTGTTTTCGTTGTTCGTGTCGATGCTGTAATCTCGGTCAGTAGCTATTCTTATTCTATTCTTATTCATTTACTTAACTAACTATTACATTCATTTCTATAACTTAGAGTTGCTTGTGGCTATCTGCTGGCGGGTGTAAATATCGCTATTTGGGGCCTCAATTACATCACGTCTGGTCTCTTAAACTCTTGGGTCGCAACCTATTCTTTAACTATTTCAAATATCTTAAATGACTACATCAACTCGTACATGTCCATCAAACTCACTATAATTTAATGCATACCTCTCTAAAACATATCACTGTTAACTTGATATGTAGCAATATAGAATTATTGATTATGATCAATAAAATTCGAGTTCGCCTTATTATATACAAGTAAATCAAATAATGTTTTGCTTTTGAAATTTTTTTTAGAACTCATTAAAAAGATAAGCCAATACCCTAACGGAAAGAAGTTGATCGACATCTTGATGTCAATGTATGAGACGATGAACGAAAAGAAAGTACAGGTCAAAGGTCATATGAACACTTTGACCAATAGCATCTATTCTGCTCATGCTACATTGAATCGTCACATTTCTAAAGTGAGACAGGATCCAATTGTTGATGCTATCATGGATGCAATCAATGAAGTCTACCAACAGGTAATATAAAGCTTCTTTTTTATTTCATTTTTAACTGAAACCCAAACGCAAAAGAATTAATTGCTAATTACTTTGACTTTTTACCAATTGAATGGAATCATGTTCAATCGTCAAACTATGTCGAAATGTCTTTAGCGAGTGACTCATATTTTTTTGTTATTGTTTTTCATAGGCTTTATGGTCGTACCGTTACTGGGATATTAAAGACAATGTGTTGGGATTGAAGAACACTTTGTACAAAGTCGGTGCAGAGAAAATCAAGGAAATCAAAGACATTGTCACTGATATTGGAATGAATACTTTGGTCTTCGATCCGAAACGTGGCGAGATTATTGTCCATATTCGCTTGGGTGCTGCTAAATACGCCTACAACCATTTAATGTCGAGTGTAGAAGATGTGGAACGAGCTGTGATGAAGTTAAGCAATCTGATGCCAAACATGGACTTTAATGTTTGGGATATTTACTACATGATGAAACCCTCGTCCGACCTCTACGATAATATCCCTCCATTTAAAGGTATGCCATCTTCCCAGAGTTTCATGCATCCTTTTTATTTACTTTGGTATTTTTTTATTTACAATAAAATCCCTTTAGATATATATAGATAATCTATCATCATCATCATCATCATCATCATCATCATCATCATCATCATCATCATCATCATCATCAATAACCTTGACAATAATCTTCCAGATCTAGGAGAAATACTAAAAAAATGCCCACCATAGTTAGAAATGCCATTAATTATCTTGAAAGTCTCTCACCTCTCATTCTTCTCTCCAGCAAAGTAGTCAATATCAATGTCATTGTGTTTGAATGTTACTGAACACGATGAACATAAATCTTATTGAATACTTTCAGCTTATTCCTGCCACAGATGATGTGACTTCTCCATATTGCCCTTTTCAATAAGCATACAATATCGTTTATAAGCTCATGTTGATATTTGTCAAGATATTCTTGACTTTAATTTCTGTCTGTCTCTCTCTCCCCCCCCCCCATCTCTCTCTCTCTCTCCCTCTCTCTCTCTCTTTCTCTCTCTCCCCCTCTCTCTCTCTCTCTCTCTCTCAACTGATGGAAAATTTGATGATTTCTTTTCAGCCGAAGCAAGTCTGTTCGTTGGTCATCACATTACAACCTTTGATGGGCGCTATTTGAATTACAAGGGAACTTGCAGCTATCTTTTGGCACGTGATTTCGTCGATGGTAACTTTACTGTTGTGGCCAACTTCGATGCAGACCGCAGATCAAAAACATTGAAATCCCTCACTGTGACAACGGCTCATAATGAACAATTGGAAATCTTCCCCAATAACAAAGTATGCATCTTCTCGTTCTTCCGTTATTAATTGCAAAAAATGATTTACGAGAAATCAAATTATCTCCTTCTTCAATATTAATGGCCATTTAATGTTTGGTTCTTCTTTTTGTCTTCGAAGGTCTTGATGAACGGACGTGTTGCGAAATTACCACTGCAACTTACCGATGCCACAGTTACTCGCGAAGGCAACCTGGTCGTTGTGGAGAGCAAACGAGGATACAAAGTGATGTGCGACCATGACAACGAATTGTACACTGTGCAAATCAGTGGTTGGTATTTCAACAAAATGGCCGGCCTTTTCGGTAATTACAATAACGAGCCCATGGACGACATGATTATGTCCAATAATAAGTACACCAACGATTTGGAACAGTTTGCAGAGTCATGGTCAGTGTCCAGACAATGCAGATCTCATCGCAACTTTGCTCCCAGTCACATGGTTCCTGAGAACAGGGAATGTGCTCACTTGTTCTTGCAAACTGATTCACCATATCGTTATTGTTTCAAACAGGTAAATACCCTTCCTTTTATTACGAAGATATTACTGAAATATAACAAACCTTTAGAAGTATCAATATATTACGAAATGTATCGACTTTCTTCCTTTTCTTTTTCATTCATTTTATTTAATATTTGATGCAAAAATCATACAAAGTCTATTTTATTCTCACGCCAATTACTCTTGTAGGTTTTATAAGTAGGCGACTCTAATGATTATAATAGTAACACGACCTTATAAATTATTTTGTGTAACAAATTGGTTGCAGCTGAGTCACATACACCATTTCTTCGATTCTTATACTTTTTTGCTAAATCTACTTTTGTCATGTTTTCATAACAAAAATGCTATAAAATCATAGTCGAAAATGCTGTCGCATTAATTTTGATTGAATCTAATAATAAAAACAAATGTTTATCTGATTCTATTTTCTTGTTGATCTGTTTAGGTGGATCCTAGCCAATTCTACAAGACTTGTGCCATGCAATTGTCCTCTTCAAAGGCAACGTCCATTGACTTGTGTAAGGTAACATCCTTCTATATGAAGAAATGTGAGACGAAAGGTGTTTATCTATCGACACCATATATGTGCCACAGGAAAATGTAAACAATCGTCAAATATAAACAAAAGGTAAGTTAAACCCAACTTTTCTTTTTAATCTTTAATCTTTAATCTCACATGTTTTAATGGATAAACTCGATTAATGGTTGGAAATTTGTCATTCAAATATAACCAAAAGGTAAGTTAAAATTGGGAGATTTTTAGCGATAAATAATTGGAAAAAAATTCGCCCCATATTCTAAAAGAAAACAATTTCAATCAATTTCATCGAAAACATATTTAATCCGCCTCGACATATTATTTCTTCTTAGTGGTATTAAAAGGATGTTCGGGGAGGTTTACCCCCGACGAAATATCTACTACAAACGCCACTTATTAAGAAGAAGACGAAATTTAGTAAGAGTAAGAACCACCGCAGCAAATGGAAATAATAAATACCAAATAGGTTTTTTATTTTACAGCAGTAGTAAAATATTTGATTTAACTTCAATAAATAATATAATCATTTCTATTCAATAAAAACAAAGAAATTTAGAAATTGGACACTCGCAGAATTATACAAATGTTTGGTAAGTAGGAAAGTAGTCACTATTTTAAGGTAATGTTGTCTAATCTCTATTTAAAAATATATATATATATATATATATATATATATATATATGTATGTATAATTATATGCTGACATTTTGCACACTTATTTCTGACACTTTACATTTTTGCATATATTTCCCTCCATTCAAACCTTACCACTATATATATTCCCCAATTATATGACCTTCCCGTCTTTTATCATGTTTAGCACACTTTTCATCCGCTCTTGAAAAAGCCCACATCACACCGGGCGAAACGTTGAGCTTATGGGTCTTCCACTGTTCCATTTTTAATTCCATCCCGTCGGATTGTTTTATCCTTTTATCTACCCATAAAATTATTGTATGTAAATAACTTTCAAAACTTCCAATATTTTTATACACTAGGAGTTTTATAGTTAGTTTAAAACTAAACATTACACATTAATTAATATTTCAGTCCCTTAAATTATTGAAGGTGAAATGGGGTTGGGGCTAGGTTAATAAATGAATATTTTTCTTTGTTTATATTGAGTGTGTGGGTGACCCCAAACCAAGCAATCATCATCGTCATCACCAGCATACCCTATTCTATTATGAATACCAAGAACCTGTATAGAATTTCGAATAGAACATTTGTTAGGGGGCGCTCTCTCTCTCTCTCTCTCTCTCTCTCTCTCTCTCTCTCTCTCTCTCAACTAACTGATGTAAATAACTATCTTTAATTTAATGTCCGGGAGATTGAGGAATTATTTATTGAATATTTCATTTTCCCCGGAAGTTTTAATCTATCATTTCTATTCCCATCTTTTATCAACTGTTTCACATTTTTTTTTCTTTTTCAGACGAAGCTGCGGGTTTTCTCGTTTCTTTACTTCATCAAACAGAAGAAGAAGAAGAAAAAAATATGTAATTTTATTATCGAATCGAATAAAATTCTGAGCAAATAAAATCCTGATTCTTTCTGTTGTTATTAAGCAAAACGGACCTTGGTCTTAATTGTCTAAAATTTTTAAAAAAAGTCTTTCTTGTCTTCATTTATTAAAAATTGTTTTATAGCTGTTACTACTACTGTTAATACTACTACTACTACTACTATCATTAGCACTACTACTCATTCCATGGGTTGCGAAAGGCAAACAGCAAAAGAATGCAAAGCAATCCATATATTGAATTTTATGAATTAATTAAAAATGGCATTGATGATTTACATAGCAGCTTCAGTGCTGTATGTGTGTGGGGGGTTAGGGTTAAGGTTAACGAATTTTGGAACCTGGTCGAATAAGTCATTTTAGGAGGAATTTAGTTTACGTGTCTCGTATTGACAACTTATTAAGTCACACTCGCTAAATCACCTTACAATTTATTAATGATGACTTAATTCCCGCCTTTAACGTCCTAGGGTTAGGGATAGAGTTAGGTTAGGGTTAGGGTTAGAGTTAGGGTTAGGGTAAGCGGAATTGGACAAAAAAAACAGATAAACAAAGAGTAAGCTTGAACACTTTTTACATTACTAATTCTTTTTAGCCCATCTTAATTATTACTACTACTACTACTACTACTACTACTACTACTATACTACTACTACTACTACTACTACTACTACTACTATAGTATTACTACTATAGTATTACTACAATTCATTCCGTGGGTGCCAAATGCAAATACCAAAAGAATGGCAAAGCAAACAATATGTTGACTTTTATTGACAACTTTGAAACTAAAACCAATAATAACAGTTCATTCTCTTGTTTATTGGAAGCCTTGGTGTTCTTGTGCATCTTGTGGTTCGTAGTGATTGTGAGAGTCGCAAGCGGGTTGCTATGGGCAACGAGGAGATGTGAGAAGTGAAAGGTTTTCTTGGGCAGACTTTGTGAAGTTCTTTTTCTGTGCTCCGTAGAAGTCAGAGTGACTCTGTGTGTGTGCGTGTCCACCGGCATAATTATCCAACAAAAAACAACACAAACTTTATTAGCAAGGAAAAAAAAGGAAAAAATGGTTTCAAAATTTCTCGATGATCAGAAAATATTTAGTGTCTTCATTTCTTAAAAATCGTTTTGTAACATTTACTACTACTACTACTACTACTACTACTCATTCCGTGGGAGGGGGTGAAATTAGCCTAACGGATACTGTCATGGACTACGGAATTGGTTATACCGAATGCACATCCAATTATATCGATTGTGATCATTAGCACACTAATACCAGCAACATAAGTGTTGGATTTTCGTGTAGTCCGTAATCATCTTGTGCCTCGCTTCCAGCAATTATTTAAAATCATACTTTGTCTGAGACCACCGACGTTGACATGAAGATACTTTTTATTTGACCAAATATTTTTTTTTAAATAGTGTGCTGTCTCCTCAAGCCATCCAGCACGTCTCCCGAATTGCAGACGGAGGCACCCCCCACTATTAATGAAGGGCAGCTTCGAATAATGAATTAGAAGTCGTTAACAATGAGGAAATGAATGATAAAAAATATGAATAAAAGCAAAAATAAATACTGGCAGGCCGGTACCCATGATAAAAAGGGCCCATCAACCCGTGCATACATCAGGCGGGAAGATGTAAGGAATGGTGTGAACCTTCCTACCTCTGGAAATGATGCTCCAGCCATGACAGAGGCCAACCAGGGTCAGCCATCAGGCCTTTAGACAAAAGGTCCTGGTCCCCTATCTCCATCAAATGCAGCAACAGAAAAAAGAACCAAAAGATGCTTAAAAGCCCAACCGTGGACTGTTGCACAAAAGAAGGTTCTATTGTTTTGCTACCACTACTCAAAGTTTGAAAAGTGGAGCAAAACATCCAGTGAGATCCTAGCTGATAAGATTAAAGAATCTACCCTCCCCGAAGAAAAAAAAATACATCGGTTGCCCGCCTACGAATGCTTGTTTCCCAGATGGGAATATATATAACAGAAGAAGAGAGCACCCTTATAAAAAATGCAGCCATAAGAGAGCCTGAAGAAGACTACCTTCCTATCAGGGAAGAAGAAACTAGACGGAGACAAGAGTCTAGATGGGAGAGGGAAGAAAAGTGGACACTGTTATGAGCTATGAAATATGCTCAGCAAAATATACCAAACAAAGAAAGGGAGCAGAGACCTGGAGGGAAATATTCTTTTACTTCTGTCCAGGCAAGGGAAATGTTCCACCCCCAAAAATAACTTGCCAAAAATATAACAGCATGAGCCTGTTCAATTAAGCTGAGCTTGACTATATGGCATCAGAGATAGCAGCCCTCATAAAAACCAAAAAGTGTCCACTTGAAAGCCCCATCAAAATTCCCACAATTCCCATCATTGTTAAAAACACCACACCACACCACAAATACAGCAGAAACCACATTACTAATCACCCATGGATCAAGCCGTCAAACAGTCTGGGTCCATGACACCCCACCATACAGCCACATCAACACCAGAATCCTCTTTAGCAAGGCAGCTGTCTATTTAGAACCAGAAGATAGCCCCTCATTGAACCTAAGTTCTTCCTCACCACTATCACCGAAGATACTGGTAACACCTGAATCCCCATCATTACCTCAGAAATTACTGGAACCAGATGATGAGCAATTGGCCTTGGAAGAAAAACTTGGGAATACAATTGAGGAAGTCCAGATGATGAGGTTGGAGGAAAGACCTCAACTTCCCAAAACCCAAGCCTCAAGAGCTACCAAGGCAGTAATACAAAACGTAAACATCGCTCTCCAAAGACTTGTTCCATCCAACATATCCCTCATGGAGCTGAATCAAGTAACATATGCTGCAGGGCTTTACATTGTTAGGAAAACATTCTCTCAATTCAAAAAGCAATGGGAGTCGAGAGCACGAACCACAACACACCTTAAATAGATTCCTCAATAAATGCGTCGGCATAAAGGGAAGTAACTCATTGGAAAAAATCAGAGTTTCTTCCCTTTAGGTAGTGGCTGGAAAAAAGACCCCCCCCCCACCCGACGAAATCTGCGCCAGTTTAGGGTCAAACAATGAATAATTTGTTCTAAATTTTAGATATGATTTATCCGGAGCAACGCCGATCAAGAAAATGCAAACTTTGTGTGTGGTTGTTTTGTAATTTTAGAGTTTTAGCCGAACATACATACATACATACATAATACATACATAATACATACATAATACATACATACATGCACACATACATAAATAATATATACATACATACATACATAATACATACATACATGCACACATACATACATAATATATACATACATACATACACATACATACATACATACATACATACATACATACATACATGACACACCAATGAAAATGCTATTTCAAATTAAAGCATGACAGACCAACGAAAATTCTATTTCCGAAGAGAAGAGAGAGTCCAATTAGCAGAGACAAGACATTCAGCTAGCAAAACATTACCCACAATCCCCTCCCCGGCCCCTCGAGGCCCTGGGAAGCATATGCAGAACCGGGTTGGGTAGCCAGAATGAGAAGTTGATATGGTTGGGAAGTAAGGTAGGCAGACGAAAGAAAAAAAGGCTGGAAAAGATGGATTTCGGGATGAGATAAGTGGGGGGGGGGGCGAACATCCTTTTTTTATTTTACTTTTATTCATCCAAAACAAGGGGCCATTAAGGGGCTACTATGATTAAGGGCCACATTTATAGTAGGGAGTTGGGCAGCAAGATGTTTGTTCACTTTACGCTTAAATCTTTGCATGTTTTTACCGTCAGGGAAACAGGGGGCAGGGAGGGAATTCTAGAGGCAAGCGGTCCTAGGAAGGTTTAACATCGTATCTGCGTTGTGGTTCTGACAGAATTCAGAGAATGTCCCGACTGTGCGAATATTAGAAAATATAATATTGGGTGATTGGAAAATGTTACCCCTATTATTAAGTTATCGTAATTTAGGACTAAAATCAAATTCTTACGAGAAATGAATATGATAAGAAAGTGTATAGCATAGCGTTTCATTTAAATGCAATATGGCCGCTGGCATTTGGGAACCGCATCAACTGATTTCACTAGGAACTCATTTTTCACTTGTTGAATGATGACAAATATTACGAGAGGATTGAAAGTATCAAAATACAATCTACTCAAAACAGCAGCCTACTCAGAAAACAGCAAGTCCCCACATTCCAAGAGCGATGTTTCTAAAAAAGAAGGAGGAATTGCTCTATTTTGAGTCGACTGTTGTTTTTAGTGGGTGATGTGTAGACAATGTCTACTAGACATCTTCAATCCTTTCATAATATTCATCATCATTCAATTGCCAATCTATCTCTTTCAGCCTCAAGAGTGTTCGGTCTTTGTGTGCATGTTTTCCTAGCGATGCTAACACTAATAAAATCACTAAGCTGAATAGTCCACTGGAGCAGACCAATTCTGGTCTTGGAATCCAGCAAAACCAAACACAGACCACAGGAAAAAGAAACTATAAAGTAGTTAAGTAGTCTATCGAGGAGAAGAAGGAAACGATTCTTAACCCTAACCCTAACCCTAACCCGACGAACACGCAGAATTCTGGAGGCTTTGTTGGTTCTCTTCGTTTTTCTTAACTCTTTAACGCAAACATACACAACTCTCTATATTATTATCTTTGTCCACTTCCAGTATTTTTACCAATCTAAAATTGGTAACCCAACGTTTCCAGTCTTTTTACCAATCTAAAATTGGTAACACAACGTTTCCAGTCTTTTTACCAATCTAAAATTGGTAACCCAACGTTTCCAGTCTTTTTACAAATCTAAAATTGGTAACCCAACGTTTCCAGTCTTTTTACCAATCTAAAATTGGTAACCCAACGTTTCCAGTCTTTTTACCAATCTAAAATTGGTAACCCAACGTTTCCAGTCTTTTTACCAATCTAAAATTGGTAACCCAACGTTTCCAGTCTTTTTACAAATCTAAAATTGGTAACCCAACGTTTCCAGTCTTTTTACCAATCTAAAATTGGTAACCCAACGTTTCCAGTCTTTTTACCAATCTAAAATTGGTAACCCAACGTTTCCAGTCTTTTTACCAATCTAAAATTGGTAACCCAACGTTTCCAGTCTTTTTACCAATCTAAAATTGGTAACCCAACGTTTCCAGTCTTTTTACCAATCTAAAATTGGTAACTCAACGTTTCCAGTCTTTTTACCAATCTAAAATTGGTAACCCAACGTTTCCAGTCTTTTTACCAATCTAAAATTGGTAACCCAACGTTTCCAGTCTTTTTACCAATCTAAAATTGGTAACCCAACGTTTCCAGTCTTTTTACCAATCTAAAATTGGTAACCCAACGTTTCCAGTCTGTTTACCAATCTAAAATTTGTAACCCAACGTTTCCAGTCTTTTTACCAATCTAAAATTTGTAACCCAACGTTTCCAGTCTTTTTACCAATCTAAAATTGGTAACCCAACGTTTCCAGTCTTTTTACCAATCTAAAATTGGTAACCCAACGTTTCCAGTCTTTTTACCAATCTAAAATTTGTAACCCAACGTTTCCACTCTTTTTACCAATCTAAAATTGGTAACCCAACGTTTCCAGTTTTTTTACCAATCTAAAATTGGTAACCCAACGTTTCCAGTCTTTTTACCAATCTAAAATTTGTAACCCAACGTTTCCAGTCTTTTTACCAATCTAAAATTGGTAACCCAACGTTTCCAGTCTTTTTACCAATCTAAAATTGGTAACCCAACGTTTCCAGTCTTTTTACCAATCTAAAATTGGTAACCCAACGTTTCCAGTCTTTTTACCAATCTAAAATTTGTGACCCAACGTTTCCAGTCTTTTTACCAATCTAAAATTGGTAACCCAACGTTTCCAGTCTTTTTACCAATCTAAAATTGGTAACCCAACGTTTCCAGACTTCACGCAACCTTCTCAAAAATTTTTTTTTTATAAATCAGACATTTTTTTCCTCGTTATGACAACCTATGACTCTGTCCACAAAGGTTATTTTTTCCACATTTGGCAGTTTAAAGACTTAAAAACTGCCATGAAAAACACAACATTCTAATATCAAGGATTCACTTAAACACATTATGGTAAGCGCATTTAACATGTTTATTTTTTTATTCTGACGTATTCTTGGCATTTCGTTTGGATTTTTTGTTTTAAAGCATGAAAAGACTAAGTGCTACCCTTGGGCTAGGATCAAAGTGTAGTATCTCTTGTAAATGAAATTGGGTTTAAACCATTGAGGATATTTTAAGTAAGGCAGTTCATAGAGTAAATGTGGTATTGTGGTTGTGCGAATGGGTCAAAATGCGCCGAGTTACGAGTAGGATAGATAGAGGAAGAATGTTCGCCAAACGACTCCCCAACCTTTCACTCCCCACACTTTTGATGGATGTGTGCCTAATGTATGAATTTTTGTTGCATTTTTTTTTTAATAATTCAAAGTGTCGTATTTCTTCTGTCCTCAGTAGGAGAAGGAGAACTCCTTCTCGACTTGGCAACTTTTACTTTAGTCCTATACAGAGGATCCGTTTTAGAATAGGGAATAGCAAGTAAATCTTGTTGATTTAATTACAAAATTAATTTTCCATTGCTATTAAATTGCGATCGAATTAAGATTTAATGCGTTCTTTTAGAATTGTAATAAAACATAACCTATTTTCTGCTTTCCTGCTAATTTTTTAAATATTCACCACATGGCATGCATCTAGCCTTTTCGGGGTTGGCTCCTAATGGCTAACTCACACCCAAGTCAATCGCTTTACTTACTCAACGTTTGAGATATGGGAAAGAAAGAAAAAACCCATTCGAGGCTGAAATACAATCTTTAAAAATCCCTCTTCTACTTTTCAGATCAGAATATTCAATCTTTTCACTAGAGTGTACGGCGTGTTTTACACAATGTCGTTGAACTGTTTCTATTAATAAAGTTTCTTTTCAATCAATTTACAAAGGTTTTCGTTCTTTTCCATTTTTTGTTCATTTCTTTTGTGCTTTGCTATTCAAAACGAACCCAAAAAACAGCAATTCTCATCCCTTTGTCAGAAACATTGCTGATGAAATGTGAGAAGTAAATGACAAAATAAGAGTTGGGAGTCTGAACGAGGCTGAACCCTGATATGTCCTTTTTTCTCCATCATTTTTTATGTTTTGTTTTTACAATAATATGGTGTGGAGGTGTGTGGTCGGACCATACATCAATAAACAGCAATATACTATATTTTATTTTAAAAGCAGGGTTATCCTGCCTTGCCCGGGATGCTGTAACAGCATATATATATATATATATATATATATATATATATATATATATATATATATATATATATATATATAGATTATATATATATATATATATATTATATATTATATATATATATATATATATTATATTATATATATATATTATATTATATATATTATATATATTATATATATTATATATATTATATTATATATATATATTATATTATATATATTATATATATTATATTATATATATATATTATATATATTATATTATATATATATATTATATATATTATATTATATATATATATTATATATATATATATATTATATATATATATTATATATATATATATATTATATATATTATATTATATATATATTATATATATATATTATATATATATATTATATATATATATATATATATATATATCATATATATATATATCACACACACACACGCCCTCCCTCTTTCTTCACTCTCATGCATTAGTTTGTCATGCTTTGAAATAGAATTTTTGTTGGACTGTAATGGTTATGTTTGAAATATCATACTCGCCGGTTTGTCATGTTTAAGTTGGAAATACAATTTTCATTTGTTCAGTCATATTTAAGTTTTACATAACATTTTCGTTGGTGTGTCATGCTTAAGTTTGAAATTCAAAGTAGAGAAGAGACCCATAGGTATTTGCCAATAGGGGCGCCTCAGAAGATTGGCAATAAACCAAGTGGGTCCCTCCCGAAGGAAGAGGTAGCCCAACCACACCTAAAGAAGAGTCTGATAGACAGATCGTAGGTTGCCAGAATGATGCCATGGCGAACCTCAGTTGGTATGACAACTGGTCAGAACCAGTTTAAACTAAACTGACCTTAAACGAAATCCAGTGGGAGATTTTGGGCATGTAGACTGCGGATCAGCCTTAGTTTCCAGTACTCCCAGGTCCATTCTAACCCAAAGTGGAAGTACCTGTCAGAGTTTTATCTATAGATTACATAGAATCTATGCAGATTGTTTATTAATAAAATAAATGAAGTCAGAATATACGTTCTATTATTTCACAACTCATGTATTAAACAAATATTCCAAACATGTTTCGGAATTTTTGAGATGTGGATTGTAAACTTGTATGATTTGGATTATTCGGACTACTATTCTCATCTTGGATGTTATTCTCACAACGTTTCGGACGATGTAACCTCCAACCTTTTGCAGGTGTGTCCAATCGAACTTGGAAATCTGTATGTCAAACTCGGGAATCTGTATCAGATTTTGAACGGGACCCATTATTTTTTAGCTTTTTTTTTTTAATGATATTTCACCCCAAACAAGGCAGGACGCCACTGTAGACGTAAAGGGCTACTGAGAATTAGGGAGCAGGTTTTGGGTGTCATTCAAAGTTGGGAGCTGTGCAGCTAGATGTTTGTTTGCACTAGTTTTAAACCTCTGCATGTCGGTACTGTCGGGGAAACAGGGGCAGGGAGTTCTAGAGGCCAGCAGCACGAGGAAAGAAGCTATTTGAGTAGAAGGCTCTCCGGCATCTGGGGACCTCCACAGTGAATGGATGCGATTTAGCTGATTGTCGAGTTGGTCTAGTGAATTTACTTCGAGGGGGCACCAGAGTAGCCAATTCATCGGAGCATAATCCATTGAAGTATTTGTAAAACAAACACAAGGATGCCACATTGCGGCGATGGGACAGGGGCTGGAGCTTAGCTGACAGTGAGGGACCTATTAGGTTGACTACTCTTTTTTGGACTTTGTCAAGGAGGGAGAGATTAGTAGATGATGCACCAGCCCAGATGTGGCAACAATATTCCATGCGTGGGCGGATGGTGGCTTTGTAGAGATACAGGATGATGTCAGGTGTGAGGAGTTTACTAGCACGGTAGAGGGAGCCCACCTTCTTTGCTGCAGCCTTGGCAATGTCTTCAATGTATTTGTTCCAAATAATGTTACCTATGAAGCTTAGGCCGAGGAGTTTGAATGATGAACTCTCAGGTAGGGTGTTATTTGCCATGGCAATCTGTGGTTGAAGAGGTTTCTTGTAGTTATTGAAGGAAAGTAGCTTTGTCTTTGCGGCATTAAAAGTTACCAACCATTTATGACCCCAATCCACTACAACCTGGAGGTCATTTTCTAAGGATTCAGCCATTGCCTCGGATATGATCGCGTCCGTTTTACCAACATGGCGAGAGTAAAGCGTGGTGTCGTCAGCAAATAAACCAATCTCAGACTCTATGTCATCAGGGAGATCGTTTATGAAGATCAGGAACAATAAAGGTCACAGGGTTAGATCCCTGGGGTACACCAGCATTTATGTCATGTTGCTTAGATGAACGGCCATCGAGGACAATCTAGATCTTTCTTTTGGTTATGAAGGATCTAATTATATTAAGTAATTGCCCAGTAATACCATATGAGCATATTTTCAGGAGAAGCCCTTTATGCCATACCTTGTTAAAGGCCTTGGATATATCAAGCACTACTGCCCTTGTCGAGTATATGATACATGCGTTCAGAGATGACCATTAGGGTGTCTGCAGTGACGGGAACTGGACAAGGATATGTGGATTGGTTTGTGTAACTTTTCTTTTGGACGCAATTGAACAACACGGTGCACCGACGGGTAATAGTTTTATGTAGGAGAAACACAGGAACAAAACAAACATAATGTTGAGTATTGATTTACTCCTCTCCAGGAGTTAGGCACAATTCCAGTTTTTATCTTACTCCCACAAGTAAGATGTGACCCAAGTAAAGTGGGGTTTAAAAATTGCCTGGGCAGCCCCGTCGGCATTCCCCGGTAGGGGCGCCCCAGGCAGTAAGCAATAACCTTACTCCTCCCCAAAGAGGGGAGGCGAAGCCTGGGAGGGTGGACCTCCTAGAACTGCACAGGACAGACCCATAGACCGGCGTAAATCAAGCCCCGAAGGTCAAGACAATACCAGTCTATGAGGTGCAGTATCCATCGGAACAGATACTACACTTTGATCTTAGCCAAAAGGCCAGCCAATGAGTATTGATTTACTCCTCTCCAGGAGTTAGGCACAAGGCCAGTTTTATCCTACTCCCACAAGTAAGATGTGACCCAAGGTCGGGTCGGAAAGTGGGGGTTGAAAAGCCAGCGCCCGAGAGGTGCAATGAGTATATGTTGACAAGGTGAAATAATGTTTTTCTGGAGTTCATAGATTCTCTGCCATCGGCCTTGCAGAGAATCTCTATTATACTAACATATTTACACATTTCAAACTTGTTTTTCTCCAGATTACATGTGTAATACTAAATAGTTGGATCTTTTTAAGTCACTAGTGCTAAAGTTAGTCGACAAGGAGTCTGCTGTAGTTTTCTTTGCAAAACTACGGAGTACTACATCAGCAACGGCTCTGTAACAATATAGAATGCAAAATAAGTGGAAATGTGGCACCCATCGCACACTTGTTGACAGCTACCTCTGCGAGTTCGTGTGGAGGCAACGATACCAGGAAACTGACCTATTCGCGCAAATCATAACTGATTTAACACAATTTTATCCCCCCTCAATAAACAAAAAACATGCCTTATACATTCATATTTTGTTAATTTTTTTAAGCAAAAGTGTCTGAAAAGTTTTTTCCCTTGAATAGTGTGGCTTTATTTAGTTTTTGACTCGAAATGGTCCCTCATTTAATATTTAAAAAAACAAAAAAAAAACAACACAAAACACTTTTTTATCGCATTCTGTTTACACCTTCCAACTCATCATTTTCCCGCAAATATTACTTAAATTTTTACTATAAAATTTAAGTCAGGCCAAAAGCTTAAAAAAAAAAACTTTCGAATTTCGCGCGGTCACGAACTAATCACCGGCACCTTTTACAATATTTAGTTGACACAGAGTTGCTGCCCTTTGAAGGTACTTGCCTCCCTTTACGCTTCTCTTAAACAAAATTGGTGCTTATCTAAAATTACAGAGACATGGAGGGGGGGGAATATCTGAGAAATATCTGATGTACGTACCTGTGAATTAATATATCCTATACCAAAAATCACGTAAATTAATCAAGTAGTTTTTATTTGATAAAAGAAAATCAAATTTTACCGATAAACGGGTAATGTTGATGTATCAGCGGCATTGTTGGTCATATTCAAGCTAGCTAAATTCCAGAAAATTAACGAACTAAAAATGAAAATGAAAAAGTGAAAATAACGTTAATTATAAACTGGAACAATAAAACAATGTTAATTAACCAAATACAAAAATTAAATAAATTGTTTATTAACGAAAAAATGAAATCATATCACATATTGCTCCCTGATTGCTAGAATTATACGCGGGAATACTCCTCGCTTTTCTCTTTTCCGTCAAAGAAACTCCATGAGATGAAGGTGGAACATCTCAGTTCTGGTCCCCAACATTTTTCGGATGTGTCTTTTGGCATGAGACCAAAAACCTTCATTTAAAAATAAGAAATTTATGTTTTCTTTATTTTAGTTTATAAAAAAATACAGGAATTTCAATGTTAATTATTGCTTAACGTATCTCATTCTGTAATAAAGAAACGTATAGAAATGTCAATGTTACTTAATTTTTAACGTTAATTTAAAACGTATCTTTATCTTAAAAAATTTAAACATACAAATGTCTATGTTAATTATTTTTAAACGTTTCTAAAAGAAAAACTATACCTTCTATTGTTTGCGTGTGTATGCTGTCATCAGCAGGATTGACGAAATTGGTTTCGTGGATGACTGTGTCATGTTCGTAGATGCCATTTTCATACTTGTCTAACCCTTCGTATGCAGCCCAACCATCAGATATGATTCGAGTTTTTGGTAAAATCCACGATCGAATGATCGGGAACAATGTTTCTTGATCTCTAGGTTCTACCGTCGTGACGTTACAGTTATTGCTATGCCTTTCCACTGCCCCGAATACCCAAACACCGTCTCTAAATCGACCTCTGTTGTACTTCCTTTTGAAGAAGTAAGATTCATCAATTTCCACTACCTTGGCCGAGTTATTCTCATCTAAACCACCAAGCAATAGCGGCTTGTTTATGATGTCTTGTTCACACACCTCTCTGATGAACTGCTTCCAATCTACTACAGAGTGTGAAGTAACGCAGACTTCCTTCTCAATTGCCTGCTGTTTCATCTCCATGCTCCAACAAAAAACTATCATTATTATTTGCTGTATATGCAGACGGCTTTTTGCAAAAAAAGACCCTTTCCGCACACTAACCACTGACCGACAGGTACCGGTACGGCATACCCACTGCCATCCGTCTAGGAGTTTGCTTCTTTTGGTCAAAATCCTGGGTATTTTTCACAAATGCTAGCATTACTTATCAACCCAAGAGAAGCTGCGAATTTGACCTCGTCTTCTGTTATCTTGGGTAAAATTGAACTAAATGTCCAGCTAAAGTCTTTAATTTCCAGAGGAGTGAAGACGTGGTTCACAATATGGTCGGTATTTAACCGAGGACGTCCTAAACTGTACATGCTGTTCGCCTTTAAGAAATCGTACTAATGAATAATTTATGTAGCGAAAGGGTGAAAATATTACATTCCAAAAACCAATGGAAAACTTGTATCTCTTTTGAAGATCCAATGATGAAGAAGTTGTCTTCCGATTAACCAATGAAAAATGTTTACATACTTAAAAAAAAACTTACAATATTTAAAAAAAATTATTTAGGCCCCCCCCCAAAAAAAAAATAATGTCGTTAATTAACAAATTTTATTTTATTTCAACGTTATTTTATTTTAACGTTATTTTCACCTAACATTGTTTCATTTTTAGTTCGTTAATTAACTTGTTTCAATTTTCGATTTATTATGTTTTTACTAATTAAAGGTAAATATACGTTAAAAAATATGTGGTGGTTCCAGGTTGTAAAAGCACACGTAATTAACTGAAAACGTAGAATCCTCCCTCCCCCTCTAAAAAAAATAATAATGTTAGTTTTTACCCCTCTGTCCATCCATAAATACATTTGATTTTTTTAAGTCAAACGTAGTTATGTCCCTTGGATTTTGAAAAAGTTATTTCCCTCTAACATTGCAACATCTCCATAAACGCCAAAATTAGTGCTTATCTAGAATTACAGAGACTGGGGGGGGGGAGATAAGACAAACTGAGAAATATCTGTTTGATGTACGTACCCGTCACGGGTTGAATATATCCTATACCAAAAATCACGTAAATTAATCAAGTAGTTTTTATTTTATAAAAGAAAATCCAATTTTACCGATAAACGGGTAATGTTGATATATCAGCGGCATTTTTGGTTATATTCAAGGTAGCTAAGGGAGATAACACACACAATTTAAGACTTTATTTGTCTATTTCGCAAAAGTTTGTATTATCTCCCTTGAATACGATTAACATGGTGGACATATTTTTCCCTTATTCGTTTATCGATAAAAATAGTTTTTCTTTTATAAAAGAAAAACTATTTTTATAATTTACGTGATTTTTGGTATACGATATATTCAATCCGTGAAAAATATTTCTCAGTTTGTCTTATTTTTCTCACTCTGTCTTGGTAATTCTGGATAAGCACCCTAAAATCTATCATATGAGTTGCTCAACTGAAAATCCCTTTAAAAAAATAAGTGTTTTTTTTAATTTAAAAAAACATATTTTAGATTTTAGGTGGGGGATCAGTTTCCTATATAAATTTAACGTAAATTGATCACCCACTTTTTGACCATGTTGCATATTGTTGTTCATTCACCCATTTTTTTCACTTTTTTTATGGACCAATTTTTTTTCTTTTTTCGGTGTACAATTACCTATCATGCCGCTAGAAAAGGTTGTTTGGAAAATGTTGGAAAAAATTGTTATGGTCAATAAGTGGGGGATCAGTTTATGTTAAATATATATAGGAAACTGATCCCCCTCTTAAATCAAAAAATATTTTAAACCAAATTCTAAAAAACACGATTTTCTCTAGCGACCTGATAGGTAATTGTACACCGAAAAAAGAATAAAATTTGGTCAGTAAAAAAGTTGGGGAAAACGGGTGGTGGACAATCACGAATAAATTAGTGCAGATTGCTAAAAAAATAATTACATCAATTTGTAGGTTTTCGACTCTATCTAATAAATGGTAAATTCCTATTTTAGTCACGTAAATTATTTACAGTGAAATGGGTTTCAGCATTTCCCAAACAAACAAAAAACAAAAAGATTAAAAACAGTAATTTATAACTAGTTCACTTGTCTTTGAGACATTTTAATTTATCGTTTAGTTGTTGAAAAATGAAGCCCATGTCAAAGTTGTAGTTTCATAAACTAGAACAGTCATTCAGCTACCTCCCCCTCCCCTCCCGCACTTAGTGATTTTTTCTAAATCTACACCTTTGACATGAGCCTCATTTCTCGACAATCACGCGATAATTAACCAGCTGTAAATTACGGCTTGTTGAATTGTCAACTGAATATAGTTCCACCCAACCAAGTGGTGATAAGGCCATCGACCTGATCACCGCACTACGTGATAATTACTGTGCTGCAGAGGTATCACCCCTCAAAGCTTAACAGGTTATGTGTCCAGCTATGCAAACCACAGACTAATGTTTCAGGGAGATGAAAGAAAGTATGAATTATGGGAAGTGAAGTTCCTTGGCTACATGCGGACTCAAAAACTGTACAGCACCATTACAGCAGGGAGCGAAGCTGAAATAAATCAGAACAAGAACGCCGAAGCTTTTGGTGAACTAGTACAATACCTCGATGACCGAAGTCTTTCGTTGATCATACGAGACGTGAATAACGATGGCAGAAAAGCATTAAATATCCAAAGAGAACATTATCTGTCACGTGGAAAGCCAAGAATAATTTCGTTGTACACGGAATTAACATCGTTGTAAAACAAGTCAAATGAAAATATTACAGACTATGTAATAAGAGCGGAAAATGCTGCGACATTCCTAAAATAATCCGGAGAAACGATAAGCGATGGATTACTGATCGCAATGATTATAAAGGAATTACCGAGTGGATATAAGACATTCACCACGGTAATAACGCAGAGAGATACACCTATGACATTCCAGAACTTTAAAACCGCTCTAAGAAACTTTGAAGAAACTGAAAAAAAACAAAGTGAAAGCGCGAATGCAGTAATGAGCGTGAGAGAAAAGAAATATAACAGCCAACCAGCAACCATTTCCAGACCAAATAAATATAACAAAAACGAGTTCAATGGATCATGCTTCTTATGTGGGCGATATGGACATAAATCCGGAAATTGTAGAAAACCCGCACGCTGGTGCAAAAACTGCAAAACACAAACACATGACACAAATTTTTGCAGAAAAACGCAAGATAGACACTCAAACACCGAAGGGAATGCGATAAAACACGTATCAGATAAGAACACTTCTTATATTTTTTCTGTTAATAACGCTAGTGACTCTTCATATCTTGATTTATTAGTAGATTGTGGGGCCACAACCCATATTTTAAACGAGTCCAAGTTCGTTAACTTCGATAAAGAATTTGATTCCTCCCGCCATATTGTTGAGCTAGCCGATGGAAGCTGATACAATAATTTGGCGCTAAAAAGGGGGGATGCTTCTATTAAAATGACTGATACGAATGGAAGGATACATAATAACATCTTAAAAAACGCTTTATATATACCTTCTTTTAATAATATCTTTTCAGTACAAGCGGCGACAGAAAAGGGTGCTTACGTTGAATTTAAACCTAACTCTGCAACATTAAATACTAATGGAACTAAATTTAATATATATAAGAAAGGTAAACTATATTACTTAAATAATGTAACGTCTCCGAAGAAAATTAGACATTCGCTAGAAAAGGGGCATAGCATAATTGGACATTGCAACATCGACGATATAATTAAATCAGAAAAAAACGTTTCTGGTATACAAATTAGTGACAAAAAACAATTTAATTGTGAAGTGTGCCCACAGGCAAAACTGCCCAAATTCAGAAATAAAATACCTGACAAATGAGCAACAAAAATACTCGTCCTAGTACACATTGATCTAACAGGACCGATAGACCCCATAGCAAAGGATGATTTTAAGTACGTATTAGGGTGTATAGATGATTATTCCGGTCTTATAGTCACCTACATGTTGAAAAGTAAAAGTGACGCAGTGGAAGCCTTCGAAAGATTTATAGCTGACGTTGCCCCGTATGGAAATATAAAAACAGTAAGGAGCGATCAAGGCACGGAATTTACTTCTAAAATCTTCGAATCGCTACTAATTAAGAATAAGATACATCATCAAAAATCGGCGCCCTACTCCCCCCCACCAAAATGGTATGATCGAAAGAGCATGGCACACAATTTTTGAAATGGCTAGGTGCAGGCTAAAACATGCTAACCTTCCAAAATATATGTGGTCATACGCTGTTATGTTCTCAACGTATATTCGTAACCGATGTTACAACAAACGTATTAACAGCACGCCATACAAATTTTTTACGGGCGATAAACCAAATATATCAAATATGCACTTATTTGGAAGCATTTGTTACGCATATGTACAAAACCCCCAAAAGTTGGAAGACCGAAGTAAGGAGGGAATTTTTGTAGGATATGACAGAGGTAGTCCAGCCTACTTAATATATTTTCCTGAAACCGGTGAAATAAAAAATGTTAGAATAGTAAAATTTACAGATAAATTTAAAGATAATATAAAAGAAACAGACGAAAGTGCTACAACTGAAAATATTCAAACAGTTGAACCCGAAACAGAAGTTATAACTGAAAATATTGGGAGAACGAAAACCCGCCCAAAATATCTTAATGACTACTATGTGGAAGACGAAAATAATGACGCAATAAAATACACAATAGATTATTGTTACCAAGAAATGTACCAAGTACATACGAAGAAGCAATAAATTCAGATAGTTCCGAAAACTGACAGAACGCCATGAAAATGGAGATGGAATTTTAAAAGAAAATAAAACATTTGAATTAACTGAATTACCACAGAATAAAACCCTAATCCTTGCACGATGGGTGTATACTATTAAAACTGATGAAAATCAGGGAGAGATATTTAAGGCAAGACTAGTGGCAAAAGGTTATGCCCAAAAGCCAAACGTAGACTACGAAGAAACATTCTCACCAACAGCAAAATTAACTTCAATAAGAATGTTGATGCAAATCACTGCAAAATACGATCTAAAAATACATCAATTAGACGTAAAATCAGCCTATCTAAACGCACCGATAAATTTGGAACTTTACATGGAACAGGCAAAGGGATTTGAAATAGAAAATAAAAACAAAACCGGTAGATTAGTGTATAAATTAAATAAATCACTATATGGTTTAAGACAAAGTGGTAGAAATTGGAATAATTTGTTACACACACATCTAATAGAAAACGGATTTAGGCAATCATTGGCAGACGTTTGTGTTTATACACAATATAATGAAAAATATACAATTATTATTGTATGGGTAGATGACATACTAATAGCGGCAAAATGTAATGAAAATATGATAAATACGAAAACTATTCTAAAAGAAAAATTTAAAATGACAGATCAAGGCAAAATCAAATATTTTTTAGGCATAGAATTTACATATGAAAACAAAACAATATACATGCATCAAAAACAATATCTTCAAAAATTATTAGAAAGATTTGGAATGAAAGATTGTAAACCTAAATAAACACCTAGCGAAAATAATATTAACAAGTTATGTAACGAAACTAGGAAATTAGCAGACGAAAAGCTATATAGAGACATTGTCGGAAGCTTAATATATGCAATGACAGCCACCAGGCCAGACTTATGTTTCATAGTAACAAAACTATCACAATATATGAAAAAACCATACGAAAATCACATGCTGTTAGCTAAAAACGCCCTAAGATATATAAAAGTCACAATCAATCAACAATTAATATTCAAACCAACTAAAAGTACTTTAAACATCATAGGTTTTTGCGATGCAGATTGGGCAAACTGACAGGATAGACGAAGCATAACTGGATATGAATTTAAAATCTCAGACAATGGGCCATTAATTTCGTGGAAAACACGAAAACAGTCCACCGTCACATTATCTACTTGCGAGGTTGAATATATGTCAATCAGTGCAGCCACACAGGAAGGAAAATACCTAAACACACTAATGACAGATTTATTAAACGAGAAAATCGATACATTCTCATTATATTGCGATAATCAGAGCACGATAACCTTAGCCAAAAACCCCGTAAATCACCAAAGATCAAAACACATAGATATTAGATTTCATTTCATTAGAGACGAATTACAAAATAATACACTTGAGTTAATTCACGTTGCAAGTGAAGAAAACATAGCCGATATATTTACCAAACCAGCAAATAGATTTAGAAATGAAAACTTCAGACACTTACTAATGGGACTCTGAAAAAAAAAAAAAAAAGAAGAAGCTTTGTTTAATAGTTAAAACAAACAAAAAAATGTGTTTTTTAAGGCCTATAAATGTGAAAAGGTATTACAAAGAAAAAACAAAAAAACTTTTGAAAACTATTGATGACAACAAATGTACAAACAAACTTTTATATTGTGAACAAAAAAATGTGAAATGTGTTAAAACAAAAAAACAAAACATTACGAACATATATCAGTTGAAGGGGGTATGTTGAATTGTCAACTGAATATAGTTCCACCCAACCAAGTGGTGATAAGGCCATCGACCTGATCACCGCACTTCATGATAATTACTGCGCTGCAGAGGTATCACGTGACATGAAAATGAGGCGTCAAATTTGTTCTTTCAAAATTGTATCTTCAGTCGGAGAATAAAAGTGGTGCAATACGCACATGTTATTGTTACCCCATTCTATTCTTGTCTTTTCTTCTATGTCTTCGTGACTCATAGTCTACCACGATGTTACGCTCTACCCCTCAAAGCTTAACATAGCTATTTTATTTTTTTAATTTTACTTTTTGCTAAACATGATTTTAAATAACATCAACGGGTTTCGAAATAGTGCCCAAAACCTGTCGAAATCCATTTCGCTCTAAATAATTTACGCGACTAAAGTATTTTGTTAAAATTAATTAAAAATTGCATCAGATTTACTGTAAACAAATCAAATTAGACCGAAAATATGTTTTTACAATCTCAATCTTAACTTTGTCGATTAGAGTTATCTCCCTTGAATCGTCACTAGAGGTCGCCATACAATCACTTCCGGAAAGGAATTATTGACCTCTGTGAAATAAACAACGGAGACGTCAGATATATATATCGTCTTTTGCTGAGTTTTTTTCTTCTTCCATTCTCTCTGAACGAAGCGGCAAAACCGCGATCATGTCGGAGGCTCTGAAGGATCGTCACGTCCAGCGATTTCTGGAGGCGGAGACACAAAAACAGCGATTCCAGGAGCTCGTGCACACGCTGAACGACCAATGTTGGGACACGTGCGTGGATCGTGCCGGCCAGAAGTTGGACAGCCGAACGGAGAGTTGCATCGTTAACTGCGTAGAGAGGTTCATCGACACGACCAACTATGTGGTCAATCGCCTGGAAAACGTCCAGCTGAACCACCATTCCTCCGCAGGTGGGGACGACGAAGAACTCGTGTTATCATGAGAGGAAAGAAAAATGGGAGGGAGGGGGGGGGGGGTTAACCTGGGTGCTTTGTTTGGGGTAACATGTGGATTTCTTTTTTTGTTGTTGTTTTATAGAAAGTAGTTTTTTTTTATGGAAGTCGCTCCAGACAAGGCATGAAGCCACTTGATGTTAGGAGCTAAAAAAAAAAAAATACTTCTTCAAACAAGGTCAAAAACTAGTCAACGATAAGTGTGAGATAGATTCCGACCCCCAAAACAGAAACATCGTTCGTGGAATGTGAGGACTAAAGGACAAAAAAGGGAAGCGAGAGTTACGAAGCTACCGAAAGTAAACCCAAAGTCCACTTTCTACTCTCCTAAGGTTCTTCCCAGCCCCGTGGGCTAAATTAACCGTTTGTTTAACAATATTATCCATGAAAACAGTGTCAATAGTAACAAAGTAGCGAGATATATAATAGAAAACAAGGTATTATAGAGAAAAAAGAATCACTTGTTCCTCTCCTTGAGGGCAGCATTAGATTCAAGGTCGGTTTTTAATGTGTGGGAGTGGCGAGATCCAGCGTCCCCTCCCTCCATCCAGCACCAAGTGCAGTCTGAATTGGGACGATTTTTTTTTTTAAATCCTTCAATCTAGAAAAAAATCTTCCCTTGTACGGAGTACACAACAGATACTACACTTTGATCCCAGCGTAAAGGAGGCCAAACCATGACTTTACTAAATCTAGGACTTCTTTAGATATACACAACAAATAAATAATGAAACTTTCTTATGTAAACTTTTTTGTTTTTATTATTACGAAGATTGAAGAGTTGTTGAAAAATAGTATAGCAATCTGCTACTAGTTACAGTTTTAAAACCGGACAAAAACCGAACTTTTTTTTTAACGTTAACCCTAAACTAAGCCTAACTAAGCCTAAACTGACCATAAGCTAGCAATAACCCAGTCGATTTTTATCCGGTTCAAAAGTTGTACTAGTACCAGAAATGAAAATTGCAGTTCCAATTAACTGCAAAATTCTTCAAAAATAGGTTTGTACACCAAAAATTAGCAAAAACTATCGAGTAGAATTGTAATAAAAGAAATAAAAATCCGTTTAATCGGGTTCGGCCATTGATTCGAGCGAAAAATACGAAATTCAAGGGGAGATAACTCAGTCTGTCATTAACAAGTAATAAATCAATGGCAGTCATCAAAATACGATGAAACGGATTATTTCTAATTAAAATTCTACTCGATCATTTGCGAATGGGCATAACAGGTAGGAATGCTGGCTTCCGGTGGAAAAGGGTTGAAGAAAGTGTCTACGGATGCCTGAAAGTGATACAACAATTTTTTTATTCATATTAATTTCAGACTTTCCTTTTTCTCATATTAATTTCAGACTTTTCTTTCATCATAATCTAATAATTAACATAATACAGACTATTTGAAAAATAACTTATTTGTTTTTATTTGATTGTTTTCAAAACATTTTTTGTTAATAATAGGTGAACACCTTTTTTCTTGGAAATGGAGTAACTTCCGGAATCAAACCTTTGGGTATCTTTCACGACGCTCAGCAGACTAAAAACGCTCAAAAAACAAATATACAACAAATAAAAGTAACTGTAGGCGATAAAAATTATTTTCAAACTTACCTGTGGCATTTGTTTGTATTTTTAACCCGTTCGAAGTGCTATTTATTAGAAACTAAATTGTTCGTCACAGCAAAATCGCAAAATCCAAGATGGCGGTCGTGGGGAGCTATGTAAGAGAATCACAACCCACCGCCATTTTTTTTTGTGCAAAAAAAAAACAATTTTTTTTGTGCAAAAATAACAAGAATTTTTTTTTTTACATCTAATAAAACCCCATCTATACTATGTAAAAATATAAACAAATATCATAGCTAAGTAGGAAAATATCTATTCTCGACCTAGGTCGCCTTTACTTGTTGCATATTTATGTTTTTAATCACTTTATCGTTCGTTTTCTTGAACCCGTTCACGACTGCTGAGCGTCGTAAAAGATACCCAAACTTTTTTCTTAGAAATGGAAATGCCTAAACCGTAAACCCTAACCCTAACCCTCCCAAAAACATTATTCTCACTAAATATTTAAAAAAAAAAAGAAACATTCAATAAAAAAAATCACATTCCGTTGCTCAAAAACATTATTTCTTGAAAAAAAAAAAGATTATTCTATTTTGTTTATTTTTTTCAGTGAAAATTTATTTTAAGTTTTGAAAACAATCAAATAAATTATTTTTCAAATAGTCTGTATTATGTTAATTATTAGAATATGAGGAAAGAAAAGTTTGAAATTAATATGAATAAAAAAAATTGTTGTATCACTTTCAGGCATCAGTAGACACCTTCAACCCTATTCCACCGGAAGCCAGCATTCCTACCTGTTATGCGCATTTGCCCGATCATTTTTCCTACTTTTTGGTGAGGATACTTATTTAAATCTGCTGCGTAAGTATATAATAATGTTAATTTTTTGTGGTGTTGATTATTTAATACGGACGCTTTTCTGTACAAGCACCGAAATTACGAAATATTTTAAGAAATCGGTTTTGCAATTAAATCTGTAAATGAGTATAAACGTCATTGAACTCGACTTCCGTAGGAAGGAATAGGTCAATTTAAGTCATTGGATTTATAATGAAATTAAATAATTTATATCAAAATGTCGTTTTTATATAAATTTTATAAAAATGGTCTATTTTAATTTTAAAAAAATACAAAACAATTGCAAAAGTCGGATTCAATGACCTTTATGCCCTTTTACCATATAATCGAGTGAACGTCTTACGTAATGTTTAAATTTACATCCCATAAATACTTTTGAGTTTTTATTACTTTTTAGGTATAGGTATCCAAGAAAATTTCAGTACTGACGTCATCAATTCAAAGTTTCACCGGAGACTTCCGAGCGTTGGCGAAGAAACTAAATGTATTATTAGCGCTTTTTTTTTTTTTTTTTTTTTTTTCGAAGTTATTTAATGAAAGAAACTTGATTTTATATTGTATTTAAGTGTATTCTCAAATGTTGTTTCTACGCAATACGAACCAAACTGTTTTTTTAATTTTTATCTTAACTTTAAACTAAATTTTAGATTTAGTTCGGCAAGTTGGTTCGTATTGTGTAGCAGACCCGTGGTCTTTTTTTTTTGGGGGGGGGGGGGGGTATTTTGGATATAAAAAGATTTATTTATTTATTTTTTTTTTAGTAAAGATAAATGAAAAGATAGGGCGCTTCTACAGGATTTAAACCAAACCAACTTTTGCTGAACTAAACCGTAAACTTAGATTAGGATAAAAAAAAAGAAGTTTGGTTTAAATTCTGTAAAAGTACCAAGATATCCAAAAAATTCCAAATAAAAAAAAAAGCTAAAAAAAAAACTTGCAAATGTAATAAGTAGGTATGTGCAAAAATGGCGCCTTCTTGTACAGACTATGCTTATTAAAAAGCGCTTATCATTAATTATTTAATTAGTTTCCGTGTAAACTTTGATTGTGTTTGAAAGATAAAAGCCTAAACTTAATCTCTAAACGAAAAAAACTGCATATTTACGTGTGAAAAATAAATTATAATAAAATATGTAATTACGACGGTCAAAAATTCAATGAATTTTGAACTTTGAAAAAATTACTTGTAAAAATCCCTTAAAAGATAAATATAAGTTTTTGGGAAATATTTCAAAGATAATTATTAAATTAAAGTCATAAGACACTGCATTAAAAAAAAATCCCACGTTTGACTAAAAATTAGCAAAATTATCCCTTCAAATGTGATAAATGAGTAAAATCCGCCATAACTTCATCGGAAAAGGACTTTGTTTAAAAATTGACTATCGCTATGCAAAATATATGATAGACAAAAAATGTCATAATTTATCATTTTTAACTTTATATATAAAAATGTAATAATAGTTTATAGAAGTTGAAAAATTATTATCCATTAATTTCTTTATTCTTTTTAAGGTTATAAACAAATTTAAGTACTCTTATTTTGTTATAATAAAAAAGGAAATGCTTATTTAATTATTTGTGAGTGTATGCAATTAAGATCTTATTTTATTTTTAACTGAAAAAAGTTTTTAATTTAGTAATAGTCTGAAATTATTGATGACGTCTGTTTACCAATGTTTTTCCTTAGAATTTGAAATAAAACTATTTTTTAAATGTTAAAAATATTTTTACGTTACGAACTGCGTCAATTTTATCAATTTTTTTTACATGATTTGAAACTTTAGTTACTCGATTTATTCTTAACGTGTCGTAACGATAAATTACATTGATTCTTTTAAAAGTAAAGTGTTTTTATTTTTTATTTTAAGTGTGAAAAAGTAAATAAAAGTCAATGACTACACTGACAATTTATTCATTGAAAAAAAAGTTAAAACAGTTATTTATTGATAAACAGAATTCAATTTTGACAGAAAATGTCATGTTTGAATTCTCTTTATTTATTAATAAATAATTGCTTTTAACTTAATATTTATTAATGAAAAAAAGACAAAACAAATACAAATCTTTCCAAATAATTGACTATGAATTGTGAAATAAACGAAATTGTTGAATCTCTAAAAAAAAAATATTTGAGTGCGGTGTAAAAGTGAGTGATTGTTGGAAGGCTAATCCCACCTGGTTATTACAGAACGGGGCTACCATACTAATGAAAGTTCATCGTTAGTAGAAATTATTCAATTTTTTAAATTCTTTTTTTCGTTAAGTTCCTGGGTCTCAAATTTGTCAATTTTTGGTTTATTTTCAAGATTATAAAAAAAAATTTCTTGCGCTGATGATGCCACGTTCATGTATGAAAGGGAAATATAATTATGTCGCATTTTTTATTTTTCCAAAAACTCTAATCATTAAAATCACATGAAATATTTTTTGCAATTATATTATTTTTTTTGGTGAAAATATTGATTAAACAATGCTTTATTCAATAATAATATCGCTAATTCAAAAAATTAATTTTTCGTCGAGTTATAGTGATTTTATTAACACAGTATTTACTGGCTTTTTTCGTAATATATACGAAATATTTTGAAAAAAAATTTTTATTGTTAACATCTACAATGCTTTATTTACATAAGCAACATTTAAAAAATCATGCATTTTTTTTTTATTAATATATAAAAATATAACTTTAGTAAAGGTGTATTTTCTCTTTAAAAAATAATACATTTTCACTAAGATTTAAAAAAAAATAATGGTTTCATTATATTCCGTGATTGTTGATTAATAAATATTGAAAATTTCAGTAAAATTGGTTGATTTCCTGAATTTTAGTGTATTTTTAAGTGAAGTGGGGGTCAAAATGTTTTTTCATTTTGGGAATCGGCTATTGATTTTGCACGTACCTACTAATAAGACTATCCAAAAAATTACGTACGAGTCAAAACTTGATCTGGCACATGTTCGTCTTTTCCCACAGTCCGTTTTTCACAACTTTTTACTGACCATTTTTTTCTTTCTTTTTTCGGTGTACACTTACTTATCAGGCTGCTAGAGAATTCCGGGGTTTTTGGAAATTTTTTTCAAATATTTACATTTTAGGAGGTGGATCAGTTTCCAATGTTAATTCAACGTAGACTGATCCCCTCTTTTTGACCATCTCAAATTAAAAAAAAATTCTTCTTCTGCTTACAATTACCTATCATGTCAGAATTCCGGAGTTGTTGGAAAGAAATTTCAAAAAATTTAGATTTTAAGACGGGGGATCAGTTTTCAATGTAAATTCAACATAGACTGATCCCCCTCTTTTTGACCATCTCAAATTTAAAAAATTATTCTTCTGCTTACAATTACCTATCATGTCGCGAGAGAATTCTGGGGTTTTTGGGGAAAAAAATTTACATTGTAAGATGGGGGATCAGTCTTGTTCGTCTTTTACCACAGTCCGTTTTTCACAACTTTTTACTGACCATTTTTTTTTTTTCTTTTTTCGGTGTACACAATTATTTTTAAACAGGATTTTAAAAATTCTGCTTTATTTTACGTTATTGCCATTTTGATTTCAGTAAATATTAAATAGTAAATAAAAGGCAATAATTCAACGTATCATTTTCAAGTTACGTTGATGTGAGAAAAACACATACATGTAAAGCTGTGTCGTAATTTTATTGCTATAGATTAACATAATCTAAAATAACGTAGACGAATTTGGAATTGAATTATATCAGAAATAAAGAATGAAGGTGTTTTTAGCATCACGTTAACTGAGTTAACGAACATGCACTGATCATGATACAGCATGTCTCCATCTAAAAACAAGGACTTCATCAGTTCAATGATACATTTATGTTTCATCGGTCCAATGAAGCATCAATGTTTCATTGGTCCACTAATATGGAAATAATAAAAAAAACATTTTTAACTCGTTACCCGTTCCTGAACTCCGTTTTGAGTTCAGAGAAAATATCAATAAACACAATATGCTGAAGAAACAACAATGACACAGAAGATTGTATAAATATATAATTTATTAATTGGAATATTAATAAAACAGGCACGAGAATAAACTAACAGGAAAAAGTTTAGAGTTTTTTTAGATGAAGTTTTTACGAGTGAAATAAATTCTAGATGTCAAAATGTTAAGATGAAAAAGAAATAATGTTTTGACTTGGACTAAACAAATTCTCTGGGAATTAAAAAGGGTTGAAAGGGTACCTATCTTTTGGAGGAGATAGTTGCCGGTCACTGAGAAATTAATATTTCTATAGTAAAAAAAGACATGAAATGTTAATTACGTGATTTGAGGTGGTCTCTTGCAGAGTTTGAAATTCCAAGAACAATATCTTCATTTATGTATATAGCCAGGTTTCCAAAATAATGTTGTTTTTTTTAATAATGTTTTCTCTCGGATGCAAATTGGAGCATCATCATTACATTATCATCATCATTGATTTAAACAGACTTTAAACCGAAGACGATGATAAAGTTTAGCAGTATAATTCTTAAACTCTTTTCCAAAAGTTAACTTCAATTTCAGGTTTGACAACATTGAGCCTGTTTGGGTGATGACATTGAGAATAAATGAAAGAGCGACCCCGAAGAGTGGGGGGGGGGGGTTACTCGTTGATGGTGATACAAAAAATTTTTAAATTCTGGGTGTTCAAAATATGTATGGAAAATCGATTGGTTTTCTGTATAGAAGGCTTAGGGTTAGAATCGATGGTGTAGATGGGTTGGGATTAGAATCGATGGTGTAGATGGGTTACGTTAGAATCGATGGTGTAAATGAGTTGTGGTTAGAATCGATGGTGTAGATGAGTTGTGGTTAGAATCGATGGTGTAAATGAGTTGTGGTTAGAATCGATGGTGTAGATGAGTTCAGATTAGAATCGATGGTGTAGATGGGTTCAGATTAGAATCGATGGTGTAGATGGGTTCAGATTAGAATCGATGGTGTAGATGAGTTCAGATTAGAATCGATGGTGTAGATGGGTTCAGATTAGAATCGATGGTGTAGATGGGTTCAGATTAGAATCGATGGTGTAAATGAGTTGTGGTTAGAATCGATGGTGTAGATGAGTTGGGATTAGAATCGATGGTGTAGATGGGTTCAGATTAGAATCGATGGTGTAGATGGGTTCAGATTAGAATCGATGGTGTAGATGAGTTGGGATTAGAATCGATGGTGTAGATGGGTTCAGATTAGAATCGATGGTGTAAATAAGTTGGGATTAGAATCGATGGTGTAGATGGGTTCAGATTAGAATCGATGGTGTAAATGAGTTGGGATTAGAATCGATGGTGTAGATGGGTTCAGATTAGAATCGATGGTGTAAATGAGTTGGGATTAGAATCGATGGTGTAAATGAGTTGGGATTAGAATCGATGGTGTAGATGAGTTGGGATTAGAATCGATAGTGTAAATGAGTTCAGATTAGAATCGATGGTGTAAATGAGTTGGGATTAGAATCGATGGTGTAGATGAGTTGGGATTAGAATCGATAGTGTAAATGAGTTGGGATTAGAATCGATGGTGTAGATGAGTTGGGATTAGAATCGATGGTGTAGATGGGTTCAGATTAGAATCGATGGTGTAAATGAGTTGGGATTAGAATCGATGGTGTAGATGGGTTCAGATTAGAATCGATGGTGTAGATGAGTTGGGATTAGAATCGATGGTGTAGATGGGTTCAGATTAGAATCGATGGTGTAAATAAGTTGGGATTAGAATCGATGGTGTAGATGGGTTCAGATTAGAATCGATGGTGTAAATGAGTTGGGATTAGAATCGATGGTGTAGATGAGTTGGGATTAGAATCGATGGTGTAGATGGGTTCAGATTAGAATCGATGGTGTAGATGGGTTCAGATTAGAATCGATGGTGTAGATGGGTTCAGATTAGAATCGATGGTGTAGATGAGTTGGGATTAGAATCGATGGTGTAGATGGGTTCAGATTAGAATCGATGGTGTAAATAAGTTGGGATTAGAATCGATGGTGTAGATGGGTTCAGATTAGAATCGATGGTGTAGATGAGTTGGGATTAGAATCGATGGTGTAAATGAGTTGGGATTAGAATCGATGGTGTAGATGGGTTCAGATTAGAATCGATGGTGTAAATGAGTTGGGATTAGAATCGATGGTGTAGATGGGTTCAGATTAGAATCGATGGTGTAAATGAGTTGGGATTAGAATCGATGGTGTAAATGAGTTGGGATTAGAATCGATGGTGTAGATGGGTTCAGATTAGAATCGATGGTGTAAATGAGTTGGGATTAGAATCGATGGTGTAAATGAGTTGGGATTAGAATCGATGGTGTAGATGGGTTCAGATTAGAATCGATGGTGTAAATGAGTTGGGATTAGAATCGATGGTGTAGATGGGTTCAGATTAGAATCGATGGTGTAAATGAGTTGGGATTAGAATCGATGGTGTAAATGAGTTGGGATTAGAATCGATGGTGTAGATGAGTTGGGATTAGAATCGATGGTGTAGATGGGTTCAGATTAGAATCGATGGTGTAAATAAGTTGGGATTAGAATCGATGGTGTAGATGGGTTCAGATTAGAATCGATGGTGTAAATGAGTTGGGATTAGAATCGATGGTGTAGATGGGTTCAGATTAGAATCGATGGTGTAAATGAGTTGGGATTAGAATCGATGGTGTAAATGAGTTGGGATTAGAATCGATGGTGTAGATGAGTTGGGATTAGAATCGATGGTGTAGATGGGTTCAGATTAGAATCGATGGTGTAAATGAGTTGGGATTAGAATCGATGGTGTAGATGAGTTGGGATTAGAATCGATAGTGTAAATGAGTTGGGATTAGAATCGATGGTGTAGATGAGTTGGGATTAGAATCGATGGTGTAGATGGGTTCAGATTAGAATCGATGGTGTAAATGAGTTGGGATTAGAATCGATGGTGTAGATGGGTTCAGATTAGAATCGATGGTGTAGATGAGTTGGGATTAGAATCGATGGTGTAGATGGGTTCAGATTAGAATCGATGGTGTAAATAAGTTGGGATTAGAATCGATGGTGTAGATGGGTTCAGATTAGAATCGATGGTGTAAATGAGTTGGGATTAGAATCGATGGTGTAGATGAGTTGGGATTAGAATCGATGGTGTAGATGGGTTCAGATTAGAATCGATGGTGTAGATGGGTTCAGATTAGAATCGATGGTGTAAATAAGTTGGGATTAGAATCGATGGTGTAGATGGGTTCAGATTAGAATCGATGGTGTAAATGAGTTGGGATTAGAATCGATGGTGTAGATGAGTTGGGATTAGAATCGATGGTGTAGATGGGTTCAGATTAGAATCGATGGTGTAAATGAGTTGGGATTAGAATCGATGGTGTAGATGAGTTGGGATTAGAATCGATAGTGTAAATGAGTTGGGATTAGAATCGATGGTGTAGATGAGTTGGGATTAGAATCGATGGTGTAGATGGGTTCAGATTAGAATCGATGGTGTAAATGAGTTGGGATTAGAATCGATGGTGTAGATGGGTTCAGATTAGAATCGATGGTGTAGATGAGTTGGGATTAGAATCGATGGTGTAGATGGGTTCAGATTAGAATCGATGGTGTAAATGAGTTGGGATTAGAATCGATGGTGTAGATGAGTTGGGATTAGAATCGATGGTGTAGATGGGTTCAGATTAGAATCGATAGTGTAAATGAGTTGGGATTAGAATCGATGGTGTAGATGAGTTGGGATTAGAATCGATGGTGTAGATGGGTTCAGATTAGAATCGATGGTGTAAATGAGTTGGGATTAGAATCGATGGTGTAGATGGGTTCAGATTAGAATCGATGGTGTAGATGAGTTGGGATTAGAATCGATGGTGTAGATGAGTTGAGAGTTGAATCGATGGTGTAGATGGGTTCAGATTAGAATCGATGGTGTAAATGAGTTGTGGTTAGAATCGATGGTGTAGATTGCGGCATTGAATAACATGATCTCTGATCGTATTAATTTCTCATTTTTGCTTTTCTTATGAAGATCTGACTTTAGCAAAGAAGCTGTGATTAGCCGCACTTGAGAAGTGATTCCAATTCAAGTGGGGCCAGCGCTTCCCTTAGAAAGTCAGACATTGTCAGCAGCCACTTGAAAAAAATGGTTGCCCCATGCTGACATGATTTGTAGATGAGGAAATGGATTTCGAATTTCACATGTCAACTGTAAAACAAGAGATGATGGAGGAAGAAACTTTGAGTTCCCAGTCAAACTGAATTTAGATCCGTGATGAGAAGAAAGAAATGGGGAATTTCAGAAAAAAAAAGATTCTAGTCTTCAAAAAATAAATAGAAAAAGTGGTATTTTTAAGGGGTCGATAAATGGTTAATTGAAAACTTTAGAGAATTTATTGCTTAAAGTTTTTTAGTGCATTTTTTTTTCATGATAAAAAACATTTGAAAGAAAAAAAACTGAAAGTAGAAATTTTTTCCGAAATGAAAAACCTTGACACAAAAAAAATGTTAATTTGAACTGTTATTCCACTGTAGGGATGTCAAATATCGACTTTTGTCGAAGGTTCGGTCATAACCTAAAAAATAAGAATAAAATCATTAAAATCCTCTGCTGCCAACGATTTGGATAATTCTATCAATAAATTGATGTACAAGTACAGAATAAGTATCCTTTTTCTCCCTTCTGATCACACTTTATGTTAAACTCTTCTTTGCTAAGTAAATAAAGTAAAGTTAGTTTTTCTCCTATTTCATTAGCTATTATAGCTTTAGAACCAACAAATTTTATTAGCTATCATAGCTTTAGAACCAACAAATTTCATTAGCTATCATAGCTTTAGAACCAACAAATTTCATTAGCTTTCATAGCTTTAGAAACAACAAATTTCATTAGCTTTCATAGCTTTAGAACCAACAAATTTCATTAGCTTTCAAAGCTTTAGAACCAACAAATTTCATTAGCTTTCATAGCTTTAGAACCAACAAATTTCATTAGCTTTCATAGCTTTAGAACCAACAAATTTCATTAGCTTTCATAGCTTTAGAACCAACAAATTTCATTAGCTTTTATAGCTTTAGAACCAACAAATTTCATTAGCTATCATAGCTTTAGAACCAACAAATTTCATTAGCTATCATAGCTTTAGAACCAACAAATTTCATTAGCTTTCATAGCTTTAGAACCAACAAATTTCATTAGCTATCATAGCTTTAGAACCAACAAATTTCATTACCTTTCATAGCTTTAGAACCAACAAATTTCATTAGCTTTCATAGCTTTAGAACCAACAAATTTCATTAGCTATCATAGCTTTAGAACCAACAAATTTCATTAGATTTCATAGCTTTAAAACCAACAAATTTTATTAGCTATCATAGCTTTAGAACCAACAAATTTCATTAGCTTTCATAGCTTTAGAACCAACAAATTTCATTAGCTATCATAGCTTTAGAACCAACAAATTTCATTAGCTTTCATAGCTTTAGAACCAACAAATTTCATTAGCTTTCATAGCTTTAGAACCAACAAATTTCATTAGCTATCATAGCTTTAGAACCAACAAATTTCATTAGCTATCATAGCTTTAGAACCAACAAATTTCATTAGCTATCATAGCTTTAGAACCAACAAATTTCATTAGCTTTCATAGCTTTAGAACCAACAAATTTCATTAGCTATCATAGCTTTAGAACCAACAAATTTCATTAGCTTTCATAGCTTTAGAACCAACAAATTTCATTAGCTATTATAGCTTTAGAACCAACAAATTTTATTAGCTTTCATAGCTTTAGAACCAACAAATTTCATTAGCTATCATAGCTTTAGAACCAACAAATTTTATTAGCTTTCATAGCTTTAGAACCAACAAATTTCATTAGCTTTCATAGCTTTAGAACCAACAAATTTCATTAGCTATCATAGCTTTAGAACCAACAAATTTCATTAGATTTCATAGCTTTAAAACCAACAAATTTTATTAGCTATCATAGCTTTAGAACCAACAAATTTCATTAGCTATCATAGCTTTAGAACCAACAAATCTTATTAGCTATAATAGCTTTAGAACCAACAAATTTCATTAGCTTTCATAGCTTTAGAACCAACAAATTTCATTAGCTATCATAGCTTTAGAACCAACAAATTTCATTAGCTATCATAGCTTTAGAACCAACAAATTTCATTAGCTTTCATAGCTTTAGAACCAACAAATTTCATTACCTTTCATAGCTTTAGAACCAACAAATTTCATTAGCTTTCATAGCTTTAGAACCAACAAATTTCATTAGCTATCATAGCTTTAGAACCAACAAATCTTATTAGCTATCATAGCTTTAGAACCAACAAATTTCATTAGCTATCATAGCTTTAGAACCAACAAATTTCATTAGCTATCATAGCTTTAGAACCAACAAATTTCATTAGCTTTCATAGCTTTAGAACCAACAAATTTCATTAGCTATCATAGCTTTAGAACCAACAAATTTCATTAGCTATCATAGCTTTAGAACCAACAAATTTCATTAGCTTTCATAGCTTTAGAACCAACAAATTTCATTAGCTATCATAGCTTTAGAACCAACAAATTTCATTAGCTTTCATAGCTTTAGAACCAACAAATTTCATTAGCTATCATAGCTTTAGAACCAACAAATTTCATTAGCTATCATAGCTTTAGAACCAACAAATTTCATTAGCTTTCATAGCTTTAGAACCAACAAATTTCATTAGCTATCATAGCTTTAGAACCAACAAATTTCATTAGCTATCATAGCTTTAGAACCAACAAATTTCATTAGCTTTCATAGCTTTAGAACCAACAAATTTCATTAGCTATCATAGCTTTAGAACCAACAAATTTCATTAGCTATCATAGCTTTAGAACCAACAAATTTCATTAGCTATCATAGCTTTAGAACCAACAAATTTCATTAGCTTTCATAGCTTTAGAACCAACAAATTTCATTAGCTATCATAGCTTTAGAACCAACAAATTTCATTAGCTATCATAGCTTTAGAACCAACAAATTTCATTAGCTTTCATAGCTTTAGAACCAACAAATTTCATTAGCTATCATAGCTTTAGAACCAACAAATTTCATTAGCTATCATAGCTTTAGAACCAACAAATTTCATTAGCTTTCATAGCTTTAGAACCAACAAATTTCATTAGCTATCATAGCTTTAGAACCAACAAATCTTATTAGCTATCATAGCTTTAGAACCAACAAATTTCATTAGCTATCATAGCTTTAGAACCAACAAATTTCATTAGCTATCATAGCTTTAGAACCAACAAATTTCATTAGGTATCATAGCTTCAGAACCAACAAATTTCATTACCTTTCATAGCTTTAGAACTAACAAATTTCATTAGCTTTCATAGCTTTAGAACCAACAAATTTCATTAGCTATCATAGCTTTAGAACCAACAAATCTTATTAGCTATAATAGCTTGAGAACCAACAAATTTCATTAGCTATCATAGCTTTAGAACCAACAAATTTCATTAGCTATCATAGCTTTAGAACCAACAAATTTCATTAGCTATTATAGCTTTAGAACCAACAAACTTATATGCTTATCTGTTCCACCAACCACTTACGCAAATTTTGGATGTGCTTTTTCAGAAAATATGCATCTCTTTTTCTTCAAATTTTCTTTACATGTTTTCTAGTTAAGGGGCCTCTGAACATCACATTACATCTAATCTTAAGAAGATAAGATCGCGTTACATCTAATGTCTATTTGGGGCCACAACATCACATTACGACAAACCACCATTGATTGATCAACTGTTGCAGCTGAATTTGTTGTTTATTTATTGAGGTGCATTCTCCCCGGAATGCACAGATAGAGAGTTTACTGCGTCTTTAGATGTTTATGCAACATCTCTGTAGAACACACACCATCTTGGAGACAATACATTTTAGAAAAATGGCAAAATGGAAAAACTTACCGAATGGGAAATAGCGTACAATCATGTTTATAGTTGTATTCATTTTTAAAATTTTCACAGCCTGTATTTGAAAATGAAAAAAAATTTTAACAGTCAGTTTAGAATACTTGTCGAAATAAAAAAAATCATGTTGCCATATAGTACCAAAATAAGGAATCGCCTTTTTTTTTTCCAATAAAAGAATGAGATATCAGAGGACTTGCTCATTAAACCTGTGATACTATGGGTACGGGGGAGGGGGCGATGGTAAATGATTCACCGAGTGAGGAGCCATTGGGGATAGGATGGGTGGAAAGACAATGATTCACCATCCCGCACAAAGACAATCAGAAATAGAATGGGTGGGAGTGGCCGAAGAGACAAAAAGGCCAGATATAGGATTTCGGATATGACTAAAGATGTTTGGCCATGAAAGTTTTATGACATTTGACTAGTATGTTAGTTTATGGCAATTTAAGTTAATTTTACGACTATGTTAGTCTACAAGGAGTTGATGAGGCTTGTTATATCAAGCGAAATATTAGATAAAAAAGTCCAGATGAAAAAATAAATATTGTTTTGATTTTTTATTGATTTTAATAAAAATATCTGCATCTAACATGGTATTTTCTTTAAGTTTATATATATATATATATATAAACTTAAAGAAAATACCATATATATATATATATATATATATATATATATATATAAGAAGTGAGGCTACCAACATTTGTAAATTTGAACAAAACTTTTTACAAAAATTGTTTATTATTTTATGATTTTATAACGCGTTTCGGGCATCTTGGCTCTTATCAGCTATTCTTTCCATTTGAAAAAATGGGTTTATTTTGAATAGTTTGGCGTTTCTGCACATGTGTGTGTGTATGTGTTTTCATATCTTTCATTTCTCTCGGTCAAAGCTATGTGTCTTTTAAGCATGTGTGTTTCTCATTTTTATCTCTGCGGTCATCTTCGTGTGTGGCGATTAAGTAGATTTTTGTCAGTTTCTTTGAGATTTTATTGCGCACTCTGTCGTCACAGTGTCTATATATATATATATATATATATATATATAGCAATAGATAAAGTGAAAGGAGAGAATAAGGTGCGAATCAAATTTTATTACAGTTCAATGTTCAGGCAAAGTTCTTAAAAGTCCTTAACTCATGAGTTTTCAAAGAAAATCTTCTCAGAGGACCATTACCGCAACGACATTGCTGCGGGTAATAAAAATTGAACTTTGAAAATATATTAAAAAAATATGTATAAAAATACATATTTTGGGCCAATATATTTGATGTTTTATATACCTTTATGTATTTTTATATATATATTTTTATATATTTTCAAAGTTTAATTTTTATTACCTGCAGTAATGTCATTGCGGTAATCGTCCTCTGAGGAGAAGATTTTCTTTGAAAACTCATGAGTTAAGGACTTTAAAGAACTTTGCCTGAACATTGAACTGTAATAAAATTTGATTCGCACCTTATTTTATTCTTTCACTTTATCTAGTGCTATTAATGCTCTATCCAGTATATTGAGCTTTATTCTTATCCGGATGTTCACTAATTAAAGATATTAGTTGCCTCTTATATCTTTTGTTGTATTAACCTTATATATATACATATATATACATATATATTGAAATAGAGACACAGTTCGCATTATTATATTAGATAGGGAATTTATCTATTCATTCAATGCCTTTATGATTTCTGATTGTAAATAAAAAATCTCACCTCGTTGTGTTCAATGCTTTCAAAATTAATTCCATTCACGGAAATTATCTGAAAATAGAAAGAAAAAAAATCCATAAAAATTCCAAGGTTGTTTTTTTACTTGAAAATTCTTTTGTAGCAAAAGTTTATATTATATATACAAAATATACAAAATATACAAAATATGCAAAATATACAAAATATACAAAATATGCAAAATATGCAAAATATACAAAATATGCAAAATATACAAAATATGCAAAATATACAAAATATGCAAAATATACAAAATATGCAAAATATGCAAAATATACAAAATATGCAAAATATGCAAAATATGCAAAATATACAAAATATGCAAAATATGCAAAATATACAAAATATACAAAATATGCAAAATATACAAAATATACAAAATATGCAAAATATGCAAAATATACAAAATATGCAAAATATACAAAATATGTATAAATACAAAAGTTTATATTATATATGCAAAATATGCAAAATATACAAAATATGCAAAATATACAAAATATGTATAAATACAAAAGTTTATATTATATATGCAAAATATACAAAATATGCAAAATATGCAAAATATACAAAATATGCAAAATATACAAAATATGTATAAATACAAAAGTTTATATTATATATGCAAAATATACAAAATATGCAAAATATGCAAAATATACAAAATATACAAAATATGTATAAATACATCGACCAGAAGAATACCCGTCCCATGACGAGTAAAATTATTTTCCCAAACAGAACAGTTTAGCACAAAATCTATTTCCCCTTATGAAGATAAAAATCAAGATATAATGCTACGAAACCTTATGTCTAGAATCCTTATTCGGTACTTTGTTACGTTAGGACTTGCGCTAACTTTGACCATGACCCTAACCCTAACTAAACCACTAACCCTAACTCTAACCCTCACTTTGACCCTAACCCTAACGACGGGGTCAAAGTTAGCGCAGGTCCTAATGTAACACAGCACCCCTTATTTTAATTTTAATCAAAATCCGCTGCATGATTTTGAGGCTGAGCTTCAAGGAATCTAGTTTAATTAGTGCTTAATGACTATGCATCGAACGTGAGACAAATCTGATGCCCCCCACCCCACCCCACCCCACCCCCTCAAAATGCGAGGTGGTGGTGGTGCTGCTGAAGTGTATACCTTCTATGCCTTGTCTGGAGAGATTTCCATAAACAAAAAAAATCAAGCGACCACAAACAATTCTCACTTTTTATATAAGAGAGAGTTTGAGTCCACCGCTATATGTTATATATTGAATTACCTGCCTTGGCACTAAACAGAGACACATGTATTTTATGGTTGATAATTTCGCTTTAATATATACTGAATTACCCCCCTTAGTTTGGATTATTCAGACTACTATTTACATCTTGGTTGCTATTTTTACAATGTTTCAGCCGATGTAACCTCCGACCTCCTTCAGGTGCATCTTTTCCAACTGAACCCTTTATTTAATCGTTGAGGTAGATTGTTCTCGTTCCGTCAGCCATGACTCGGTAGAAGTATTAATTATTATGTTATTCTTAGTTATTAAGCAACACCTTTATCTGTAGTACCACGGGTCGATGTGGAACGCAACCAATCCACCCGGATTAAATTAAGGGTTCAGTTCAAAATTTCATATAAATTCCAAAGTTCGACATAAAAATTCCTGAAAAAAGATGCGTCCGAAGAAGGTCGGAGATTACATCAGCCGAAAATAGTCTGAATAATCCAATGAATGAAGCGTAGACACGTGTATTATGGTTGATGATTCTTCTTTAATATATACTGAATTACCTCCCTTAGTTTAGATTATTCGGACTATTATTCTCATCTTGGTTGCTATTTTCACACTGTTTCAGCCGAAGTAACCTCCGACCTCCGTCAGGTGCATCTTTTCAAAACAGCGAATGTTTATGTCAAACTTAGCAACTGATATTGAATTTCGAACTAGACCCTCATGGATTAAATAATCCAAATTCGATTCAAAATTCAATATAAATTCCCAAGTTCGACCTAAAAATTTCTGAAAAGATGCACCCGAAAAAAATCGTGGATTACATCAGCCGAAACGTGAAAATAATAACGAAGATGAGAATAGTAGTCTGAATAATCCAATGAATGAAGCGTAGACCCGTGTATTATGGTTGATGATTATTTCGCTTTAATATATACTGAATTACCTCCCTTAATGTTCTGCACTATTTCTAGATAGATAATAATTGGAACTGAAACTTACTTGATCTCCTTTTGTAAGTCCTTTGGCGTCGGGTTCACTAGAGGCCATTACCTGCGAAGAGAGAGAATATGTAAACGTTATTGGTGGAAAGATATGCCCAAACACACCTACTTGGCTGGTTAGAAGCAGAGGTGCAAAGGACTTTTAAGTTAACAGTACGGTAAGATGATTTGGGAGCCGTCTTGTTACAAAGGAGACACTGATCCCCGAAGAGGATCCACAATAAACCAAAAAGCAGAACTTAACATAAAATTCCTACAAGCATTTATTTAGTCACTGATGGCCTAAATAGTATACCACTTTTTTTTTTATCTTTCCTGAAAATTAACCTAGTTTAATTATACTAAACCGGCAGTGACAATAGGGATATAAGATTAGAATATATTGAAATAAGTGATTCTTAAAAAAATGGTGAATGTCAAAAAAAAAAAACAGCGGAAGAAATAACAAAGACAAAAATAGTTCATAAGGGATAAGTGGAAAAGACCAAACCAAACCAAACATGTCTGAATTGTCCACCAACTTTTATTCGTGAATATCCAACAGTCTTTATTTTAATGCCATCTAATGATAAGCATACCTTGATTCGATGGCAAAATTGTTAATAACTTTGCTTGGCATTGTCCTGATTCTGGCCGCGATGGCCGCCTTCTTCAGCCTAGGAATAGTCTCGGAATTCTTTTGATAGACATTATCTTTGAGACAACCACACATAAAAATCTGGGAGCTTAAGGTTCGGTGAATGTGAAGCCCATTCAGGATCACACCTCCTACTGATGAGACGATCACCAAAATGTCTCCCATAACACTGAATTTAAATAAAACAAAAACTGTTGGGCATTTATGATTGGAAATTGGTGGACAAGTCATGATATAGACTGAACTTTGCATTGCAGAAAAAAATGTGAATTTTATTAACGATTTCACGGATAAGATTTTTGGAGACGTAACCCTGTAGTATTAATCCAGTAAAGTATTGTTATAATAAATGTTGATTTTATTGTTATAATAAATGTTGATTTTATTGTTATAATAAATGTTGATTTTATTGTTATAATAAATGTTGATTTTATTGTTATAATAAATGTTGATTTTATTGTTATAATAAATGTTGATTTTATTGTTATAATAAATGTTGATTTTATTGTTATAATAAATGTTGATTTTATTGTTATAATAAATGTTGATTTTATTGTTATAATAAATGTTGATTTTATTGTTATAATAAATGTTGATTTTATTGTTATAATAAATGTTGATTTTATTGTTATAATAAATGTTGATTTTATTGTTATAATAAATGTTGATTTTATTGTTATAATAAATGTTTATTTTATTGTTATAATAAATGTTTATTTTATTGTTATAATCAATGTTTATTTTATTGTTATAATAAATGTTGATTTTATTGTTATAATAAATGTTGATTTTATTGTTATAATAAATGTTGATTTTATTGTTATAATAAATGTTGATTTTATTGTTATAATAAATGTTGATTTTATTGTTATAATAAATGTTGATTTTATTGTTATAATAAATGTTGATTTTATTGTTATAATAAATGTTGATTTTATTGTTATAATAAATGTTGATTTTATTGTTATAATAAATGTTGATTTTATTGTTATAATAAATGTCTATTTTATTGTTATAATAAATGTCTATTTTATTGTTATAATAAATGTTTATTTTATTGTTATAATAAATGTTTATTTTATTATAATAAATGTCTATTTTATTGTTATAATAAATGTCTATTTTATTGTTATAATAAATGTTTATTTTATTGTTATAATAAATGTTTATTTTATTGTTATAATAAATGTTGATTTTATTGTTATAATAAATGTTTATTTTATTGTTATAATAAATGTTGATTTTATTGTTATAATAAATGTTGATTTTATTGTTATAATAAATGTTGATTTTATTGTTATAATAAATGTTGATTTTATTGTTATAATAAATGTTGATTTTATTGTTATAATAAATGTTGATTTTATTGTTATAATAAATGTTTATTTTATTGTTATAATAAATGTTTATTTTATTGTTATAATAAATGTTTATGTTATTGTTATAATAAATGTTGATTTTATTGTTATAATAAATGTTGATTTTATTGTTATAATAAATGTTTATTTTATTGTTATAATAAATGTTTATTTTATTGTTATAATAAATGTTTATTTTATTGTTATAATAAATGTTGATTTTATTGTTATAATAAATGTTTATTTTATTGTTATAATAAATGTTGATTTTATTGTTATAATAAATGTTGATTTTATTGTTATAATAAATGTTGATTTTATTGTTATAATAAATGTTGATTTTATTGTTATAATAAATGTTGATTTTATTGTTATAATAAATGTTGATTTTATTGTTATAATAAATGTTTATTTTATTGTTATAATAAATGTTTATTTTATTGTTATAATAAATGTTGATTTTATTGTTATAATAAATGTTGATTTTATTGTTATAATAAATGTTGATTTTATTGTTATAATAAATGTTGATTTTATTGTTATAATAAATGTTGATTTTATTGTTATAATAAATGTTTATTTTATTGTTATAATAAATGTTGATTTTATTGTTATAATAAATGTTTATTTTATTGTTATGATAAATGTTGATTTTATTGTTATGATAAATGTTGATTTTATTGTTATAATAAATGTTGATTTTATTGTTATAATAAATGTTGATTTTATTGTTATAATAAATGTTGATTTTATTGTTATAATAAATGTTGATTTTATTGTTATAATAAATGTTGATTTTATTGTTATAATAAATGTTGATTTTATTGTTATAATAAATGTTGATTTTATTGTTATAATAAATGTTTATTTTATTGTTATAATAAATGTTGATTTTATTGTTATAATAAATGTTGATTTTATTGTTATAAAAAATGTTTATTTTATTGTTATAATAAATGTTTATTTTATTGTTATAATAAATGTTTATTTTATTGTTATAAAAAATGTTGATTTTATTGTTATAATAAATGTTGATTTTATTGTTATAATAAATGTTGATTTTATTGTTATAATAAATGTTGATTTTATTGTTATAATAAATGTTGATTTTATTGTTATAATAAATGTTTATTTTATTGTTATAATAAATGTTGATTTTATTGTTATAATAAATGTTTATTTTATTGTTATAATAAATGTTTATTTTATTGTTATAATAAATGTTGATTTTATTGTTATAATGTTTATTTTATTGTTATAATAAATGTTTATTTTATTGTTATAATAAATGTTTATTTTATTGTTATAATAAAAGTTTATTTTATTGTTATAATAAATGTTGATTTTATTGTTATAATAAATGTTGATTTTATTGTTATAATAAATGTTGATTTTATTTAATTTCTTTAATTTGTCATTTTTATGACTTTTGAGAGTAGATGGAGGTATGCACTCTATGACATTGCCAAAATGCTGTGAAAGTGGCCGTCAAAAATATTTGTCAGGATCGGTTCGCTTATATGAACATTATCTAAAATAATAAAATATAACAAATAAAATGCAATTTGTAAAAGAAAACTGATTTTAAATTGTTTTGCTGTTTCTTATATAGAAATATTTTCTTTCTATACAAAGACAAGCAGATATTAAAAGATAGCGTTAAAAGATTTTGTGGTTTATTTATTATTCCTCTTTGGACATCTTTTCTTATTCAAATCAATAAATAATCTCATAGTTGTTGTCAATAAAATATCAGTTTGTGCGCCATGTTCAAATAATTTGGAAAGAACATGATTTCCATTTGGTGGAACCTTGAAAGAAGCTTGCGTTTTGAAATTTTTTGTGATTTCTTTAAATATTCTATAATTTCATATTTATCATTCAGATAACATAGCTACGAGCTAATTTGTAGTTTATGTCTAGAAATATCGCTCTTAACATCAATCGTGATAACTAATTCAACTATATAATTGATTTATCTTGGCAACATAATACAGGGTGGGCCAAAATAAGGGTCCTATCTTTAAATTTGAATAACTTAAATTTGAATAACTTCCACAAAATAAAAGTTAAACTCACCAAACTTTATGTGTGTGTAGACTGACCCTTCCGAGATTTTTTGAAATAAACAAAACAAATTTTAGCCGAAAAACACTTCTTAAAACTTACAAAAACTAAAGTATTGTTTTTTACACTGTTTTGAGTTTTTTAAGCAAAAATAATGTTTTCTAAATGAGGGTACGTTCCTTAGGACTAATACGGCTCATGCTTGCTTCGGAAGGGGCCCTTTACTTATTCTAAAAAAAAAAAATAAATAAATAAATAAATAAAAAAGTTATGAATTTTTAAAAATAGGACCCTTATTTTTGCCCACCCTGTATATTTGAAGTAATCCTTGTCTGAAATACCTATCACCTATCATAATTGTAACTTCAAAATAATTTAAACATTCTCAATTTCATAAAACATAGTTTAATGTAATTTTATTAGTTAATTACGTATCACTAAGTTATTCTTCAAAATTAAACAGAGTTTGCTCCCTTTGATCAGAAATAAGTCTAGATCTGACGGTGATGACCGATTTGTTTTGGTTCAAGTGAGAAATGCCATCCTGTAATTTTGCCATTTTTATAATGATGTCTTTATTGTTCATCATTGCTAATAGTACTGTATGTAAATTTTTTTTTTGGGGGGGGGGGGGGGGGGGGTAAGTAGGAATATTTACCCTTTATAAAGATAGTTATGTTTATATATTTGTATATACAGGATTCACTTCTAAACTAATTAACTTGTAGAATTTGGTATATTCGGACTACTGTTCTCATCTTCGGTGTGTTTATCACGTTTCGGCCGATGTAACCTTCGACCTTCTTCAGGTGTACCTTGTCGAACTTGGGAATCTGGACGGAATTTCGAACGGAACCCTTTATTAAATCCACAGGGGCAGCATGCTTTCGTTCCATCTGCCATGACTGGGAAGAAATCTTCAGTAATTCGCAATTCTTCGTATCGCCCGCACTGAGGATTGAACCTTCAATCTTCAGATGACTGTCATTTAGAACTGAATTTTACTTAGTACTATATCCAGACAATTCTAGTATGAATTTTGGGAGCCTTAAACCTATTCTTGTTTTTGATCTAACTACTTATCACTATAGATCACTACTTATCTATTATTTATAATTAATGATTCCCATATTGTATTAGATTCAATACTAGGTCTGCTTAATAAGTCATTGTCGCCCAACATATGCGCTGCTTTTTTTGAGTCGTCTTACTCTCCACCGTTCTTCTCTATCTATAATGTTTACTTCATCCCATAAGGGTAGATGGTTTCCTTTTTCCATCCATATGTGGTCAGCCATACCCGACTTTTTCGATATCTCCACATATCACAGCTTTCCGGTTTTCTTCTAGCCTTACTTTTAATGGGCAACATGTCTCACCTTTGTATATTTTCCCACACTTACATGGGATCGCATACACGCAGTTCTTAGTCATACATTTTTCCGTAGGAAGTTTGACTCTCACAAGATGCTTTCGGAGAATTCAGTCGTTCCTAAATACTATCCTGATGTCATATGGATTACATATTGTTTTGATTTTTTCCGACAAGCCCCTCATATATGGTATACAAACTGTGGTGAGTTCTCGGGTGGTGTCCTTTGGTGTTGCGTCTAGATTTGTTGGAGCTGATGTCATGCTCTCTGGATAGTTGTTTCGGTGGAGGGTTTCTCTTAAACTATCCATTTCCTTTTGATATGTATACCTGAACACCTGAAGAAGGTCAGAGGTTACATCGGCCGAAACGTTGTGAGAACAAGATGAGAACAGTACTTCAAATATACCAAATTCTATGAATTATCAACTCTCATCTCAAAAATTCTGAAGCATAATTAACTTGTGTCGACACATTTGCGTCAACAAACCCTGGACATGTAGCAGCGTCAGCAGAGAGCCGCAAGCAGTCAAAATATGCCAATCTTCTCGAAAGATTTGTATTTCAACCGATCGCTGTGGAGACGAGTGGAGTGATTGGCTCTGCCACGCGCGACTTCCTTGGCAGCTTTGGTCTATTAATGACGCGCAACATCGGAGACAATCGCGAATTGTCTTGGCTTTACGAGCGCCTCTCTATCGCCATTATTTGTGGAAACGCCTTGAGTCTGCTCTCGGCCTACCAAGCCAGCCAGACATTCGAAGAAAACTAATGACTGTGATACAATTATATATAAGGAATCAGGATTTCTCGCTACTGAACTAAACAATGTCCAAGTGACGAATAAGGGATTTATTAATTATTTATTGAATAATAATCAGTTAAATTCTGTTATGCTTGCTTAAATTAACCGATCATTATGGATTTTATTTTGAAACACAACTGCTAGACAAAAGGGTGGTTAATGTGGGCTATATTTAGTTTTATGCAAAAGGGAGTTTAAATTGGATGCAAAGTCTCGTGAAAATTCAGATACGTCTGATTTTTGTGAAATTCTAACAATAAGTGTTAGACATCAATTAATAAATATTTCCCAAATTTCAGTTTTTTTGTAGTATTTTATAGGGTTTTTAGTGGGTATAATATGACACAAACTCCCATCTGAAAATTCAAATATTTCAGATTTACATTAAATTTGATCCATCGTCATTAGACACCAATTAATCAAAATTTCCTGAATTTCAATTTCTTCTTAAGAACCCTTAAGCATAAGTGTTAAATTTGAGACATTTTCTAAAATCAAAATCGTAATGAATTTGTATCAAAATTAGAATAAGAATTCTAGATTGAGGTGTTTGAATTATCAGGAAGGGCTTCCACCTTTTCTCTGTCCCCTTTAAAACTCCGGAGTCAAATTGGCAGTCGGCTGAGTGAAGAGCAGCAGGGTGAAGACCATCCAAAGACACAACCATCAGTCGACAACATTTTGTGACTCCGTATTTTGCGATGGGCAACGTATTTTGTCCATCGATTACCTTGGGTAAGAAGAAGCGTCAATAGTGAATATTATATAGCATTATTTGTCCGTTTGAAAGAAAGGAAAAAAAATCGCAAAAAAAATGTCCACAAATGAAGAAGATAAAAGTGGTATTTCACCAAGACAATGCACCATGTCACAAGTTAATCTAACAATCGTAAAACTACATAATTGCACTTAGAATTGCTTTCACACCCACCCTATTCTCCTAATCTGGCCCCCAGCGACTACTGGCTGTTTGCAGACCTCAAAAGAATGCTTCAGGGAAAGAAATTAGGCTTCAATGAAGTGATATCAGCAACTGAGGTGTATTTTGAGGACAAATCGTCGACACAAAAAAGCATAACATTTTCAGACAAGTGTTGGAATCAGTGTATCAGTATAGAAGAAGATTATGTTGATGAATAAAGTCGAAATTTGCCTAAAAAATCTTTTTTATGAGTTAGGTTCGGAACTTACTGAGTGGTTAGGGTTAGGTTTATATATTTGTTAGGGTTAGGTTTATATATTTGTTTTGGTTAGGGTTAGGGTTAGGTTTATATATTTGTTTTGGTTAGGTTTATATATTTGTTTTGGTTAGGTTTATATATTTGTTTTGGTTAGGGTTAGGGTTAGGTTTATATATTTGTTTTGGTTAGGGTTAGGGTTAGGTTTATATATTTGTTATGGTTAGGGTTAGGGTTAGGTTTATATATTTGTTTTGGTTAGGGTTAGGGTTAGGTTTATATATTTGTTTTGGTTAGGGTTATGGTTAAGGTTAAGTTTATATATTTGTTTTGGATAGGGTTATGGTTAGGTTTATATATTGTTTTGGTTATGGTTAGGGTTAGGTTTATATATTTGTTTCGGTTAGGGTTAGGGTTAGGTTTATATATTTGTTTCGGTTAGGTTTATATATTTGTTTTGGTTAGAGTTAGGTTTATATATGTGTTTTGGTTAGGGTTATGGTTAGGTTTATATATTTGTTATGGTTAGGGTTAGGTTTATATATTTGTTTCGGTTAGGGTTAGGTTTATATATTTGTTTGGGTTAGGCTTAGGTTTATATATATTTTTTTGGTTAGGGTTATGGTTAGGGTTAGGTTTATATATTTGTTTTGGTTAGGGTTATGGTTAGGTTTATATATTGTTTTGGTTATGGTTAGGGTTATATATTTGTTTTGGTTATGGTTAGGTTTATATATTTGTTTTGGTTAGGGTTATGGTTAGGGTTAGGTTTATATATTTGTTTTGGTTAGGGTTATGGTTAGGTTTATATATTTGTTTTGGTCAGGGTTAGGTTTATATATTTGTTTTGGTTATGGTTAGGTTTATATATTTGTTTTGGTTATGGTTAGGTTTATATATTTGTTAGGGTTATGGTTAGGGTTAGGTTTATATATTTGTTTTGGTTAGGGTTATGGTTAGGGTTATGGTTAGGGTTAGGTTTATATATTTGTTTTGGTTAGGGTTAGGTTTATATATTTGTTAGGGTTATTGTTAGGGTTAGGTTTATATATTTGTTTTGGTTATGGTTAGTGTTAGGTTTATATATTTGTTTGGGTTAGAGTTATGGTTAGGTTTATATATTTGCTTTGGTTAGGGTTATTGTTAGGTTTATACATTTGTTATGGTTAGGGTTAGGTTTATATATTTGTTTTGGTTAGGGTTAGGTTTATGTATTTGTTAGGGTTATGGTTAGGTTTATATATTTGTTAGGGTTATGGTTAGGTTTATATATTTGTTTTGGTTAGGGTTATGGTTAGGTTTATATATTTGTTATGGTTAGGGTAAGGTTTATATATTTGTTAGGGTTATGGTTAGGTTTATATATTTGTTTTGGTTAGGGTTAGGTTTATATATTTGTTAGGGTTATGGTTAGGTTTATATATTTGTTATGGTTAGGGTTAGGTTTATATATTTGTTTTGGTTAGGGTTAGGTTTATATATTTGTTAGGGTTATGGTTAGGTTTATATATTTGTTATGGTTAGGGTTAGGTTTATATATTTGTTTTGGTTAGGGTTAGGTTTATATATTTGTTAGGGTTATGGTTAGGTTTATATATTTGTTATGGTTAGGGTTAGGTTTATATATTTGTTTTGGTTAGGGTTAGGTTTATATATTTGTTAGGGTTATGGTTAGGTTTATATATTTGTTAGGGTTATGGTTAGGTTTATATATTTGTTTTGGTTAGGGTTAGGTTTATATATTTGTTAGGGTTATGGTTAGGTTTATATATTTGTTTGGGTTAGGTTAGGTTTATATATTTATTTTGGTTAGGGTTATGGTTAGGGTTAGGTTTATATATTTTTTTTGGTTAGGGTTATGGTTAGGGTTAGGTTTATATATTTGTTTTGATTAGGGTTATGGTTATGGTTAGGTTTATATATTTGTTTTGGTTAGGGTTACGGTTAGGGTTATTGTTAGGTTTATATGTTTGTTTTGGTTAGGGTTATGGTTAGGGTTAGGTTTATATATTTGTTTTGGTTAGGGTTATGGTTAGGTTTATATATTTGTTTTGGTTAGGGTTATGGTTATGGATAGGTTTATATATTTGTTTTGGTCAGGGTTAGGTTTATATATTTGTTTTGGTTATGGTTAGGTTTATATATTTGTTATGGTTATGTTTATATATTTGTTTTGGTTATTGTTAGGTTTATATATTTGTTAGGGTTATGGTTAGGGTTAGGTTTATATATTTGTTTTTGTTAGGGTTATGCTTAGTGTTAGGTTTATATATTTGTTTTGGTTAGGGTTAGGTTTATATATTTGTTTTGGTTAGAGTTATGGTTAGGCTTAGGTTTATATATTTGTTAGGATTATGGTTAGGGTTAGGTTTATATATTTGTTATGGTTAGGGTTAGGTTTATATATTTGTTTTGGTTATGGTTAGGGTTAGGTTTATATATTTGTTTGGGTTAGGGTTATGGTTAGGGTTAGGTTTATATATTTGTTTTGGTTAGAGTTATGGTTAGGGTTAGGTTTATATATTTGTTATTGTTATGGTTAGGTTTATATATTTGTTTTTATGTTAGGGTTATGGTTAGGGTTAGGTTTATATATTTGCTTTGGTTAGGGTTATGGTTAGGGTTAGGTTTATATATTTGTTTTGGTTAGGGTTATGCTTAGGGTTAGGTTTATATATTTGTTTTGGTTATGGTTAGGGTTAGGTTTATATATTTGTTAGGGTTATGGTTAGGGTTAGGTTTATATATTTGTTTCGGTTAGGGTTATCGTTAGGGTTAGGTTTATATATTTGTTTTGCTAGTTTCTTTTTCTATCAATCCAAAATCTAACCAATTAATATAACACTTCTGGATACCCACACATCCTAAACTGCCACGTCTATTCTGGGATGTCGCCTATGCAATCAATGAGGTAATATCCTCTCCGGGATGTCGCCCATGTAATCAATTTGGCAATATCCTCTCTAAGATGTTACCTATGCAATGCGGCCATATTCTCTCCGGCCTCTGGTACATCGCTTACATAACTTCTATCCATGTATTGTTTATTTAGAGAATGGATGTATTCCTTTCCATTCATATGTAGGTGGTCTCTGCGTTAACAGCCAGATTCTATTCTTCCGACCAAACACATGGTATCCACTAGGAGGCAATATGTTGTTTACCTCAACAATCATTAAGATTTTAAGGTTGTTCAAACTGTGTCAATTCTAAAATATAAAAGAAGAGATTTATTCTGCTTACCTTTGATACAAATATTCCATAGTGGTGCTCTTTGCCGCCGCGGATATTAAAGCCAAGCTGAAAAACAAATAAGTGGCGACTCAACTCTGAATCATAACAAGAAACATTTCAGAAACGAAATCTACAAAACAATTAGATTTTTCTATGATATAAAGGAAAGTTGTGATTGTGCGTGTGTGTGCATGTATGTCTTCCTAAAAATCAAAAACTACACAAGATACACTTACAAACTATACAGCATTGAATTCAATTTGACTTTGATCTGGTTAGGCTTAAAAAATACTGCAATATTCATTCCCTTGAGATCACCAGGGATCTAATAATTCCATTATGGGGGGGGGGGACAGGGAAAGATTACATTTTTTCATGTTTACTTTTTTTTCAATTTTCTCATCTTTTTGTTTTTGCGAGGGATAGGGCATCTTACCAGATGCCAGAGATTCACCCGCTATTTCAGAAACTCCAACCGAGGTATGTTTTTAGGATTCTAACCGTCCCTTTAAGCGCAATTGTTTGGATCTCTCTTGCACTTGGTTCACCGGGTATATTCGCGAGGTATCATCATCATCATCATCATTCAGTTTTGGTATTTCAGGTGTTGCAGCTGTCCCGGACTCTTGGGTGGGCAACATCAGGCAACGTCCCACACCTGCTCTCCATGTGGTCTGATCCATAGGTTTGATACTAAGCTATGTTGCAAGCAGTCAAATCACTTCCTACGCACACAAGCCAGGATTTCCTTGGTCTTCCACGCACCCTCGTGCCTGGGGTATCCATGTATGTAATTGAGTTGATGCACTAGGTAGTTTTTAAAATTCTTTTTCATTAGTCCGGTTGCTCCTATAATTACTGGAATGATGGAGATCTTCCTGAGATTCCAGTTTTTTTTCATGTCATACATAACACCTTGGTATGTCGTTATCTTTTCCAGTTCTTTATTGGAGAAATCGATTAAGGTTTGCCCTCTGTGTTTGTCACATGTTATATTAGTGATCTGATCAGTTTTTTGAATCTCTGTTACGGAGATGTCTGTGTTACGGATTTAGACAGATTGTCGTGCCATCGGGAGTCTGTCGGTTTACATCTTCCAAAACAGACTTTCATCCTATTCGATCCTATGTCTTTTATAATATCATTTTTATTTTAAACATTTTATAGTTTTTCTTAAACAATTGTTTCGCCCGTATTAAGATGACACTTTTTTTTCTTGTTCATGAGTATAAACGAATGTGTTAAATCAGTCTCTTCAGTAAGGTTAGGGTTAGGGTTATTATGTAAACAAGAAAATTAATATGCCAGATGCTGATGTCTACAATCTCCCTGAAAGGTTCAAAGAATTTTTAAAAAATTTTGTGAGATGATATTGCTCTCCAAATTATTCACAAACAATGTTCCGGTTGTCCAGGGGTGGTTTTCATATGACATAACTTGTGACTTTCTGCCTTAAATTCCTCTTGTGGGGTCATGAGTTGCCATTGCTCCCAGGTCCACTCTGGCCCAGAGTTGTAGTACCTGTAAGGGCTCCATTTATGGATCAAATAGAACCTAATGGCGCTACCAGATCAGGCTGTCTGAAGTTATTGACTTCCTGACTTAAAATGCACCAAACATTGATGTTTTATAGTTTTTTTCTTTGCAAAACTCAATCATGTTCTGCAAAATCCAAAACAAAAAAAAACAATTTCCCTCCCTTCTTCTTCCCTCTCCCCTCTTTCTCCCCCCACCGCCTTTCACTCAACCAAACACCATGAATAAATACTTAGACATAAAAAAAACTTGAAGCATAAAAACCTTCACCAAAATGCCCGGATTCAGCATTAAATGACCTGAAAAGGGTTGATATGCCACAAAACAAAACAACCAAGCCAAACACCATGAATAAATACTTAGACATAGCATGATTTTGAAACATGGAGACTTTTACCAAAATGAGCTGATTCGGCATTAAATAACCCGAAAAGGGTTGATATGCCGTAAAACAAAACACCCAAACCAAACCAAAATTCTTGTGAATTCAAGGGAAGTAATTCACATCCTGCATATTTAATTTTCTATCAAAAAGACAAAAATAAAGTCAACTCTTGAAACAACATCCTACGGAAACTGATCAACTCCAAGTGGGGAGCCACATCACACAAACTAAGATGTACTGCCTTGGCCCTGTGCTATTCCTCTGCAGAATATGAATGTCCTGTTTGGGAGAGATCAACACATGTTAAAAAATTACATCCAGCATTGAACAATACCTGCCGCTTGATCACTGGCTGCCTGAAGCCTACCAACCTGAACAACCTGCAGATGTGAGACGAGAAGTTGCCGAGTAGAGATTACAATGGCTAGCAGTGATGAATGCCATCTCCTTCATGGACGTGAACTGCCCAACGACTGAAGTCAATGAGAAGCTTCCGCAGTCATGTCAAGCCCCTAACAACATCTCAGAAAGAGACCAGACTTCAGCTGTGGACCAGACAGCTAGAGAATGGCTCCCCTCCTACTGACATGGGAATTCCCCTTCTGAAGCCCTCACTCCTGGCTCAGAAGCATCCTTGGTCCAGTGAAAAACACTCAATTGTCTGAGAATAGGAATAGGGCGATCAAAAGTTGCTATGAGTAGATGGGGCTACAAAACTGACCCAACCATCTGTGAATGTGGAGAGGAGGACGATACGATGCAACATTGCCTTGTCTGCCCTCTACTGCCCAACCCGTGTAGCTTGAAAGATCTGGCAGAGTACAACAATAATGCAAAGGACTGCGTAAAAAGTAAAACTGGTGTATGACCAAATGCTTCAAAGACACGCAAAAAAGAAGAAGGTGTGGAAATATGAAAACACGGACTTATCAAGATGTGTAGGACGGGTCACGGAAGGTCACAGAACTTGCCTTAATAAGATAGGAACAGTGGACAAATGAATGTTATCGCTTTGGTGATAAAACCGAAAACTGGAAAAGAGGAAGAGGTTTGGTAAACAGGTTGCCACTTCAACGGTCAGCCCAAAAAGGTGAAAAGAGTAAGTGTGCTTTGAGACGCCTTTTATATCGATGACCATGTAACTAAATCAACAAATAGTTGACCGTCCCTTTGTCACATGATCTAGGACTCCATGCACTAAAAAGTGACCCCGACATTAACGTATTTTCTCGAAATATTTAGTGTATTTCTAACAAAAAAAAAGGGGTAATCAAGACATGAGATATCTTGGAAAAAAATTTGCTCAATATTTTTGAGTTTTGTTTATATCCTTCCTCAAATTGATATAAGCTTCAATAGGAAAACAGAGATTAGAGCTCAGTCGAGCAGCTACGATGAAAATAACAATAGAGTAGAGAAAGATTAGCAACGTCTCTTCTGTGAGAAAGGAGTTGAGGAAAACAGAAGAGGTCACTAATACGGAAACTTATTTGCAGTTAATAATAAGAAGAAGACAAGTTCTGTCTTGGAACGTCTAAAAAGGATGAACGAAAGAATAAAGCTCAGTCGCGAACTCTGCATGAAAATATAGAGTAGAGAAAGACTAGCATGAAAATATAGAGTAGAGAAAGACTAGCATGAAAATATAGAGTAGAGAAAGACTAGCATGAAAATATAGAGTAGAGAAAGACTAGCATGAAAATATAGAGTAGAGAAAGACAAGCATGAAAATATAGAGTAGAGAAAGACAAGCATGAAAATATAGAGTAGAGAAAGACAAGCATGAAAATATAGAGTAGAGAAAGACTAGCATGAAAATATAGAGTAGAGAAAGACTAGCGTGAAAATATAGAGTAGAGAAAGACTAGCGTGAAAATATAGAGTAGAGAAAGACTAGCGTGAAAATATAGAGTAGAGAAAGACTAGCGTGAAAATATAGAGTAGAGAAAGACTAGCGTGAAAATATAGAGTAGAGAAAGACTAGCGTGAAAATATAGAGTAGAGAAAGACTAGCGTGAAAATATAGAGTAGAAAAAGACTAGCGTGAAAATATAGAGTAGAGAAAGACTAGCGTGAAAATATAGAGTAGAGAAAGACTAGCGTGAAAATATAGAGTAGAGAAAGACTAGCGTGAAAATATAGAGTAGAGAAAGACTAGCGTGAAAATATAGAGTAGAGAAAGACTAGCATGAAAATATAGAGTAGAGAAAGACTAGAATGAAAATATAGAGTAGAGAAAGACTAGCATGAAAATATAGAGTAGAGAAAGACTAGCATGAAAATATAGAGTAGAGAAAGACTAGCATGAAAATATAGAGTAGAGAAAGACTAGCATGAAAATATCGAGTAGAGAAAGACTAGAATGAAAATATAGAGTAGAGAAAGACTAGCGTGAAAATATAGAGTAGAGAAAGACTAGCAACGTCTCTTCTGATAAAAAAGGGGGGATGTAGAAAGCAAAACGAATAATATCTAAAATTTAGACAAAAATATTTATTCTTTGAGAGTCAACCGGGCCAGGTTTCGTCAGGGGGTGGGGGGTGTTTTTTTCAAATGTTATTGTTTAATGCAATGTTCAATATTATTGTAGAATCTAAATTTTTTTATTGTAATGTTTGCTCCAATATTGATTGTCTAATATAATGGCAAAAAGAATGCTGACCTGTTCGGAAGCGGTGCTTCTGCACAGTTGAATTGTCCGAGGCAGAAACTGAGAGAGGTTGTTATCGTAGTCTGGATGTTTCTTCCGCTGGAAAATGAAAACAATAGAAAATGACAAAAAAATCAAACGGTTTGAAGAAAACTCCATAACGTAATGAGATGATGCTAAGAGAAAGAGAGTCTCTATTTACTTGCCTTCCCCCAAGGGAAAAGTTAGACACAAGGTCAGTTTTTAAGGTGGGTAAAATCCAGCTTCCCCAAAAGGGGCACTCTGGATTGGAACAAAAATAAGAGGGTTGTAATATCGTAGACTCGCGAGGCTGAAACGAAGGGCAAAGTAAAACAAAGAAACAAAAGACAAAGAGATATGGTTGTGGCTTCAATCAGTGCCGGCGCTTTATCGACACGTAATCACAACGGCCTTGTCAGTTTATATCTGCTACATCGGGGGGGGGGGGGGGGCACTCTGGCAGTTTGATGAAGGGGAGATAACTCCAAAAGCTAAACATTACAAGAGTCTGCAACATTTTCAGGCAAACTTCATTCTTACAGATTATTAAATAATTGTCTTCTTTAAGAAGATGAGGGGAAGTTTGGCGCAACACAATCTTCCTACATTTTTGGTTCCTAATCTTATCTTCAAAGTAAAGTGAAATAGATAGGATTTTCAAGTTGAATTAAATTTTTACGGTATCTTTTGTTTATTAAATTGTTAGGTGAGAGTACAGAATTAATAGGCCCCCTCCTTCCCCATGTTAAACAATTTGTGAAAACCGGAAAAAAAAAATGAACCAAAAAACAACTTGTGAAAACATAAAAAAGGTGCTTTCACAGATTAGGACCCACACTAATTTTGACCCCATCGTTAGGGTTAGGATGGGAGTTGGGGTTAGGGTTTAAGGTTTAGGGTTAGTGTTAGGATCAAAGTTAGCGTAGGTCCTAATCTGTGACAGTACCAAAAAATATTAATTAAATATATTTTTTATTTTATTGCAAACACTTAAATCATAAATAAATTACAAAAAAATGTATTATTATCATGGCATATTTACTTAAAAGTAAAAACATTCTCATTAAAAATGCAAACATTCTGAAAAATTGCTTAAACTAGGAGGGAACATTTTCTACTTAGCACCGACTCTTCATTTCGCTTCAAACAATCCCGCAGCAACAGGAAGCCAAAAAAAAGGGGAAATCTTAGAAATCGACACAAATTATGGTTGAATTGTAGCTGGGCACTTCCTTCTAACTTTCGGTGCTGAGTTACAGAAGTTAAAGAAGTGCTGAGTTACAGAGGTTAAAGAAGTGCTGAGTTACAGAGGTTAAAGAAGTGCTGAGTTACAGAAGTGCTGAGTTACAGAAGTTAAAGAAGTGCTGAGTTACAGAAGTTAAAGAAGTGCTGAGTTACAGAAGCTAAAGAAGTGCTGAGTTACAGAGATTAAAGAAGTGCTGAGTTACAGAAGTTAAAGAAGTGCTGAGTTACAGAAGTTAAAGAAGTGCTGAGTTACAATTTAGTGAATGCCCTGAGAATGATTAATGATATGTTGTTTTTTTTAACATAGTTCACCCCAAACAAGGCAGGCTGCCACTGTAGACGTAAAAGGCTACTGAGAAAAAAGGAGAAAGTTTAGGAGGCGGGGGGGGGGGGGGGGGGGAGCAACCTAAATTAGGAGCTGCGCAGCGAGATGTCTGTTTACATTAGTTTTAAATTTCTGCATGTCAGTACTGTCGGGGAAACAGGGGGCAGGGAGGGATTTCCAGAGGCCAGCAGCACGAAGAAAGAAGTTATTTGAGTAGAAGGCTCTCCGGCATCTGGGGACCTCCACAGTCAATGGATGCGATTTAGCTGATTGTCGAGTTTGTCTAGTGAATTTACGTCGAGGGGGCACCAGAGTAGCCAGTTCATCGGAGCATAATCCATTAAAGTATTAGTTTCCAGTACTCCCAGGTCCATTCTAACCCAAAGTGGAAGTACCTGTCAGAGTTTTATCTATAGATTACATAGAATCTATGCAGATTGTTTATTAATAAAATAAATGAAGTCAGAATATACGTTATAGTATTTCACAACTCATGTATTAAACAAATATTCCAAACATGTTTCGGAATTTTTGAGATGTGGATTGTAAACTTGTATGATTTGGATTATTCGGACTACTATTCTCATCTTGGATGTTATTCTCACAACGTTTCGGACGATGTAACCTCCAACCTTTTGCAGGTGTGTCCAATCGAACTTGGAAATCTGTATGTCAAACTCGGGAATCTGTATCGAATTTTGAACGGGACCCATTATTTTTTAGCTTTTTTTTTTAATGATATTTCACCCCAAACAAGGCAGGACGCCACTGTAGACGTAAAGGGCTACTGAGAATTAGGGAGTAGGTTTCGGGTGCCATTCTAAGTTGGGAGCTGTGCAGCGAGATGTCTGTTTACATTAGTTTTAAACCTCTGCATGTCGGTACTGTCGGGGAAACAGGGAGCAGGGGGGGAGTTCCAGAGGCCAGCAGCATGAAGAAAGAAGCTATTGGAGTAGAAGGCTCTCCGGCATCTGGGGACCTCCACAGTGAATGGATGCGATTTAGCTGATTGTCGAGTTGGTCTAGTGAATTTACTTCGAGGGGGCACCAGAGTAGCAAGTTCATCGGAGCATAATCCATTGAAGTATTTGTAAAACAAGAACAAGGATGCTACATTGCAGCGATGGGACAGGGACTAGATCTTGGTTGACAGTGAGGGACCTATTAAGTTGGCGACTCTTTTTTGGACCTTGTCAATAAGGGAGAGAATAGTAGATGATGCACCAGCCCAGATGTGGCAACAATACTCCATGCATGGGCGGATGGTGGCTTTGTAGAGATACAGGATGATGTCAGGTGTGAGGAGTTTACTAACACGGTAAAGGGAGCCCACCTTCTTTGCGGCAGCCTTGGCAATGTCTTTGATGCATTTGTTCCAATTCATGTTACCTGTGAAGGTTAGGCCGAGGAGTTTGAATGATGAACTCTCAGGTAGGGTGTTATTTGCCATGACAATCGGTGGTTGGAGAGATTTCTTGTAGTTATTGAAGGAAAGGAGCTGTCTTAGCGGCATTAAAAGTTACCAACCATTTATGACCCCAATCCACTACAGCCTGGAGGTCATTTCTAAGGATTCAGCCATTGCCTCGGATATGATCGCGTCTGTTTTGCAAACATGACGAGAGTAAAGCGTGGTGTCGTCAGACTCTATGTCATCAAGGGGATCGTTTATGAAGATCAGGAACAATAAATGTCCAAGGATAGATCCCTGGGGTACACCAGCATTTATGTCATGTTGCTTAGATGAACGGCCATCGAGGACAACCTGAATCTTTCTTTTGGTTAGGAAAGATCTAATTATATTAAGTAATTGCCCAGTAATACCGTATTTTCAGGAGAAGCCCTTTATGCCATACCTTGTCAAAGGCCTTGGATATATCAAGCGCTACTGCCTTAGCTTCACCTGCCTTGTCGAGTGTATGATACATGCGTTCAGAGATGACCGTTAGGATATCCGCAGTAGATCGTGCTTGTCTAAATCCATACTGGCGGTCAGAAAGAAGTGTAGCTTTAACTAAGTGCCGTACTATCGCTAGATTGATTAAGGATTCAAAGATTTTAGCAAAGATCGGTAGTAGACTGATTGGGCGATAGTTCTGAGGATCGGTTCTATTCCCAGAACTCTTGAAGACTGGTACCACAGAGGCAACTTTCCAGCTATCGGGGAAGCAAGATTCAGCTAGGCATTTATTGTAGAGTTTGGAGAGGACAGGGGCCAGTTCAGCAGAGCATTTCTTTATTACTATTACAGGTATAAAATCAGGCCCACAAGCTTTGAAGGTGTCAAGGTTTTTTATGATGTCCCTGACATGAGTTGGGGTGATGACCAGGTTTTCAAGTGAGGCCTCAATCCGCAATGGGAATTTAGGGAGAGGGTGGTTTGTCGAGTCCAACGTGGAGTTTGAGGCGAAACGCTGGGAAAGTAGTTCAATCTTATCAGTTGCCGTGTTAACGACATCATTATGGTTTGATAGTGGGGGAATCATTGATTGGCCATTGTTCACTACACTATTGTAGATTTTCTAGAAATCGCGAGTACCTAGTTTCTGTGACTGAATGCATTTTTTTGTTAACTCAGTATACCTTCTCTTTGCTTCGCCTATCATGACCGTACAATTATTTCTTGACTCTATAAATTTATGTCTATTAGTAGCTGGCTTATTGCGGCCGAATTTACGGTATGCTTGCTGCCTCTCAGCAATGGCAGCTGCACATTCCGAGGTTAACCATTGGGGAGAGTGAGGTATGCTAAAGAATTTTCACATGGGGACATAGGCTTCAATGCCTGCTTTGAGCCATTCAGTTAACTCATTTGCACACTGGAGCGTCGCTGATGTGATCTCTGAGTGACTTAAAATCAGCCTGCTTATAGTATCTCGTTATTTTGAGCAACGGTTCATCAGCTTTTGGACGACTTTTTAGAGTGATATGAATTATTACCAGAATGTGATCAGCATTCCCGAGTGGGCTATGAGCTTTCGTCACACAAGCCTCAGGCATTGAGATTAAGAAAAGGTCTAGAAGTGAGGCTTGCTGGTTTACTCGATCAGGGATGCAGGTCGGAAAATCGACAATCTGAGAGAGGGAGTGAGCTAGGGAGAAATTATACGTAGAGTTGCCGGCTGCGTCAGTAAGGCTGGAGAATTTCAACCAGTCATGGTGGTGGGCATTGAAGTCCACAAATACATTTGAGTTAAAATGCGAATGAACACTTCCACTTTGCATCGGCTCTTTCTTTCGTTTCAAACAATCCCGCAGCAAAAAGAAGCCACAATAAAGTAAAAATTTTGGAAACTACCAAAAAGGGTAGTTTCCAAGATTTTCTTTAAAAATGCTAAACATTAATAACATCTCGGGGCATTGTTGACAATCGAGCGACTCTAAGCAAAGTTACTTCAAACCAGAAACGGTATCCGCTCAAAATTCTTTGTGATATTAAAAATTTCCTGTTTTTGCTAATCAAATAGGTGTTATGTTTTTTCAGAAAGTTTTGTACTAAATTTTATTTTAAATAATTTCTTTTACAAAAATAAATGATCGCAGTTTTATTTTTTTCACAGTTGGATTTTCTTTCTGAAAAAATGCAATGTTTTTTGCTAATGAAATGTCTGTGACTTTTGGGAGGGAAAATAATAAAATTGATAGAAAATTATGAATGTTTCATCATATATCATATGGCCGAAGTAATTTATTTTTACTTGGCGACACCAGAGAAACTCCTGCAGGTAGCTGTTAAAATGTACTGAACTTGTCTTTAGCGTGACTCCATATGACTTCTATACGATTAGTGTGGATTGTATTGTCTTCGGAATCCACAAAATTATACTTGTGGTTTACCACATCATGGTTAGGTAGGGCATTGTAGGCCCGCCATCTATCTGCAAATATTCTGGTACCAGGCCTCACAAATCGTAGAATTATTGGTAACAGAGTTTTGGCATCTCTGCTATCTACTGACACATTTGTTTCTAGTCCCACCATCCCGAGAACCCATTGGCCTTTTTTATACGTACCGCAGTGATATTTCCTGTGCATCAATTTGCTCTCATCTATCTCCACGGTTTTACCCGGACCACCCATTTCGACAGGATTGTCAATCAATGACATTGCACAAATGTCTCTCATGAAGTTGTACCAGTCTACCAGACTTCTGATGCTAACGCCAGTCTCTATGCTGGCGGTTCTTTGTGGTGCTTTCAGGCACCACCAATATATGATCTTAATAACTTTATTCAGCAACATGTGTGCCCCTTCAAAAAAGGATCCTACTCAGACAGATTTTGTTTTGTTTTTTATATGTTGTACACTTCCAATAGTAACCGTCCTTGCATGACCGAATATCTCTGTATTGTAGCCTCATTCTACTAGTCGAGTAGTTCGAACACATTCGTCTATTGGCAATTAGGCTCTGCCGGCCAACCGTTCTAAAGTTCTCTTTTTTTCCCCGTTTGTGTCCATTAATAACACCTCCAAGGAGATAGTGCACAAACAACATTCAGCTGCGGTTAGTACGTCTTGTACGATACTATTCGTTATTATATAGAGAGAATCAAACTACAGTTGTTATCTACAAAGTTTAATATTGGGTACGGATCGTAGCCTGACTATTCATTATTATATAGAGAGAATCAAACTACAGTTTAATATTGGGTACGGATCGTAGCCTGACTATTCATTATTATATAGAGAGAATCAAACTACAGTTGTTATCTACAAAGTTTAATATTGGGTACGGATCGTAGCCTGACACCGTAGCAGCGCAGCAGAAACTGTGCTTAGTCGCGATATTCCGAGGGCGGAGTTAGACTTCAAAAATCAGTTTCTGAAGTTTTTGTCCTTTTTTTCTGTAAGCAACAAATGAAATAAGATTTAACAAATACATAATTTTATTTAAAATCTTTTTATAACTCATTTGTTATTAAAAAACAAAACTTCGCTATTTACTTAAAAAATCAGTTTTTAAGGACAAAAACTTCATAAACTTTAAATTGCTTCCGTTTAGAAACTGATTTTTGAAGTCTAACTCCGCCCTCGTGGGGAGGCAAAACGAAAGATTACAAGTCAGCCGAGTTTTTAAAAAGCGTATATATTTCGTTTATTTATTAAAATAACTTGCGTAATCTTCCGTTTTGCCTCCTCGGGCTAGGAGCAAAGTGTAGTATGGAAAAATCCTTCTAAACTGAGGTAAGATCCAGAGTGCCCCTTTTTGGGAAGCTTGATTTTTCCCTACAAAACGAAAGATTACTTAAGTACAGTGATAAATATTTCATACCCCCCCCCCCATTTCTGCCCTCGTGGGGAGGCAAGTAAATAGTGACACAAAAACATGTTTTAAAAGAAAACATGTTAATATTTTATTTGTTTTATTTATGGACTCTCTGCCTTAAAATAAATATTAACATGTTAAAAGAAAAAAAAATTCCGAAATATACTGCATTTAGTAAAATAAATAAAAGATTTATTTACAAGTGTTTTGTAAATAGAGACCACGTGTATTGCGAGGTCAACCGGTGACTTCCAAAATATGTCCCGCGTCTTGTGTTAATGATCTGGGGTCCCTATTGTTGTCTTGCTCCGAAATTTATTTTAGAAGAGTTCCAATGGTGTAAGGGGCAGACAACTCTGTTTTTTTAAGTACATAATTTCTAGCTTCTCCGAAAATGGACGTAATCCACGTGAATGCCTTGAATAGGATTTCACCATTTGCGTGTAAATCATAAGTATAATTTTGTCGATCCTTCGACAGGTGCGACCACCAATCATGTGGAAAGCATGTGGCAACAAGCCAAGAGGAGGAACAAATTAGAATGTGGGACCCACACGCAAATGGTTGAATCCTATTCATCAGAATTTATGTGGCGGCAGAAATTTTCCACAACCCCCTATAGAGTATTTTAGAACACATTTCTGAATTCTATCCCGTTTAAAAAAAATAAAACAAAAGAAAAAAAAAACAGAAAAATTTATTTTAAAAACTGTAAAATTGTTATTTCTTCGAAAAATGTTCTATTAATTGAATTTGCATGATTTTTTAAAATGCATATTTTCCATTTTCGAAGAAATTGCATACTAAAAAAAAGAGTTGTCTGCCCCTTACACCATTGGAACTCTTCTAAAATAAATTTCGGCTCGTGTACCGCATCTGCACAAGTGCCATTAATTTCAAATCCCACCCCTCTCCCTGAAAAAACTTTGGTGTAGTTGTCCAGAATAGAGTCGGAAAGTATTTTTACAAGAGAAATAACTTTCAAATTTATCTATTAGATATTATTTCAAAAAGGCGTCGTGTCGTCGTTCTTAATTGTATCAGACATTTTTCTAAATTTAAAAAAAAAATCACAATAAAGAATTTAGGAGCTAGTGTACGAATAGAGTACCGTTATGATCGTCTGCAAACAGGAATTTGTCTTACAGCGGAAGTCACCGTTTTGGCATACCTTACGAAAAAAGTTCCGGATAGTCGGTAATGTCGCAGAGAAGTGGTATCCCCCCACCCTTTTGGTATTTTTTTTTTAAAAGTAAATAACAAATCAACAAGTTTCGTTTTCTTTTTTTACTTAAAGTAAATAACAAATAAACGAAAAGTAATTAATACACAAAAACTCCTCCCGTAGAAATAATAACTCGCGCCATATGTTCATAGAACGGTTAATCATTCCTTACATTATGTGGACCCTATAACGCAGGTACACACGAACACTGTTGAACACATGTGGATGATGTGTAAAAGCAGGTTCAAAGCCATGTTTGGTGCCTCAGCATCCACGTTACCATCCCATTTGGATGAATTTATGTGGCGCCAACAATACGGTCGCACAGAGACCGAAACCTTTAATAATATGCTAATGCATATTTCTAATTTTTATCCTGTGAATTAAGTTTGAAAAAAAAAATCATTATTTATTCTTTTAATAATTTATTAAAACAATCACATTCCGTTGTTCGAAAAACATTACTTCGTTGCTCAAAAACATTGTTTTTTTTTCATATATTACTCGTTTCTAAATGACTTGTTTCTTGAAAAAAAATTATTTGTTATTATTCTCAAAAGAAGAAAAAAATCACATTTCGTTGCTCAAAATTTATCACTTGTTTCTTGAAAAAAAAAAAGATTATTTATTCTATTTTGTTTGTTTTTAATAAATTACTTGTTTCATAAAAAAAAATTATTTCTGATTTTTTACATATATTTATTCTATTGGGGGGTAAAATTTCTATTTTCGTGGGAGACCCGGAACTTTTTTCGTAAGGTATGCCAAAACGGTGACTTCCGCTGTGAGACAAATTCCTGTTTGCAGACGATCATAACGGTACTCTATTCGTACACTAGCTCCAGAATTGAAAATAATTATAAAGAAATTACTTATAAGAAATAAGACTCTCCAGAAGGATTCGCGATCCCACTGACTTCTGGGTTATCCTACAGTAAATTTTAAGTACGGATGATCATAAATGATAAAATAAACTTTTTTTTAACGGAAAATTTAGAATTGTATTTTTAGTATAATGAAATAAGTTGTTAGCAAAACAAATTATCAAATATATGTTTGTTTATATTTTTATGAAAATATAACAAATCTTTAATTAAAAAAATCTGTTTTGAAATGTCTAGCGCTGACAACTTCAACAGCTACCTTCAAGAATTTCTCTGGCGGCACCGAATAAAACAAAATTATTTAACTTTAAATTATGTTGCTGTTTCACAATATACAAAAGACATTTGCTTTTTTATTATATTTTCATAAAAAATCAAAACACATATTATGTTGCTGTTTCACAAAATACAAGACATTTCAAAACTTTATTTATATCAATAAAAAGAAGACATTTCAACATATTTGATTCATAAAAACAGATTTATTAAATATTTGTTATATTTTCATAAAAAACAAAAAACAAGACATTTCAACATATTTGATTCATAAAAACAGATTTATTAAAGATTTGTTATATTTTTATTAAAAAAAAACCCAACTTATTTTATTATATCAAAAATACAATTCTAAATTTTCCGTTAAACATAAAAGTTTCTTTTATCATTTATGATCATCCGTACTTGAAATTTACTGCAGGATAACCCGGAAGTCAGCGGGATCGCGAACCCTTCTGGAGAGCCAGAAATAATAATTATAAGAAATTAAGAATTTAAAATAAAATTAAAATAAGTTGTTTTTAACTAATTTCTAACTAATATTTTTTTTTGTTTAAAAAAAACAACTTTACGACGTCGAAGTAAACTTTTTACCCAGCATTTTACCAACACTTGTTGGTAAAAAAACATCTTTTGGTCATTTGTTACCTGGTTTTTGGGCACCCAGTACGGAGGGAGCTCGTAGGGTGGAAGTTGGGCCCGGATGGCTTCCGTTTTCGGAGAAGACATTTTTTTCAAAAAGGGAAATAAGATCGGAAAGGAAGAAGAAAAGTTAGGAAGAAAAAAACGACTAATGTAAAATCGGGGACTCGACATGAAATTCACCGGCGGAAGTTGATCGAGAAGTGAAGGGAAAAGAGAAAATTTGTTCCGCGCTTAAAAACAGGGCAACATTCCTTTCTCTCTTACACTCTCTCCCTCTCTCTCACTTCCCTTTACATTTCACATTTTCTTTCTCCACCCCTTCCGTCAATTTTCCTATACGTTCTCTCTCTCTCTCCATCTCTTTTTTTTAAGTATTTACACCTAAACTTATCACTTTTTTTGGTGCTTCTACAAAGACACGTGACTTTTTAAGTATCAATACCACAAAAAAACAAACATTATTATATACTTACGCAGCAGATTTAAATAACTTATTTAAAATAAGTATCCTCACCAAAAAGTAGGGAAAATTATTGAGTAAAACTTTAATTAAAACCAAAAATCCATTTTTGGGGAAACGTCAATCGACATTTGCAAACGTAGACATTCGGCCATTGATTCGAGCGAAAAACACGAAATTCAGGGGGAGATAACTCAGTCTGTCATATTAACAAGTAATAAATCAATGGCAGTCATCAAAATACGATGAAACTGATGTTTACTTTTAATTAGAATTCGGCGCATGTTCGTCTTTGTCCGTTTTTCACAACTTTTTACTGACCATTTTTTTTCTTTTTTTGGTGTACACTTATTTATCAGGCTGCTAGAGAATTCTGGGGTTTTTGGAGAAAAAAATTTAAATATTTTACATTTTAGGAGGGGGGATCAGTTTCCAATGTTAATTCAACGTAGACTGATCCCCCTCTTTTTGACCATTGAGATTTTAAGACGGGGGATCAGTCTTGTTCGTCTTTTACCATAGTCCGTTTTTCACGACTTTGTACGTCTTAAAATCTCAATTTTAAAAATTTTATTTCCAAAAACCCCGGAATTCTCTCGCGACATGATAGGTAATTGTAAACAGAAGAATAATTTTTAAAATTTGAGATGGTCAAAAAGAGGGGGATCAGTCTACGTTGAATTTACATTGAAAACTGATCCCCCGTCTTAAAATCTCAATTTTTGGAAATTTCTTTCCAAAAACCCCGCAATTCTCTACTGACATGATAGGTACACCGAAAAAAATTTAAAAAGAAAATGAGATGATCAAAAAGAGGGGGATCAGTCTACGTTAAATTTACATTGAAAACTGATCCCCTCTTCTAAAATGTAAAATATTTTAAATTTTTTTCCAAAAAACCCAGAATTCTCTAGCAGCCTGATAGATAAGTGTACACAAAAAAAAAGAAAAAAAAATGGTCAGTAAAAAGTTGTGAAAAACGGACAGTGGACAAAGACGAACATGTGCCTAGAATTCTACTCGATCATTTTTCCCATTTTTTGGTGAGAATACCTGCTTAAATCATTGTCCGAGAGAATTCACCGGCCTAAATAAAACCTGCTTAAATCTGCTGCGTAAGTATATAATACTGTTTTCTATGATATTGATACTTTAATATTCACGCGTCTTCGAAGAAGCACACTTTGTTGTAGTTACCCAACACGGACTTCTCTTGGCCTTTTGGTCAAGATCAAAGTGTAGTATCTGTTCCGATGGATACTGCACCCCATAGACTGGTATTGTCTTGGCCTTCGGGGCTTGATTGACGCCGATCTATGGGTCTGTCCTGTCCAGTTCTAAGAGGTCCACCCTCCCAGGCTTCGCCTCCCCTCTTTGGGGAGGAGTAAGTTTATTGCTTACTGCCTGAGGCGCCCCTACCGGGGAATGCCGACGGGGCTGCCCAGGCAATTTTTAAACCCCACTTTCCCGACCCGATCTTGGGTCACATCTTACTTGTGGGAGTAAGATAAAAACTGGCCTTGTGCCTAATTCCTGGAGAGGAGTAAATCAATACCCAACACGGACTTATGTTTAGAAGTGAGTGATGGTTCTGTTCGGCTTCAAGAGACCACTCTCCCAGGCATTGTCCCCTCCTATGAGTTATATTGCCGATAGGCTAAGACTCCCTTAGCGATCTATGTCGACGGGTCGGTTATCCTACTAACGGTGCTCCCACAGAGAAAAGTAAAAAGATTAGTCAAATAAATTCATAGATTTCTTTTTTTATTATATTATGATATTAAGAATTTTTTTTTTAGTAAAATCAATGTATTATTAATTAGCAAAATAGAAAAGAAGACGCGTTAAAAGACTTGGGTGTAAAAAAATGTCCGAAAAACAGAATTGTTGACCTGTAGAAACGAAACGAATCAAAGCCGTGTGTAATTATAAATATATTTTATTTTATTTCAAAAATTTAAATTAGGTATAAAAATAATTTAGTGTTAGCAAATATTTTTTTATTAAGAACTTTTTGTAAACTTTATTGCTTATTGATTTCTGTGAAGGGTTCGTTTTTCGTTCAACACATTCCGGTCGATCTAAAACGTGACACTTGGCGGCCATATTGGACGAACTTGGGATTATTTACGAATTTCTTCGATAGTTCATAGATTTCAACCGTTCTTTTCGCGTAATACTACTTGGATTTTAACTCGAAATGATTCCTCGGTTAATATTATTTAACGACAACATAATACCATTTCTAGTGCTTATACACTTAATTTATCGCATTCTGTGTGGTAGCACCGTTAGTAGGATAACCGACGGGTGTGATCTAGACTATTTTTTACAACCTTTCAGAGTGTCTTTTGTGGGGGAGCTGGGTTACCCCCCCTCCCCCGCCAAACACACATTATGTCTAACTTCATGTCTAACCGTGCCACAGTGGGGAGCAGCTAAATAAGTATATAAAGTTGTAGTTCCTGTCTGTTTGTTCACGTTCCCCTAGGGTTTGGACGATAGACCCCCCCCCCCCCCCATAACCATATTATCCTGTAACTGCACTATTCAGAGTATTTGGAGAAATATATTTTATTTTTTATATATTTTTTTTTTTATAAATAATTCTTTTTTTTATATATTTTTTTTTATATATTTTTTTTTATAAAGAATTTTTTTTTTATATATTTTTTTAATATATTTTTTTTTATAAAGAATTTCTTTTTTTTTATATATTTTTTTATATATTTTTTTATATATATTTTATTTTGATCAAATGGGATACAATATTATTGTGGGGTCTGTCTTCATGCCGGACATAAACGAAAATACACTTTTCTTTATTCTTTCTGATAACTAGCAAAAATATGCTCTTCCGATCGCATAATTTTACTGATATATTAAATATTAAATTGTTTTTAACACCAATACGTAGTTAAAGCAAAATAAATTGTTTTGGACCATTAAAATAATTTCCAACGCTATTGATAATGTTTATCCATTCAGTTATTTACTTTTTATGATCGCTTATGTTTGAATTCATGTTTTGAAACATGATGTAAATCATAAATCTATAACGTCACGCCAAAGCTATAATTATTTTGTTATGGTAATGTTTTAAGCTCGATTTATAAGAAGGTCCAAATAGGTCAGTTGGTAGAAGCTCAGACTGGAGATCTTAAGGTTTTGGTTTCCGATCATGGCATCCGCTTTATTTGTTGGGAATCTATTATTTGTAATGCAATATTTTCCATTTGTAAAAGTAGTTAAGATCTCTGATATTTCGAAATGAGACAAATTTCACAATGAATTTGTTACTTCGCAATCTAGTGAGGGAAGATCTATTCTCTTCTCTACAGCCCTCTTTCACAGAAGAAATGTTACTAGCCTCTCTCTACATGGTAGGTGCTCGACTGAGCTCTAATCCCTCCCCCATAAAAATTCACAGCAAACCCTAACCCTGAACCCCAACCCTAAACCCTAATCCTAACCCTAAACCCTAACCCTAACCCTAACCCCTAAACCCTAAACCCTAACCCTTAAACCCTAACCCTAACCCTAAACCCTAACCCTAAACCCGAACCCTAAACCCTAACCCACCTGTCTGCAACCACAGCTGAGAACTTTTCTTTCTCCCTCTCTACCAAAGACCACAGGACTTCCACAAACAACGATCTCTTTAACCCTTATCCTCGACAGGCTCTCAGGCCTTGATAAACGATGACACATTAGTAAAAAAGAAAATTTTTTTAAGTCAGCCATTTTAATTTTTTGTTAATAGTTGATATATAAAAAAAACAATAAATTACTTTGTGATCTTTCGAAATTTTAAAGGAATTTGGTACCATTTAAACTGTCGAATCAGACGTCATTTTGGCTGGCTTTAAAATTCTTCGCAAATCTTCATGTATTAAAATATTGAAAGTTTTGGAAATTATTTACGTTTAATAATTTTTAAATAGAGATTAAAACAAAATTAACTTAACAAAAATTAGTTATATAATAATCTGGTTCAATTAATAATTTAATGACCAAACGATACTCTATAAATTAAATTTAGTTTTCATAATATTATTTTTTAAAATCAATAATAATTTTGTTAAAAAAATCAAAGAAACTAAACAAAAATGAAAATGAAATGACTCCCGGGCAACACCTTGGCCTATTGACTAGGATCAAAGAGTAGTATCTGTTCTCATGCTTCACACAAGATTTTTTTTCTCCCCGGTCAGTTAAGGAGAAGCCATTCTAGACTGAGGTAATTTTTATTTTTGTCCCAATCCAGAGTGCCTTTTTTTTGGGGGGGGGGGGGGGGGTACTGGATTTCCCCATAATAAAAAAAACCGACCGTGTGTCTAACTCTACCCTCGTGGGGAGGAAAGTAAATTAGACAATGCTATTTCTTTTTATATAATACACGGACAACGACGGGTAACCCTGCTAGACATGGAACCATGTATTTAACATTGTTCTATATGATATAACGTTGTTTCGTCATCCATCGTTCTATATGATATAACATTGTTTCGTCATCCATCGTTCTATATGATATAACATTGTTTCGTCATCCATTTAATTCCTATTAATAAACATGCTGCGGATGTGTTTATCATTTCGGTCGTATAATACTTGTGAATTCCAGTAATCGATTTTATCATAAAGTGCAGTCATATCAGAGAATTATGACCCAGAATGAACTTTCCATTAATATATTTATCTTCATTTATTAATCTGTATCTCTCGCAATCTCGCATGACCTCTGGGGGTCAATTTGAGTTGCTAATTGTAAATGAAAGTTCTGCGAAACAATTGTCGTGTCTTTTACAACCTTCATCTGGAGCAGATGGTCACAGCTCTTCATCTGGACAAGATCTTGTGAGTGACGTACGTTACAACGGCAGTTAACTGACAACAGTCGTCCTATTTCACAGTAAACCGTCGAGTGATATGGACGTTTACTAAGGAAGGTTGTAAGCAACCTCCCCGGCCTGGGGAGGAGGGGAAGGGGGAGAGGGAGGGGGGGGGTACAAATAAAAGCAGCCGTTTTTGAATTCTGGCTCGTGTCAAAAATAATTATTAATCTATTATTGAGAGGTGGAATTGTCCCCAAATCCATTATTCGACCATTCAAAGCTGTGCATCATCATATTCAGTTTAACGTCCCTTTTACGAGGCCTGTCTAAAAGATATCCGACCTTAGGCCAGAAAAAAATATTTCAAATACCTGACGGAATTGGGACCCTTATCCCCTTCAAAGTAGGCCCGTTGTACTTGCACACACTTAGCCCACCGATCCATCCACTGCCGGAAACACCTCTGGAAGTCTTCTTTTGGAATGGTGTTCATCTCTGCTGTCGAGTTCCGCATTATTATGATTAATGGAGAAGTGGATAGAGCCTCTCCTCTCGAGCGCCACAATGTATCACGTGGGGCGCCCACTTCAAATGTGGGAGATCTTTATGCCGCACAATGTATCATTCAAAGAATTTTCCTACTTTCATGTTTATTTTTGGGCTTTGTACGTTTAATTTGGGTGTTTTTGTATCTGTTCTCTTTTAGTGCTTTAGTGTGTGTTAAAGACTGCTTCATTAGAGGGGTTGTTGTTGATTCTCTTTTCAATTGATTTGGGGGATGTGTTTAATTATTGTTTTGTGGATGGTTAGAGAATGGATAGACTTAAATTGGATTGACATTATCTTTAGTATAAGATTCGCACGTTTCTTTATTTAAGTTAAGTGTTATGTCTAAGAAGTTAACTAGTTTAATATTTGATGTTATTTCAACTTTAAGATTTAATTTTTTCATCTCTCTAAGGATAATTTTTTCATCTCTCTAAGGATCATTTTTTTTCACTCTTTCTATTTGAGTTTTTTACTACTACTAAGCCGTCATCTCTATATCATCCTGTGTCTTCTATATATGTTTTATATATATATATACACACACATTACCTACTAGACACCATCCTCGAGTGTCTTCGGTCTCTCTGTATAAGGGTTTGTCAGGACAACCTGACATGAGGATATTTCCTCCTACAAGTAAACCCTAACCAAATATTCAAAATACCATAGTATTCAAAGCCCAAATAAGATCCCCTCGACACGGCTATACACTGGCTCATACGAGGAATGGTGCATCTTCTTCAAGTCATGTTACCTCAAGTAACAGCACTTAGCTGGATACTCCACCAGACTAGATAGATTCTTGTTATGGAATCCTGCAAGATCAAGAGATCACAAGAAAGATATACATAACATAATTATCCGGTCAATTGGGAGAGGAAAATTAATGTTTTTAACTTCTTCACTAACTCAACGTTTGACAGGTAAAAGAAAACGAGAATTTAATATTTGAATATTTATGTGTCTCATATAGAGATCAAGTGTTAGCCCCAGGAAAGGAGCCCCTTGATTTCTGAGAACTTCGACTGAAGTAAAATGAAACCCAAAAATATATACATACATATATACACACACGCATCTATCTATCTATCTATCTATCTATCTATCTATCTATCTATCTATCTATCTATCTATCTATCTATTTTTTTTTTTTGACACTTGATTCGTGCATGTCTACCCCCTCCTTCTCTCTCGATCTGAATCAACAGAGTTCTCTTTTTCTCCTTCTTTTCCTTTATGTGTCTACCTTCCCATCACCTCTCCCTTCATTATATGCCCCTCTTTCCACCTTATATTTTTATTTATTTATTTATTTATTTATTTGCCCTGTTTGTTTCAGATTTTAGATTTTTTGTTTTTTGTTTTTAGATTTTTTAGATTTTTAATTTTTAATTTTTTAACGGCCTCAATTTTTGAAATGTTAAATTTCTTTTCTTCTTCTTCTCTTTCTCTATCCCTCCATTTCATTCTCTCCAAATATGATCTGAGGTTAAGATCGGATTCTAACTCTGCCTGATGAGATCTCAGTTTATAGTAACTGTTGATCGATAACATCGACATGCCAATGTCGCAGATTTTGTACATGTCTGTGTAAATAAAATTATCATATATAAAGCTCTATTTTGATATTGAGCACTTTTTATAAAGCCGGTTAAAATTCTCTGGATTACCACCCTGTGGATATTTTTCACCTGGATTATTACCATTATTATTATATATATATATATATATATATATATATATATATATATATATATATATATATATATATATGTACATACAACACTACATACAATTGTACTACGGTTAATGTTGTTATTCTAATATTAAGATTATTTTCCAATAGCGGCAAAAATTTCCATAATTCAAACTACTTAGGTGTGGGAGATATACAAAAAAACAAACTCTATATTTAAATGTATTTTATTTACCTCTTCTCCAGGAGGTTAGGCACAAGGTCAGGTGTCTGAGCAGCCCAGTCATGAGACACCAATTAATCAAGATTCTCTGAATTTCTTCTTAAGACTAACGGGTCTTAAGAAGAAATTCAGAGAATTAAGTCTTAAATTTTAGACATTTTTTAGAATCAAAATCATGTAATAGATTTTGATCAAAATTGGAATAAGGATTCTAGACATAAGTTTAGTATCATTGTATCTTGATTTTAATCTTTGTAAGGAGACATAAAAATGGTGCAAAATTGTTCTATTCGGGGGGGGGGGGATAATTTTACCTGCCATGAGACGGGTATATATATATAGAGAGAGAGGGAGAGAGATAGAGAGAGGGGGGGTGATTACGTTGTGTATTTATTTTATTTACTATGAAAGAATCGCCTTATCTGTCCGCTTATAAAAAAAGCCCCTGGTGCATATGATCGTCAACATCGCAAAACAATTGAACGAAGTCTACTTCTGATAAAGACTCATTTTTCGTATGAATTCTCTGTCACGTGACCATGCCTAATCAGATGTTATGACAGATCTGCGTTTAAGTGGGTTTCTGTTCTTCTTCTTCTTCTTCTTCTCCTTCGTCAGCTTTGTCGGATGGACAAAGACGTGTGTGCTCAACCCGCATACAGCGTAAAAGAAATTCCAACGACTTCACAGCGCCACCATCGCCATCATAATCATTCTTTTGACGATGGCGAGATTTCCGAAGTCTCATCCGTGGCATCCCTCAACGGGAGCGCATCGTCACCGAGCGAGGTGTCCCAGCACTACCTGACCGTTCACAACAAATCTAAAATCGAAAGCAGTTCCCTCAACAAAGATCACCAGCCCGAGATCCCCTACCTGACGACCCTCATCAAATGGTTGGCCACGTTGATCCTCGGTTTCCTTCTGCTGGCAACACTGGTCACGAGCAAGATCTCCATCATCTCCCTGGCCGGGACCTTCAACTCGACGCAGTTGATGGAGGATACGAACAATGTCACGCAATTCAGTATGTTGTTGATTGTCCTACTTGTACCGAATGTCATCACTCTCATCAGATCCATGTGGATCGGGGGACTGTGCAGCTCCACACCCTGGCCCGATATGGTGGGGATCGGTTTAGTAAGTCTACTCTTATAATATTTTCCGGTTTTATTTTGTGTCATCTACGAGTTTAATATTAGACGAATTACCTGTCCACATCAGTTGTCGAGACGTGGTTATAATTGTAATGTGAAAAATTACTGCCTTTCATTTTTCACTAAAGTAAATATTAACATTCTCTGTCACAACTTTTTTATTACAAATTGTTACTTCAATATCTTTTTGAACACCTCTATCTAATCTGGATCGTAACATCTTACCTCTTTCCACTTCTCTGGGTTTTAAGTACGGTAGTTATGGTATGAATTCTTTTGGCGATCGGTCGTGAAGGATTTGTAGTATAAGTTGAATAGAATGATGGTCCTAACTGAAGCTAACTAGGTTAGATCAATTAGTATTGTTAGTATGGACCGAACCTTTCACTGCCCCTTCTTTCGGCCATGTGCCACATTTTGTATGTAATATTTTTTCATATATAAATAAATATTTCCACTTCTCTGGGCCATACCATCTGCTATCTTCTCTGGGTCATCAAATTTTTCCTTTCCCCACTTCTCTGTGTAAAGTCATCTAAT
>OY744522.1:200126258-200143758 GCA_963556195.1 Sepiola atlantica
TATAAAAAATGTTAGAATAGCACTACTTAAACGCGTAATTTCCAAATCTCTAATCACTTGATTTCTAATCAACTATGAACACTTTAAACCTTTTGAATTATATAAAAAATGTTAGAATAGCACTACTTAAACGCGTAATTTCCAAATCTCTAATCACTTGATTTCTAATCAACTATGAACACTTTAAACCTTTTGAATTATATAAAAAATGTTAGAATAGCACTACTTAAACGCGTAAATTTCCAAATCTCTAATCACTTGATTTCTAATCAACTAATAACACTTTAAACCTTTTGAATTATATAAAAAATGTTAGAATAGCACTACTTAAACGCGTAATTTCCAAATCTCTAATCACTTGATTTCTAATCAACTATGAACACTTTAAACCTTTTGAATTATATAAAAAATGTTAGAATAGCACTACTTAAACGCGTAATTTCCAAATCTCTAATCACTTCATTTCTAATCAACTATGAACACTTTAAACCTTTTGAATTATATAAAAAATGTTAGAATAGCACTACTTAAACGCGTAATTTCCAAATCTCTAATCACTTCATTTCTAATCAACTATGAACACTTTAAACCTTTTGAATTATATAAAAAATGTTAGAATAGCACTACTTAAACGCGTAATTTCCAAATCTCTAATCACTTGATTTCTAATCAACTATGAACACTTTAAACCTTTTGAATTATATAAAAAATGTTAGAATAGCACTACTTAAACGCGTAAATTTCCAAATCTCTAATCACTTGATTTCTAATCAACTAATAACACTTTAAACCTTTTGAATTATATAAAAAATGTTAGAATAGCACTACTTAAACGCGTAATTTCCAAATCTCTAATCACTTGATTTCTAATCAACTATGAACACTTTAAACCTTTTGAATTATATAAAAAATGTTAGAATAGCACTACTTAAACGCGTAATTTCCAAATCTCTAATCACTTCATTTCTAATCAACTATGAACACTTTAAACCTTTTGAATTATATAAAAAATGTTAGAATAGCACTACTTAAACGCGTAATTTCCAAATCTCTAATCACTTCATTTCTAATCAACTATGAACACTTTAAACCTTTTGAATTATATAAAAAATGTTAGAATAGCACTACTTAAACGCGTAATTTCCAAATCTCTAATCACTTGATTTCTAATCAACTATGAACACTTTAAACCTTTTGAATTATATAAAAAATGTTAGAATAGCACTACTTAAACGCGTAATTTCCAAATCTCTAATCACTTCATTTCTAATCAACTATGAACACTTTAAACCTTTTGAATTATATAAAAAATGTTAGAATAGCACTACTTAAACGCGTAAATTTCCAAATCTCTAATCACTTGATTTCTAATCAACTATGAACACTTTAAACCTTTTGAATTATATAAAAAATGTTAGAATAGCACTACTTAAACGCGTAAATTTCCAAATCTCTAATCACTTGATTTCTAATCAACTATGAACACTTTAAACCTTTTGAATTATATAAAAAATGTTAGAATAGCACTACTTAAACGCGTAATTTCCAAATCTCTAATCACTTGATTTCTAATCAACTATGAACACTTTAAACCTTTTGAATTATATAAAAAATGTTAGAATAGCACTACTTAAACGCGTAATTTCCAAATCTCTAATCACTTCATTTCTAATCAACTATGAACACTTTAAACCTTTTGAATTATATAAAAAATGTTAGAATAGCACTACTTAAACGCGTAATTTCCAAATCTCTAATCACTTGATTTCTAATCAACTATGAACACTTTAAACCTTTTGAATTATATAAAAAATGTTAGAATAGCACTACTTAAACGCGTAATTTCCAAATCTCTAATCACTTGATTTCTAATCAACTATGAACACTTTAAACCTTTTGAATTATATAAAAAATGTTAGAATAGCACTACTTAAACGCATAAATTTCCAAATCTCTAATCACTTGATTTCTAATCAACTATGAACACTTTAAACCTTTTGAATTATATAAAAAATGTTAGAATAGCACTACTTAAACGCGTAAATTTCCAAATCTCTAATCACTTGATTTCTAATCAACTATGAACACTTTAAACCTTTTGAATTATATAAAAAATGTTAGAATAGCACTACTTAAACGCGTAATTTCCAAATCTCTAATCACTTGATTTCTAATCAACTATGAACACTTTAAACCTTTTGAATTATATAAAAAATGTTAGAATAGCACTACTTAAACGCGTAAATTTCCAAATCTCTAATCACTTGATTTCTAATCAACTATGAACACTTTAAACCTTTTGAATTATATAAAAAATGTTAGAATAGCACTACTTAAACGCGTAATTTCCAAATCTCTAATCACTTGATTTCTAATCAACTATGAACACTTTAAACCTTTTGAATTATATAAAAAATGTTAGAATAGCACTACTTAAACGCGTAAATTTCCAAATCTCTAATCACTTGATTTCTAATCAACTATGAACACTTTAAACCTTTTGAATTATATAAAAAATGTTAGAATAGCACTACTTAAACGCGTAATTTCCAAATCTCTAATCACTTGATTTCTAATCAACTATGAACACTTTAAACCTTTTGAATTATATAAAAAATGTTAGAATAGCACTACTTAAACGCGTAAATTTCCAAATCTCTAATCACTTGATTTCTAATCAACTATGAACACTTTAAACCTTTTGAATTATATAAAAAATGTTAGAATAGCACTACTTAAACGCGTAATTTCCAAATCTCTAATCACTTGATTTCTAATCAACTATGAACACTTTAAACCTTTTGAATTATATAAAAAATGTTAGAATAGCACTACTTAAACGCGTAAATTTCCAAATCTCTAATCACTTGATTTCTAATCAACTATGAACACTTTAAACCTTTTGAATTATATAAAAAATGTTAGAATAGCACTACTTAAACGCATAAATTTCCAAATCTCTAATCACTTGATTTCTAATCAACTATGAACACTTTAAACCTTTTGAATTATATAAAAAATGTTAGAATAGCACTACTTAAACGCGTAAATTTCCAAATCTCTAATCACTTGATTTCTAATCAACTATGAACACTTTAAACCTTTTGAATTATATAAAAAATGTTAGAATAGCACTACTTAAACGCGTAAATTTCCAAATCTCTAATCACTTGATTTCTAATCAACTATGAACACTTTAAACCTTTTGAATTATATAAAAAATGTTAGAATAGCACTACTTAAACGCGTAAATTTCCAAATCTCTAATCACTTGATTTCTAATCAACTATGAACACTTTAAACCTTTTGAATTATATAAAAAATGTTAGAATAGAACTACTTAAACGCGTAAATTTCCAAATCTCTAATCACTTGATTTCTAATCAACTAATAACACTTTAAACCTTTTGAATTATATAAAAAATGTTAGAATAGCACTACTTAAACGCGTAATTTCCAAATCTCTAATCACTTGATTTCTAATCAACTATGAACACTTTAAACCTTTTGAATTATATAAAAAATGTTAGAATAGCACTACTTAAACGCGTAATTTCCAAATCTCTAATCACTTGATTTCTAATCAACTAATAACACTTTAAACCTTTTGAATTATATAAAAAATGTTAGAATAGCACTACTTAAACGCGTAATTTCCAAATCTCTAATCACTTGATTTCTAATCAACTATGAACACTTTAAACCTTTTGAATTATATAAAAAATGTTAGAATAGCACTACTTAAACGCGTAAATTTCCAAATCTCTAATCACTTGATTTCTAATCAACTATGAACACTTTAAACCTTTTGAATTATATAAAAAATGTTAGAATAGCACTACTTAAACGCATAAATTTCCAAATCTCTAATCACTTGATTTCTAATCAACTATGAACACTTTAAACCTTTTGAATTATATAAAAAATGTTAGAATAGCACTACTTAAACGCGTAAATTTCCAAATCTCTAATCACTTGATTTCTAATCAACTAATAACACTTTAAACCTTTTGAATTATATAAAAAATGTTAGAATAGCACTACTTAAACGCGTAATTTCCAAATCTCTAATCACTTGATTTCTAATCAACTATGAACACTTTAAACCTTTTGAATTATATAAAAAATGTTAGAATAGCACTACTTAAACGCGTAATTTCCAAATCTCTAATCACTTGATTTCTAATCAACTATGAACACTTTAAACCTTTTGAATTATATAAAAAATGTTAGAATAGCACTACTTAAACGCGTAATTTCCAAATCTCTAATCACTTGATTTCTAATCAACTATGAACACTTTAAACCTTTTGAATTATATAAAAAATGTTAGAATAGCACTACTTAAACGCGTAATTTCCAAATCTCTAATCACTTGATTTCTAATCAACTATGAACACTTTAAACCTTTTGAATTATATAAAAAATGTTAGAATAGCACTACTTAAACGCGTAAATTTCCAAATCTCTAATCACTTGATTTCTAATCAACTATGAACACTTTAAACCTTTTGAATTATATAAAAAATGTTAGAATAGCACTACTTAAACGCGTAAATTTCCAAATCTCTAATCACTTGATTTCTAATCAACTATGAACACTTTAAACCTTTTGAATTATATAAAAAATGTTAGAATAGCACTACTTAAACGCGTAAATTTCCAAATCTCTAATCACTTGATTTCTAATCAACTATGAACACTTTAAACCTTTTGAATTATATAAAAAATGTTAGAATAGCACTACTTAAACGCGTAAATTTCCAAATCTCTAATCACTTGATTTCTAATCAACTATGAACACTTTAAACCTTTTGAATTATATAAAAAATGTTAGAATAGCACTACTTAAACGCGTAAATTTCCAAATCTCTAATCACTTGATTTCTAATCAACTATGAACACTTTAAACCTTTTGAATTATATAAAAAATGTTAGAATAGCACTACTTAAACGCGTAAATTTCCAAATCTCTAATCACTTGATTTCTAATCAACTAATAACACTTTAAACCTTTTGAATTATATAAAAAATGTTAGAATAGCACTACTTAAACGCGTAATTTCCAAATCTCTAATCACTTGATTTCTAATCAACTATGAACACTTTAAACCTTTTGAATTATATAAAAAATGTTAGAATAGCACTACTTAAACGCGTAATTTCCAAATCTCTAATCACTTGATTTCTAATCAACTATGAACACTTTAAACCTTTTGAATTATATAAAAAATGTTAGAATAGCACTACTTAAACGCGTAATTTCCAAATCTCTAATCACTTGATTTCTAATCAACTATGAACACTTTAAACCTTTTGAATTATATAAAAAATGTTAGAATAGCACTACTTAAACGCGTAATTTCCAAATCTCTAATCACTTGATTTCTAATCAACTATGAACACTTTAAACCTTTTGAATTATATAAAAAATGTTAGAATAGCACTACTTAAACGCGTAATTTCCAAATCTCTAATCACTTGATTTCTAATCAACTATGAACACTTTAAACCTTTTGAATTATATAAAAAATGTTAGAATAGCACTACTTAAACGCGTAATTTCCAAATCTCTAATCACTTGATTTCTAATCAACTATGAACACTTTAAACCTTTTGAATTATATAAAAAATGTTAGAATAGCACTACTTAAACGCGTAATTTCCAAATCTCTAATCACTTGATTTCTAATCAACTATGAACACTTTAAACCTTTTGAATTATATAAAAAATGTCTTAATGGTATTGCTTAAACAGGTTACCCTCCAGATCTTTACAATTTTAAATGTAATCACATCCTCACACTATAATATCTAACACTCTAAGTTAAATTTTAATTTCTAATCCTCCACTTTTCAATATGACTAATATATCTACATTCTCGCTTAGAGTTAGTCATACTTCTTACTAGTTATTTAACACCTCAACCATTTACTGATACTCCTCCCTGCATTGCCAAATCTCTTAAAGCAGCAGCTATTAAAATCTAGTTTTACTCCCTAATGATGAACTGTATCCAAGCAACTCCCCGCATCCCATTTCAACTTACGCGTCAGTCAGTGTATCCGTCCTTCAACCCGTCCCTTTCACATATCCTCCAACCCCATCCCTAACCTTCACCGGTTTAGAATTTCTAGTTTCACTTAGCGATCTCATTCCCTCTCCTGAAACCGTCAGATAAACATTTACACATTCACGGACTCGCTTGATTTTGGAAACTACTTAAATTTCTACACTATTTTGAACTCAAATCCTTAAAAATTTCTTTGTGAAGGTCCATGGATGACTTTTTGAAATTTTGACATTCTACTTGCACATTTATCTCTCTTTTATATTCCTCTGATGATAAGAATTCATTCTTTGAAAAGCCATGGCTTAAGGGAGGAAAAAATAAATATTCTTTAATTGAATATACCTTGTTTGGAATAACTGAAGACGTCATAGATGCGTCATTCTCACATTTTTTATTTCTCTTCTTTCGCTTTATATATATATATATATATATATATATATATATATATATATATATATATATATATATATATATATTGTGTGTGTGTGATGTTAAGAATAGGTATATGTGTGCGTATGTATGGAGGCGTATGTCACCAGGTCGGATATGTAGAAAGAATATGTGCGCTTAACTCAGACGTTATTATTTAATAAAAATAAACAAAAAAAACCATAAGATCCCCTTAGATTAATTTAGTTAAATATAAGATGTTAATTCCTACTCGCTCTATGTTGGGTGTTCAAACCGGCTGCTACCACCACTCCCTCTGATTGTGTTTGAAGTGCCGAGGATAAATTCAATTTTCTATCAGTATCAAAAATGTAATTGTTAAGTTGGATGCTTGAATAAAACCGCAAGGTTGAAATAAATTATTGCATCGACAATCATGTAATTTCGTGTTATTATATTTTACGTTATATATATATATATATATATATATATATATATATATATATATATATTTGTAGTGTATACGTAGTGTTGGTAGACAAAATAAACCAGTGTGCTCACGAGCAAGATATGTGTTTTATTTACATATTGTATGGTACGAAACCACAATTAACAACTAGCAGAAAAACAGGTCTAAATGATCAACAGCCTCAGATGGAGAATATAAAGAGCATCTCTCTCTTTCTCTCTCTCCGTCTCTCTTTCGCTCTTTCTTTTTTTCTCTCTCTTTCTCTGCATATATATATATATATATATATATATATATATATATATATATATATATATATATATATATATATATATATATATATATATTTATTTACTGTTTCTGACTTGTTTGTTTTACGTTTTTTGTTTCGTTTTTTTCCCCGACGCGTCTTGTACAATTTGAATTTCTGTTCATTAAAGTTCTTATTTCCAACCCTGGTGATACCAGATCAGGCTGCCCTGTAGCTCCCTGAGACGAAATTCACCTACATTGACGTTTTTTTTTTTTTTTTTTTTTTGTAAAACTTAATTATGTTCTACAAAACCAAAAACAAAAACAACAGCCCCTCTCCCTTTCTCCCTCCCCTTTTTTATTTTTATTTTTCCTACCCTACTCCCGGTCCTGGATATGACCTTAAACTACATCCGATGGTGAGATCCGGCTTACGGACTTTGGGGAATGTGGAGCCTCCTCTTAATTACCATTGCTCCCAGGTCCACCCTGACCCGGAGTGGTAGTACCTGTTAGGGTCCCAACTATGGGTTAAATAGAAACAGATTTAACAACCAAACCAAACACCATCAATAAATATTTGAACATATAAAGAACTTGAAGCATAAAAACTTTCACCAAAATGACTGCATTCGGCATTAAATAACCTGAAAAGGGTTGATATGCCGTAAAACAAGACAACCAAACTAAACACCATGAATAAATATTTGAAGATATAAACAACTTGAAGCATAAAAATTTTCACCAAAATGACTGCATTCGGCATTAAATAACCTGAAAAGGGTTGATGTGCCGTAAAACAAAACAACCAAACTTATTTCCAACTGAGGATGGTTGCTTTTTATTAACTGAAATATCTTGGCAGAGCTTTTATATGCGTTTGAGTTTATATTTTTGTTAGTTTGTTGATTCGTTTATCCTCAATTCCATTTTTATTTTGCATCTCTCTCTCCCTCCCCCCCTCTCTCTCTCTCTCTCTCTCTCTCTCTCTCTCTCTCTCTCTATATATATATATATATATATATATATATAGTAATCCAGGTAAAGTAAACATCCACGAGATAAAAATCCAAAGAATTCCAACCGGTCTTATAAAAAGTGCTACATATTAAATAGAGCTTTTATATATATGATTATTTTTATTTATACAGACATGTACATAATCTGCAACACTGGCATGTCGATGTTATCGATCAACAGCTGTTAGAAACTGAGATCTCATCAGGCACAAAGAAAATCTGATCCTTCCCTCGGATCATATTTGAAAGAATGAAGTGGAAAAAGAAGAAAAAGAAACAAAATTAAAAATTTAAGATTGTAAGGACTTTCCGCCTAATGAGATCTCAGTTGTTGATCAATGACATCGCCATGCACGTGGGGCGGATTATGTACATGTTAATAATTATTAATAAAAAAAATAATTATATATAGTCTAAAGAAGCTTTGAGTTATTTTAAACAAAAAGACAAAAAAAAAAAAGGAAAATGCAGTTTAAATTCCCAGAGAAACTAACTAAATCCAAAATAGTGTAGACTTAACATTTGTTGGAAAATTCATAAATAAAAAATATATATAATAGTAAGTAAATAAAATAAAAAGGGGGATTTAGTATCTAACAGTAGAAACAAAAGCAGGAGACCTTAACGTAAGCATCTAATATTAACACGGGGATCTTCAGCTGTTTACCATGAAACTGTTTCGGAGATTTAAAAACAGGACAGTTATATGCATGGCTCTCCAATGGTACAGATAAAACTACCATTTCCCCAATAATTCAGCTTAAAATGTTACTTATATATATACATAAATAAATAATAAAATAATAATAATAATAATAATATACTACCTTAAAACTACCGTGTGATATGGTAATTTGCATATCAAATAAAATTCTTTATATATATATATATAAACTATCAACAAAATAAATTTTAATAATAGTGACAATACTTTAAATGCCTTTAACACTAACATAGTACCCCATTAATATAGTAATTAACATGTGATTTCCGGGGGGAAAATCAAATATCTTAGCACCAAGATAACCACCTCTGACGATGGATCAGAAAATACTCGGGTTAAAAGTGATACATCGGGCAGTTCCCACCAGAAACAAGGACATGTTTTATGAAATTGGAATGAGGACGACAAAAGTTTGCAGACAGAATTTGTCTATAGTATTTAAAGGAAGGAATGCTGCCCAAATATACAGACATATATACAGGGCTTTACGCGCTCCACTACTTTTGGAGCTGCTCCTGCTCCTGCTCCAACGCTTAAAATTGGAGCTGCCGCCTCTCACGTTCCCCATTTTCAAAAAGGAGCCGCTCCAGCTCAAACTCCTATAAAAAAGGAGCGGCTCTTTTTTAGCGCTCCATAATGAAAATGTACATTCTTTCATAAACGTTCTATTCTGCCAATGAGTGGTCGAAGTGGTCGGGGTGGGCGTCAAAGGATCTCATCAATATGGGTGGGGATGTCACTTTAAGTTTAAGACCGTAAGCTAATATTATGAGATGTGCTAAGGGTTATAGAAGAACATGTCGGATGAAGCATAGGATTATACGTAAACTTTCGTTTCCTGAGGTATAAATAGAAATAGAAAAATCCCTGAAGTATTTTAAAACGATTTTAATTTTCATTACATTAACAACCTATTTTTTCAGGGATGGAAAATTTGACCCGATATTTTTTCTATTTATATTGGAAGGGAATTTAGATCTGTTTTAAGTAAATAAAGTTTTACTTTTAAGTGATTTTTTTTTAAAGAAATCATTTCTCTGGGAGAGGAGAGACAGCCAGGGCAACATTAATCGTCGTACTGTTGTTTAATATTTGTTTGTTTTGCGAACGTAACTATATTGTATAATGTATATTATTATTTATAACAGAGAAACGTGCAAGTACTTTCAAACAAATCGATTTATCCATTTTTTTTTCAATAGTACAATTTGGGGCGAAAAACCCAATGAAGTTTATTTTTTAAAGATTGAATAAAAAAATATTTTTCATAAGTTGGCCAAAAAATATCAATAAATTGTCAGTAAACAATTCAGAGATCCATTTAGTGTCTTAAAATTTAATACAAAATATCTGGCCTAGACCTTGGGAGTTGAAAAAATATCGGATCAAATTTTCCTCCCCCGAAAAATTAACTGGAGCAAGTTTTCCTAGGTCGGTCAAAAACATTTATTAAAATGAAAAATTTGAAAAAAAAGGTGAAAACATCTATATTTGAAATCTCTAACAAAAGCAAACTGTTTACAATTTTCATATTCGATAATAGATTTTTTAAGATAAAGAAAGATATCTAATCTACTTTCGGTTCTAAAAAAACAAAAAAATAGTCAGAAAGTCTAATTATTTGCTTTTTTAAAATTTAAATTTAAGATATTTTCTTTAATTTAATTAAGTTTAAACATCGGTTTAATTGTAAAATAGGGACTGCTGTTTTTTTCCGCTCATTTCGCTTGGTTTTCGCCCAAATTTAGGATGAAACTTATTGTTGGTCTTAATTGTATTTTTGGTCCTGAAATAAAATTCTCATTTACTTTTTAAAGTGTTGAGAATCTAACTTTAATTCCAGGTTTTAATCGCTGGCGGCCATGTTGGTTTTTATTGTTTTTTCCTTGGACTAAAGATATTTTTACTGTTTTAACATTTTATTACACACACACAAAAAACTTTGAACATTCTATTTACAAAAGCGAGTTTTAATGGAATTTAACGAATTTAAAAGCAAACATGAAAAGGTTAAAACATACTAGTCCTGAATTTAAGAATAACAACATGCCGCCGAAAAGACGACGGGTAAAAATGTGGCATAAAAGTTAAATTTGATATATGCTAAAAAATAAATTAGAATTTTTTGTCAGGACAAAATGTACCATTTCACCCCAAAAATCGATTTTATTGAACATTTGGACGAGAAAATCCAACGGCCCCTATAGTACAATTGAACCTAAAATTCTTTATTGAAAAACACGAATTAAAAGAAAAATTGGTTTATTTATTCAATCAGCAATAAACATCCTTGTTCAAATCTGTAAGACAATAACTTCAAAGACACCTATATACTCACTGGCACATTTGAAGACATTTGTTGCCAAATTGTCTCATCAAAAATGTAACATGTCGATGTGAAAATATCTGAGAAGTCCAAATGTGTAACTCTCTCTCTCCCTTCTTCTCCCCCTTCCTCTCCCCCTGTCCCTCCCTATCTCGTATACATTTACCAGAGATATAATTTTAAAAAAATAACTCAGAGTTTAGCTGTGACTTTCATTTTTTCTCCTTTTTATTGCTGAATAAAAAACTTATGTTTAGAAAAGACATCAAATAATTTTGGAGCGTGGAGCGATAAAACAACGCTCTTCAGTCCCAAATGGAGTTGCTCCCGCTCCACTCCCACTGAATATAAAATGAGCTCTCTTCTCCTTTGCTCCAGCAAAAAGGAGCGCGCTCCTTTTTGGAGGGCTCCGTAAAGCCCTGCATATATATACAATTAAAAGTTCATCGTATGGTATCCAGGTTTCACAAAACTACTTTAAAAACTCGCAGAAAACTGGCATCAGCCTCAGATGGAGAATATAAAAATTAATGAATTTAGAGAAATTTGTAATTTGTAATTAGCTGATGATTAATTAACTGAAATTAACTGTGATCATAATATATATATATATATATATATATTATGATCACAGTTAATTTCAGTTAATTAATCATCAGCTAATTACAAATTACAAATTTCTCTAAATTCATTAATTTTTATATTCTCCATCTGAGGCTTATGCCCGTTTTCTGCTAGTTCTTAAAGTAGTTTTGTGAAACCTGGGTACCATACGATGAACTTTTAATAGTATAGTATGTTCATAAAACACACACGCATACAAATACTAATATACTAATATATATATATATATATATATATATATATATATATATATATATATATATAGAGGAAACATATTTTAATCAATGAAACGGGCAGTGGAAAAAACGAAAATTGTTAAAATTTTCCTTAAGGCCTTATCGTCTGACCCTCTAAGAGGAAACGTCAGAATGATGAATTAAAAACTAAGAAAATCGAATAAGATATGAGAGGAAAATTGTTTCAGTTGGAGAAAACAATTGAGAGAAGAAAAAACCCGGAAAAAAACTGTACTTGACTCAAGCTCTGATTTGTCAATTATAAATTTTCAGACACGGAAGAAAATTGGAAAGCCAACTTTATTGAGAAGTAAAGAAGTATCCAAAAGTGTTACTAGAGAACAAATCAAATTCGAGGGCGAACTTATAACTACAGTTACACTACAAGGAAAAACTTTAAAATTGAAAATGTTTGTGATGAAAAATTCAAGTAACATTTTGAGCACAGATTGGATGGAAGAGTTCTAATTATGGGATATGCCTATACATTCTTTTTGTAAAAGTCTAAAAACCTTAAATGCTGTGGATGGACTCTTCCAGAGACTATGAACAGAGATACGACTAAGGGTCGTAGCAGTCATGGCGGCAGTCATTGGTTACAGTCATAGCCACAGTATCAGATGCAAACTTTTTTTAAAACATACTCTGTACTTCTGTAAATACACTCCAATAAATATATCAACGTGTTGTCTTAATTATTATCGGCCCTTCAAGGTCACAACAAAGGGAAAGTTTTCTGGGGACCTCTACAGTGAAGGGGTAGGATTTTGCTGCTAGTCGGGTTGTTGGGGTTATTTACATTCAAGGGGTACAAGTACAATCAGTTCGTCGGAGCACATTCCGTGGAAGTACTTGTAAAACCAGCACAGGAATACAACATTGCGGCGATGGGACAGGGGCTGGAGCTTAGTAGACAGTGTGAGACCTATTAGGTTAGAGAATTTTTTTTGCACCCTGTCCAAGAGGGAGAGTATAGTGGTTGGTGCACTAGCCCAGAAATCTGTTACACATGAATTCACTCATCAGGTTGCCATTTAAAAGTTCTACCCTTTTTGTTTCAGTGTCTACTTTCCAGTTTTCTAGAATCATGTGGTCTTTGTCTGCTCGTATTCCGTCAACTTGGGAATCATGCTGCCACCTCCGACATCGCCTTCCTCAACATGGTGTTCATTTTCACAATCCTCTACAATGTCTACCGATGCTGTCGGATCGGAGTCGCCAGAGTTAAAGGGTGGTTCGTGCTCTTCCTGGTGGCAATGACCTTCGAGGTGGCCGGCATTGTTCTCAGCATCTATGCGGTAAGTGACCTCTTCATTTCAAACATATGACAGCCCGACCCAGTTGGTATAGGTCGCCTTGATAAGTTGGGGTTAGGGTTAGGGATAGGGTTAGGATAGGGTTATGGTTATGATTACATTAAGGTTAGGAATAGGTTTATGGTATGGTTACGTTATGGTTAGGTTAGGGTTATGGTTAGGTTAGAGTTAGGGTTAAAGACAGAAATGTGCAAGGTTATTTATCGAAAAAGAAAATGCAATAACGTAAAATAAAACAAATTTTACAAACCCTACTTTAAAAAGTAATTTAATTATGAAATGAAATCCACCAGAAATAAGTCAACAAATCTTTTGTTAATAATTGAAAAAAAATTATTCCGTGACCCTTAGAAAATTAAAAGGAATTTGGAAGCATTTAAGCTGTTGGATAGAAAGTCATTTCTTGCTTTAAAATTCTTAGCAAATCCTCAGGTGTTGAGAAACTAAAAGCTTTAGAAACTTTTTGCACTCAATTATTTTATAAATAGAGATTAAAACATTACCGTAACAAATTAGTTATAGTTTCATAACAATTTGGTTTAATTAATAATTCGACGATCGAAAGATACTGGAATAATTAAATTTAACTTAAAAAATCCTATTTTGAAAACAATTTAAACAGTCCATTACAAATATAAACTTGTATATTTATTTTTTGTCGTTTATGTTGAGGGCATTGGCTCAGTCCATTACAAATATAAACTTGTATATTTATTTTTTGTCGTTTATGTTGAGGGCATTGGCTCAGTCCATTACAAATATAAGCTTGTATATTTATTTTTTGTCGTTTATGTTGAGGGCATTGGCTCAGTCCATTACAAATATAAACTTGTATATTTATTTCATTAAAGCAGACGATCAAAAACTAACAATACAAAATATATTTTGAGTTTTAAAAAATTTACTTTTTATCTCATTTTCAGTGTGTTCTCACATTTAGAAATCACTCACTCACTCACACTACACAGGTTTATCATCTATGTTCCCTTCGACAAGGAGTCCGACACTATTTGGCTGGCTTGATGCTAAGTCTCCAGTGATCACAATTGTGCAGATTGACTGTGTCCATTTATCACTGTTTACGGTTATGCCTGATGATTCCATGTCTTCTTAGGGCACCTGACTTTCTTTTTGCTTAGGTTTCTGCAAGTGGTGATATACCCCTTGTGTCTTTCAAAATACCGAAACAGCAAAGACGGTTTTCCCTTATTAGGACATCAAGTTTTGGCATGGCCAATTTCTTAAAAAGAGTGTCTGACCTAATGTTCTGGATCTGGTCTGACTTTACGTTGCATATCCACCTAATCATTGCCCTGTCATTTCTCTGGAGTTTGGCAAGTGAGGCCTGGGTGAGGACCCAACACTCATTGCCATAGAACATCACGCTTCTTATGCAGCTATCATAGACCTTACCCCTGTTAATAATTTGAATGGCTCATGATGTTAAGATTGGGAGAAGTTCCCTGAACTTTCCCCAAGCTGTCAACACAAAGTTTTCTATATTATTTCGATCATGTTATTCTCACAACGTTTCGGCCGATGTAACTTCCGACCTTATTTAGGTGTGTCTTGTCGAACTCGGGAATTTTTTTGTCAAACTTGCGGATCTGTACGGAATTTCGAACAGAACCCTTTATTTAATCCACAGATGTAGCTTGATCAAGTTCTGTCAGCCATGACCGGATAGAAGTCTTAAGTAATTTGTAATTATATTCTTAGTATCGCCCGTACTCAGGATTGAACCCTAACCCCCCAGAAGACTGTCACTTAGACCTGATTATTACTTAGCACTTTTATCCCCTGCACCACAATTCCTTGCAAAGGTTATACTAAGAATACAATTTCTTTATGCACACATATTTGAACCCGAGGACCAAAAATCTTTTCTTTGTTTTCTTTCTGTTGCGTGACCGTCTTGTCGTTCCACGAGACGCGCCCGTAACAATATTAAGAGTCTATTAAAGTCTAAAATCAAAACTAAATTCTTGTAAGAAATTCATTAATTTTAAGCAATTTTCTCCTTAGAGTTTGCAATAAACGACTTTTACTTTTTATTCGGGTTAAATAAAAAAACAAACTTTTCTATTTCATTCTTGTCATGAAATTTTAGGCTTTCAACCATTTTGATTTTTTAGGCTTGGCTCTACGAAACCTCCTCCATTGCTATTAACCCTAACCCTAACCCTAAATTGCTACTATTTGAGGGAACGAACGCCTCGTGCCTGCTCTCGGTCTGCCAAGCCAGTGGGACAACTAATGAAACTTCCTGATGTTCTAAATATAGGCTTTTTTAAATTTGGTGGTTTTAAAAGATTTCCATAAAGTTTTAAATTTAAATCTAATATTTATATTTTGTCAAAAGTCTAATTTTGTATTTATTGAATAAATTTCTGAGAAAATTAAATGCTGTTCAATTTCTGTTTTCAGAGTACTGAACTATACTACAAAGATGATGTCGTTGATTTATGCGAGACAGTTGGGGCGGCTTTTCTGATATCCATTGCTTGGATTCCGAACGTCCAACAACGCCAACTACGACCCCGAAACTTCAACCGACAACGGGAGACCAATGATGCTAGTAGCATCCAAGAAGATCTTCTCGACTCAAAGACGGCAAGATGGAAGGCAGGAATGCTGTCATCTTTCTTCAAAATCATCTTTATTTGTCTAATGGCTGTCATTTTGAATTTGAACTTTGTCGTTGACTTGCTTAGCGAAAACGTGAGCCTTTGGCAATGGGAAAAGAATGTGTCACTCCAGATGCATTTTCTCGCCAACCTTGGTGCCAGCGCCGTCGGCATGTGCTTAGCATTCGTCATTTGTCATATGTCCCTCGATATGGGGGCGTTTGCTCTACCAATCTTTCTCTCAACTCCGATTTCAACAGCGCTGGCGATAATACCAACTGCTTGCCGGAAATTAGTCCCCATTGAAGATCACACCTATTTTGAAATTTGCCCTGAAATAACCGACGTGAACGGTTCTCTCAACTTCGGATTGTCCTACGGGGGATTGGCTTGCCTATTCATCGCCGAGATAATGGCCACGTGGTACATCGTCTGGAAAAGGGAGACGGTTTTGTTGCCAAATGAATCGCAGGTAAGCATCTACCGGATGACCTTACGTAATGTTCAAGGTAATTTAAATAAAATATTTTGCTGCCTGTGAAAATGAAATAGACCCTAAAAATATTAAAATGAATTTATACTTCAATTTTTTTTTGTTTTTTAACATAGTTCACCGCAAACAAGGCAGCCTGTCACTGTAGATGTAAGGAGCTACTGAGAATTAGGGTGAAAGTTTAGGGGTAGATCCTAAATTGGGAGCTGTGAAGCGAGATGCTTGTTCACATTAGTTTTAAATTTCTACATGTCGGTACAATCGGAGAAACAGGGAGCAGGGAGGGAGTTCCAAAGGCCAGCAGCACGAGGAAAGAAGCTATTGGAGTAGAAGGGGCACCAGAGAAGCAAGTTCATTGGAGCACATTCCAGTAAAGTACTATTAAAATAAGCACAAAGATGCAACATTGTGGCGATGGGGCTGGAGCTTGGAGGATAGTGAGGGACCTATTAGATTAGCGACTCTTTTTTGGACCTTGGAGACTAGTGGATGGTGCCATGTATGGGCGGATGGTGGCTTTGTAGAGATATAGGATACTGTAAGGTGTGAGAAGTTTTCTAGCACAGTAGAGGGAGCCCACCTTCTTTGCAGCAGCCTTGCCAATGTCTTCAATGTATTTGTTCCAGTTCATGTTACCTGTGAATTTTAGGCCGAGTATGAACATTGGATTCTCAGGTCGGGTGTTATTTGCCATGACAATCGGTGGTTGGAGAGGTTTCCTGTAGTTCTTCAAGAAAAGAAGCTTTGTCTTAGCAGCATTAAATGTTACTTTCTTTGCAGCAGGCTTGGCAATGTCTTCTATGTATTTATTCCAATTCATGTTAGTTTTGAATGTTTATGCGAGGAGATACAAGACTGAAAAATGAAGGCACATGTGTATTAATATTCTTAAACCTAAAAAAGCACAGAAAATAATAAGGAATAACTTTTTATGAATACATTTGCAACAT
>OY744522.1:200148758-200178758 GCA_963556195.1 Sepiola atlantica
TAATGAAAAAGTGTTTTAATTGCGATTGTATTGGTTACAAAAGTACACACCGCAGAGTTAAAATAAAATTAAAAAGCTTTATTAAAATTGCTAAAAGTGACGAAGTTGAAAATATCAGGAAGTTTATGCGAGTAAGAATAATGAATAAAAATATAAAACTGCAACTTGACTCCAGCTCAGATTTGTCGATAATAAATCTTCAAACGTGGAAAAAAATTGTAAAACCAACTTTGATGAGAACTAAAAAAAATAGCCAAAAACGTCACTGAGTAACAAATAAACTTTGAGGAAGAGCTAATTGCCGACGTTACTTTAAAAGGGAAAACTTTGAAAGTGAAAATGTTTGTGATAAACAAGTCAAACAACCTCTTACGCATGAACTTAATGGAGAAATTCCAATTATGGAATATTCCTATGAACTCTTTCTCCTTCTGTCAAAATATGAATACACTTTAAATGTCGAAGCAGAGAGACTAAAGAAAGAATTAAAAGAAAGTTTTTTGGAAGTTTATTTTTTGGTGGACTAGGAAGATGTAAAAAATGACTGCCAAGTTTGAATTAAAATCAAATATTCAACCAGAAAAGAAATGTTCCATTTGCGTCATTAAACCAAATTGACGAGGAATTAAATAGACTCGAAAAAATGAGAGCATTATCGAAAGTAGAATGCAGCGAGTTGGCTTCACCTACAGTCTATGTAAAAAAATGTAAAAAGATCCGTGTTTGTGCAGATTCCCCCACAGGATTGAACTATGCATTAATGGATTACCACTACCCTTTCGCTAAACTCAATGGAGGACATTTTTTTCAAAGGTTGATTTAAGTAATGCGTATCTACACATACATGTGGACGAGGAGTGCTCAATGCTACTTTTTATAAATACCTATAAGGATTTGTGCAAATTCGTCTGATTACCATTTGGGGTTAAGGTTGCATCAGACATTTTTGAATAAGTAATCGACACATTGCTTAGCGGACTGGAATTTGCGACAGTCTACCTACACGACATTCTCGTGATCAGTAAAAGCACCGAGCAACACAAATGGAATGTACACGAAGTATTAAAAAGAATCCAGAACTATATATTTAAATGAAGGAGGAAAAATGCGATTTTGTTCATAGAAAAAATAAGATATCTTAGTCAAATTAAAAATGCGATTTTGTTCATAGAAAAAATAAGATATCTTAGTCAAATTAAAAATGCGATTTTGTTCATAGAAAAAATAAGATGGCTTAGTCAAATTAAAAAATGCGATTTTGTTCATAGAAAAAATAAGATATCTTAGTCAAATTAAAAATGCGATTTTGTTCATAGAAAAAATAAGATATCTTAATCAAATTAAAAATGCGATTTTGTTCATAGAAAAAATAAGATGGCTTAGTCAAATTAAAAATGCGATTTTGTTCATAGAAAAAATAAGATATCTTAGTCAAATTAAAAATGCGATTTTGTTCATAGAAAAATAAGATATCTTAGTCCAATTAAAAATGCGATTTTGTTCATAGAAAAAATAAGATATCTTAGTCAAATTAAAAATGCGATTTTGTTCATAGAAAAAATAAGATGGCTTAGTCAAATTAAAAAATGCGATTTTGTTCATAGAAAAAATAAGATATCTTAGTCAAATTAAAAATGCGATTTTGTTCATAGAAAAAATAAGATATCTTAGTCAAATTATAGACGAAAACGGTAGAAGACCAGATGTAGAGCGAGCGAATGCGATAAAAATATGCCAACCACGGAAATTGTTTTCTTTGTGTAGCAAATTATTACAATGTGTTTATTCCAAATATGCACAATTTGCGAGCGTCCCTTAATGAGCTATTCAAAAAAGAAACAGATATGGTCTGGACTACAGAATGCCAGGAAGCATTTAAAAAAATAAAATATATCATCACATCAGAATTTTTTTTTTACACATTACAATCCAGATCTCAAAATGATTGCAACTACTGATGTAAGCTCGTACGGTATTGAAGCATATTACGCGAAATAGAAGACAGATCGCTAAAACCTATTGACTATTGTCTTGAGTGGATGGTAAACGGAGACTTCATCATCATTTATCTGTCAATCTATCCATCTCATTAACCCTTATCCTCAAATGTTTTTTTAAACCTTGATAAGTGGTGAATCATTTGTAAAAACGGTTCTGATTGAAATCAATTCCCAGGTGATTTGATAAGCTAATGGCGAATGTTGGATTCTAAATGAAACTCTATGCTATACACTTTCTTATCAGATTCATTTCTTGTAAGAAATATATTTCGGTAATAAATCATCATTCATCTTTCAATCTATCTATTTCATTAATCCTTATCCTCTCGTTGCTTTTAACCTTGATAAGTGGTGAATTATTAGTAAAAAATAAGTTCCTTCCAAAATCAGCTGATGCGGTTTCAAGGCGAGTTTAGAAGGTGATGGCGAATGCTTACCCCCATATTAAATTCCAAATAAAACCCCAGACTATACACTTTCTTATCATATTAATTTATTTCAAGAAATATATTTCAATAATATATGAGGAGCACTTAATAATAGGGAATACCTTTCCAATCATCCTGTCGATGTGATTCCAATTTCTTCATTTCTTTCACTAGATATTCTGGCTTCCTGGTTTTAATGGCGTCTTCCTCGAAGAATGGTTGGTCTTGTCTCGACGCCGTGACCCTGTTGAAACGAACGTGGACTTCCGGGAACGAGCCAGGCGGACACGGATTTACATTTGCACCACAATGTACCGCGAGGTTTCTCTCATCCTTTTTTCTTTATTTCATGGAAATTCTTGCCAAATAGATATGACGCCCCATTCCCCTCTCGAAATTCTATTATTTAATAAAAACTATCAACTAAGTAATATTTAGTGCTTACTTGCTTGATGGTAATCAAATGATTTTCCTATTATAACATAAAAAATGACGTTCAATTTTTAGGAGGGGGTTTGGTTTGTAATGTAAGTTAACGTCAAATAATTATATTGAAGTTTTCTTTTCTTATTTAAAAAAAAAATCTTTAAAAAAATATCTTCGATTTAATCTCAAATTAATAATAAATCTCGGTAAAATACAAAATATTCATTTAATGAAAACCTCCACCCCTTAAATCGGAAACTGCGAACCGGTGCAAATAAAAAAAAAACAAAAAAAATCCAAAATTATATTTTAGGTAAGAATTTTTCTTTGCCAAATAATAATGTTTTTTAACAATTTAATCATTAGAAAATAATGTTTTTTAACAATTTAATCATTAGAAAATAATAATGTTTTTTAACAATTTAATCATTAGAAAATAATAATGTTTTTTAACAATTTAATTATTAGAAAATAATAATGTTTTTTAACAATTTAATTATTAGAAAATAATAATGTTTTTTAACAATTTAATTATTAGAAAATAATAATGTTTTTTAACAATTTAATTATTAGAAAATAATAATGTTTTTTAACAATTTAATTATTAGAAAATAATAATGTTTTTTAACAATTTAATTATTAGAAAATAATAATGTTTTTTAACAATTTAATCATTAGAAAATAATAATGTTTTTTAACAATTTAATTATTAGAAAATAATAATGTTTTTTAACAATTTAATTATTAGAAAATAATAATGTTTTTTAACAATTTAATCATTAGAAAATAATAATGTTTTTTAACAATTGAATTATTAGAAAATAATAATGTTTTTTAACAATTTAATCATTAGAAAATAATAATGTTTTTTAACAATTTAATTATTAGAAAATAATAATGTTTTTTAACAATTTAATTATTAGAAAATAATAATGTTTTTTAACAATTTAATTATTAGAAAATAATAATGTTTTTTAACAATTTAATTATTAGAAAATAATAATGTTTTTTAACAATTTAATTATTAGAAAATAATAATGTTTTTTAACAATTTAATCATTAGAAAATAATAATGTTTTTTAACAATTTAATTATTAGAAAATAATAATATGTTTTAACAATTTAATCATTAGAAAATAATAATGTTTTTTAACAATTTAATCATTAGAAAATAATAATGTTTTTTAACAATTTAATTATTAGAAAATAATAATGTTTTTTAACAATTTAATCATTAGAAAATAATAATATGTTTTAACAATTTAATTATTAGAAAATAATAGTTTTTTTTAACAATTTAATTATTAGAAAATAATAATGTTTTTTAACAATTTAATTATTAGAAAATAATAATGTTTTTTAACAATTTAATCATTAGAAAATAATAATGTTTTTTAACAATTTAAACATTAGAAAATAATAATGTTTTTTAACAATTTAATCATTAGAAAATAATAATGTTTTTTTAACAATTTAATTATTAGAAAATAATAATGTTTTTTTAACAATTTAATTATTAGAAAATAATAATGTTTTTTAACAATTTAATCATTAGAAAATAATAATGTTTTTTAACAATTTAATCATTAGAAAATAATAATATTTTTTAACAATTTAATCATTAGAAAATAATGTTTTTTAACAATTTAATCATTAGAAAATAATAATATTTTTTAACAATTTAATCATTAGAAAATAATAATGTTTTTTAACAATTTAATCATTAGAAAATAATGTTTTTTAACAATTTAATCATTAGAAAATAATAATATTTTTTAACAATTTAATCATTAGAAAATAATAATGTTTTTTAACAATTTAATTATTAGAAAATAATAACGTTTTTTAACAATTTAATCATTCGAAAATAATAATGTTTTTTAAAAATTTAATTATTAGAAAATAATAATGTTTTTTAACAATTTAATCATTAGAAAATAATAATGTTTTTTAACAATTTAATTATTAGAAAATAATAATGTTTTTTAACAATTTAATCATTAGAAAATAATAATGTTTTTTAACAATTTAATTATTAGAAAATAATAATATTTTTTAACAATTTAATCATTAGAAAATAATAATGTTTTTTAACAATTTAATCATTAGAAAATAATAATATTTTTTAACAATTTAATCATTAGAAAATAATAATGTTTTTTAACAATTTAATCATTAGAAAATAATAAAATCAAATTGTTTTTTATAATTTAATTTGTTTAAATTTGAAAATATCTTTTAACAAATAATCAAATAATAATTTTTTTTAATTGGATTTTTTTTATTTAGAAAATATTTTTAAAAATCGTTTTATTATTATTTATTTATCAAATATAATTATATTAGAAAATAGCAAACAATTATTAACAAATAATGAATGAAAACTTTTTCATTATGGACCTTTTGTGGATCAACACCGGTTCGCAACTTCTGAAGTGGATACTTTCTATTTTACTCAGATCTATGATCATATGAAAAACTTACAGTTTAATTTTTAAAAGAGGGGTTCAGTTTAACGAGTAAGTTTAACGGAAAAAGATTTGTGCATCTGCACGAAATTTTGAAAAGACATTTGGAATGAAGGATTGTTTGAGTCAAACTGATCGATGGAAAACAGAACTAAAGTGTTAAGAATTGAGCAAAACACGAAAGAAAGAATCTATAATCTGAATATTTGACAAGCAATCGTATTCTAAAGAATTTTAAAGATTTATTCCTACAAATATCAGCGATTTTGTTTAGGAGAAAGTTGGCGAAGACGTCGTAAACGTTTGGCCAATTCTTTAATTCATCTCTGCTTTTACCCGTGTATATTTTTTTTATTCTTTTCTTTCCTTACTCTTCTTTTACAAACACAGACAGAAAAGATCGCTGGAGCAAACTGTATTATTTGTTCTGCATCGGGAGACCATCATCCCATGCATTTCCTCCTGCTTTAAGACGGAGCATCGGTTTATGGTGTATAGCCTGAAGTGCTCGCACCCGTAAAAAAAGGTACCGACAGGACTATACATGTAATTTTGTTCCCAATCCAAAGAGTTCACTTTGGGGGAAAACCCGATTCTTCATAATAAAAAAAAAACCCTGACCACGCGCCAAATTTTGCCTACAGAGGAGGGGAGGGTGACAAGTTAAAACGGTCAGCGATGAATGTCAACGATCTGGTATTTCGTCTTCCGAGAGTTCGAGATAAAACGGATGTGAAAAACAGTCTTAAGATTTCATTATAAAACGATGTGTTCGTTGAAATAGCATTTTTGGTTACTTTTTTTTTGTTATACGTTACTGTTGTATAAAGAAAAGTCGTTCGGCTCTTTCATTCTCCCCAATCGAGTGGAAGGCAGAATGTTTACTCATCCCCCTGCCATTATTGACGACAGAGTTGTAGAAAGTGACGTAAAAACAGAGGAGGGGTGCGGTCGATTCCGCTTCTCTCTCTCCATCTCTTTTCTGCTGGATCTCGTTCGAGACAGGCGTGTTTCACGATCGGAAGGCATGCCTCTTTTCCAACCACGTCGAGTGTGTGTTTTGGGGGGGGGGGGGAGGGGGTAGGACTTAACAACCATAGTTCACGTCTTTCTGTTTTCGGAGATATAAATAAACCTGTGAACCGTGAAAACGTGTCATTGTCTCTTTAATAACTTCATGTTCGAGGCCGGCGTTTGCGTTTCATGGGAGTTTATGCAGCAGATCGGGTGCGACACTGGGACAGACACAGATAGATGAAGGCGGCAACAGAACCCTACTAGACGACGAAGGGGGCGATCATTATCGTCATCATCGTCATAATCAGACGAGATTCGAATCAGAGAATGAAGCCAACTCGTCCTTGGCTGGCTGTACTATGCAACATACCCACACAAAGTAATGTTCTTTCGTATATAGTTTCGCCACTTCATACTCAGACGTCTGCTTTTACCCGTGCATATTGTTCGTTAGAAGTAAAGGCAGATAAAGCGGGATATGAAAAGTTAACGTCAATGTCTGAATAGGCTGGTGTTTCTAACTTGCATACCTCCATTTCTCATTAGTATGAACATTGTACTCCCATGCATTGCGTCATATGGGATATTGCTTTCTGAAATGTTCTGAAACCTGAAAGCGATCTCTTATCGTCAGCCAGTATCTGGTCGGCGCAGATCACAATGAACGGCAGAAGACTTTTGTTGTAAATTTCAGATTGGTCACCTGTCTTCGACTTTCAATCCAACTACAAGGCATTTTTACATACACCACTTTGTATTCACAAATGGTCACCCATCTAACTACTGACCAGGCTTAACGTTCCTTAACTTCGGTGATCTTACGGGAACGCTTTTTAGCGTTTTTGTTGTTGTTGTTGTTGTATTCTGATATCTTTAGAATTAGTTATTCGCATTTCAAATCCCCAGGTTCAAATCTGCACTTCCTCTTTCACATCTGAAATTTGAACCAGCCAAACTGGCAAAATGACATTTAGTTTTCACCCTCCTTTATGTATCGATTTATGCAGTTTAGCGTATGCGTTATTCGTGATAGACCAACGGCCTTATCTTCACTCACATTGCCGAGTTATGCATAGTTCTTCGCCATCGCGTCAAATGTCATGGTTGGACCAGCACGCAGCCGAAATGCATAATTGATTTTGACACGAATTTACGAAGGCAGAATGTGTGTCGATAAACAGTCCAGTCGCATTGCGCCTAAAAGTGCAGCTGACCTGGTCATCGCATATGTCAGAAGCTACGAATGTACTTTTATTTATTGAGAGTCACGGACAATTAGAAAGTCACTTGTATTTCTACCTTTTCGTTGCGGCCGCAATTATTCGTCTAAAATAAACAACAAAAAATGAATAAAATACTTGTTTGTATTATTTCCATTCTTCGGGCTATTGTTCACAATGTTTCGGCCGATGTAATCTCCGACCTTTCTCAAGTGCGTCTATTCGAATTCGGGTTTCTTTCTGTCGAACTCGTGAATCTGTATGGAATTTCGAATGAAACCGTTTTATTTAATCCACGCGGGTAACTTACTCTCATTCCGTCACCCATGCATTAATAGAAGTCTTGAGTAATCCATAATTGTATTCTAAGTATCGCCCGTACTGAGGATTGAACCTTCAACCTCTAGAGGACTGTCAGCTAGAACTGATTATTACTTAGCACTTATATCCGTTGTACCACGTGTGTTTGATTCCCGAGTTCGACAGAAAGATTCCTGATTGGACAAGATGCACCTGAAGAAGGCCGGAGGTTAAATTGGCCGAAACGTTTTGAGAATAAAATCCAAGATGAGAACAGTAGTCTGAATAATCCAAATAATACAAATTTTCAATCCTCATCTAAAATTGCGAAACATAAAATACTTGTTTATCGTTTTTATTCTTTAACGCAGCACGTGTCTTCAAATTGGTTTGATTGCTTTTTTTCGACGGCACATCAACCCTTTTGTGCGTTTATAATTTATTTATTTTTGCAGTTTTCTTATAAGAAAGAAAGAAAAAAAACACAAATTGAAAACAAATCATCAGTTTCAGTTTAAGGTCACATCACAACGGACCATCACTATTTAATATTATTGTGGTGTGTGTTCTTTAGAATTGTCTGATTTATTTCCCGCTTCCTTTGTGCCAGCTCGTTTGACCCGTTGATCTAGTGGTCTTCATCAATTCGCTGTTCTACATCTTCCTATTCCAGTAGTTTCTTTCCAAGAATCGCGAACGCATGGAAATCTATTCCTGCTGACTGTTTTCCTCCTATCTTGTTTTTTTTTCAGGATTAAAGTCAATAGGCGTTTCGGAATTTTAGATGAGGATTGAACATTTTTATTATTTGGATTATTCGAACTACTGTTCTCATCGTGGATGTTATCCTCACAACGTTTCGACCGATGTAACCTCCGATTGTTGTTATATCAGTGGATAGAAAGGCGTATTAATCTCATTAGGACACATATGACAGAGTTTACAAAAAGCCTGGCCACATTCTGACACTGGGGTCTCATTTGCTCAGGTGCCCGAACCTTGTGTCTAAATAAGGTATGGTTCGGTTCGGTTGTGGAAAGCCGCCATTCTGCACTCTGTCTATAACCTTCTAGAGTCCCCTCTTGGGGAAGCTGGACCCACCCCTCGTTAAACTGACAAATTCTTTGGTAGAAGAACCGTGCCCCCCCCTCGCCACAAAAAAAAAAACAGACAAAATGCGGGTTGTAATAAAAAAAAAATTTTTTTTATTACTTACTCAAGAAGAAAAGATGCATTCATGTCATTAAAAATATCTTTACCCTTATATCTAATAGGCCTAAAATACCTAATAGGCCTAAACTACCTAATAGCCCTAAAATACCTAATAGCCCTAAAATACCTAATAGCCCTAAAATACCTAATAGGCCTAAAATACCTAATAGGCCTAAAATCACACAGATAGGTGTCCACCATTCTGCAATGCGTTCCAGTGGCATTTATCCTGCATTTTGTACAGATGGCAGAAAATTTCAATGGTTTGAGTATGTGCCTTGACGAAGTTAGTCCCTGGACCCAAATCCTAACCCGATGCATGTCTAGACATGACGCACAAAAGTAATTCAAGGGCATGTGAGCGCACTGTGCATGACTTCACAGGCTATTTTCTTTTGTAAGTGGCGGGGCTTTTATACAGACGATCCAAACTGATTCAAACCTTGCTACAATGGGAAGCGAGTAAATACTATAATATAGTTCTGTTTCTCTTTTGATTTCAGTCTGACGTCGAAATGACTCAACTCCTGCAATCCATCAACCGCGTAAACGCTGCCCAACACGGAAGTGTCCGCCATTTTGAATCGCATATTTTCTTCGACGGCGGTGTCAAAGAAACGCAACCAACCGAATTCGCTTTGCAATTGCTCTCCTTGCTCCCCATCAATTTAGGTAGGGTCGCTTAACGCGTATTTCACGTTTTATTCTTTTTACTAGCAGGGTAACCCGGCATTGCCCGTGCATAATATTAAACAAAATGACATTGATGAATAATCTAATTCGGAAGCTTAGAAGAAAAAAAGTACTTATCCAGAAGTACGGAGACATTCGAAAAAACAAAAAAATAAAAAACAAACTGAAGAATATCTGTTTGATGTACGTCCAGGACCGGCGGGACAGTTATAAAACTGGGGGGGGGGGGCTCTCCTAAAAAGTGGGGGGGGGGCGGTTAAACACATGCATATATAACTTCATTATTGATGACCGTAAAGTGGGGGGGGCAAGTCAAAATGTGGGGGAGGGTTGAGCCATCTCCCTGCCCTGCCCCCCCCCCTGCTCCCCCGGTGCCGCCGTCCATGTTATCTCCCTTGAATATCTCTCGTAGCCGCGCTAATACAGACATAACGTCAAAGTCCATTGCTATCGGACGATGAAAAGGAAAAAAAAGAAGAAAAACAATTTGCTTTGACAATGAAAATTTTAATTTTTGAAAGCTCAGATTAAAATAAATAAAATTTTATGAATAAATATAATTTATAAATAACATTTTATAAATAAATATAATTTATAAATAAAAATTTTATAAATAAATATAATTTATAAATAAAATTTTATTTATAAATATAAAATGTTATTTATAAATTATATTTATTTATAAAATGTTATTTATTTTAACAATACACATTGTTATGTTTTTTCAAAAAATATTTATAAAAATTTTATATCATATATAAACACAGTATATATATATATATGGGAAAAAAAGAAACAATGTTTCAGACAATATGTAAAAATAAAAATGGAATAAAGAATAAGCAATTCAACAACTAACAAAAATAAACTCAAAAACTCATGTTGTAAAGTTCCACCGAGATATTATCGGTGGAACTTTACAACATGAGTTTTTGAGTTTATTTTTGTTAGTTGTTGAATTGCTTATTCTTTATTCCATTTTTATTTTTACATATATATATATATACAAATCTCTCTATATATACAATATCTATAATTGTGCAGAATATATACTATGAATAGACAGATTAAATTCTCTTATATTTCATCAGATAGACTATTATTTCTGAATTCGGCCATTATATGTCTTCTTTTATACGTTCCTTCAATTTCTTTTTCGGATTTCATTAGACATCAAACTTGCTGATTGCCAGCAGATAAAAACCCCTTATGGTTTGTGTTTGGCTTGGAAATTACCGGCGCCGGCGGGAAGGAATCAGATGAAATTATGCATTCATTTCAAAGACAACTTGAAGGTAAGTACAGCAAAGTGAAGATGCGAAAAGATAAGACACATGAAACAGGATTCTGCTTACAATAATAGGTCTAAACACAGATAACTATTTATAGTAACCAAAAAACTAAAGAGTTCCAAAGCAAGGGAGATAATCTCTGACAAGGGACTTAAGCCATGGTTACTTATTATCTATTTACTTATCACTTATTTATCTACCTCCCACAAAGTAAAATGTAACACAAGATCGGAAAGTGGGATTTGATAAGTCAGCACCCTAGAGCAGGGGCGGGCAACCTCCGGCCCGCGGGCCACATCCGACCCGCGAAGGCTTAGCGTCCGGCCCGCCACCCTGCTATGCTTGATTATTGCAATCCGGCCAGCGGAGGTCCCAGTAAAACTCATATCATTTTGTGACATAGACGTAAAAGTAGGTTTCAATTAAGATTTACAGTGGGATAAAAATGTATAAATATCAGCGAGCGATGATGCATGTATATTTCATTTTTCTTTAACTATTAATTTCACATCCGTGGCCTGAGATAAAAATACAAAAAGAGAAAGAGAGAGGCAAAGAATGAAACGTGAGACGAGGAAAGGGCATGAAACAGAGACATTATGTGAGGATCAAAACGAATGCTGGATCAACTTGCTACTTCCCCCGTCATTATTTTTTATGGTTCCAAAATGGCTCTTCGTCGATGGCTTTTGTAACATCACATAGAGAAGTCTCTTGAGAAAAAAAAATCAGATTTGTAGAGTGTTCAATGTAATTTTTGTACAACTTATTCATGTAAACAAAATATAGTAATTCTGAGATTTCGTTTTTCACTCCGGCCCGTGATCGCCTTCCTAAAGTCTCATCTGGCCCTCACTCTAAAAAGGTTGCCCGCCCCTGCTCTAGAGGAAGAGCACTTGTGACCCTCAAAAAATGCCTGGGCACCTCGTCGGCATTCCGCGGTAGCGGCGCCTCAGGCGATTAGCAATAAACTAACCCCTTCTCAAAGGGTGAGAAGGCAAATCCTGGGAGGATCGACCTCCTAGAACTGCACAGGACAAACCCATAGACCGGCGGAATCAAGCTCCGAAGGCCAAGACAATGCCGGTCTATAGGGTGTAGTATCTATCGGAACAGATACTACACTTTGATCCTGGCCAAAAGGCCAAGAATAACAGGTCTAACCACAGATAACTATTTATAGTTACCAAAAAACTAAAGATGGAACTCTTTAGTTTTTTGATAACTATAAAGCCGGGGAGATAATCTCCGACAAGGGAGTTAAGACATGGTTATTTATTAGAATATCGTTTGGCGTGGAAAGTTATCGACTCCTGCTGAATAGAATCAACTTGAATTCTGTATTCATAAAAAAACCCAAAAGACTTGAAGATAAACACTGCACTATAAATACGCCACCATTATGAGACTTATAGAGCATTATTCATTATTTCTTTCCGTAAAACATATCAGAAAATGTGGCACAGGGACATTATTTAGGCGAATGAGGTTTGTTGGTCATAAATTTATTTAACATGTTAGTATCGGTAATGCTGTCACATCTTCTTGCCTCGAAGAATACAAAATCAAATTTGTAATCTAATGGAGGCTGATTTCTACCGCTCATTACAAAAGAAACGTTGCCAGTCTTTCTCTACTCGGTCGTTATTTCTATGAAAAGTACTCGACTGAGCTACACTCTCATGTGTGGTTTAATTTTTTAGCTTTAAATATTAAAATCATTTATGGAAATCTTTAAACTGTTCGAAATAGTAAAATAAGATTATGACTAAATTGTTTTAGTATTTATTTCAAATAGTTAAGACTAATAAACTCTCTCAAATAAATTTAATATATTTTATAAAAAATTTATACTATTTTAAAGATTTTTTATAAGTAATTTATACTATTTTAAAGAATTGTGTTGTTCTAATCACTGGCAATTTTCCCCATAATCTGAAAATTCATACTTACCTCCCTTTGACTGGAAAGTTTTCTTGATACAATTACATTCTTTAACTCCTTTTCTATACATTTTTATGAAGTGGCCATCTTGGAAAAGTAAAAAAATTCCTTTGTTCAACATTGTTTCTTCTGATGATAAACTGAATTTCAAAAGTAATTATTTACAACAATAATGTGACAATTTATTTATTTTTTCGGTCTATGTAGGTCTGTATATATATTTCTTGAATGTCTTTTTTAGGTCAAAAACAAGAAAAGATGGAGTCAAATAATGTATATGTCTTACGTGTTGGATTTTTTACTGAAGGAAGAAACAAGCGGTAAGTCATACATATTAAAGGAAATAATATGATTTGAACAAGAATACATGTGACCGTGATGTCATGCCAAGGACATATTTTACTTAGTCCCTTTATTTTGACATTTTTTGTTTTGTTTTCGGACTGGTTTGTTTTCCAATGGGTGATATCTGTATTGTAATTGCTAAAATCTATATGCTGATAAGGAAAATTATATAAATACTCTGATGTAATACTCTGTGTTAATAAAGGTTTTTCTAGAATGCGTGAACATATGGATAGACATTGTTAGGTTTTTATTTTCACAACTTGATATATAAAATTTTAATTAAATATGTTATAGATTTTGTAATCTACCGACTTATTATTATACAGGGTGATTGGAAAGTAACTCCCTATACTTGTAAGTTATATATATATATATATATATATATATATATATATATATATATATATATATATATATATATATATATATATATATATATATATACAGGGTGATTGGAAAGTAACTCCCTATACTTGTGAATTATACTTGTAACTTATATATATATATATATATATATATATATATTTTAATATATATATATATATATATATATATATATATATATATATATATATATATATATATATATATATAGGGTGATTGGAAAGTAACGTGCTATACTTGTGAGTTATTACTGAAATATAATTCTTACAAGAAATAAATGGGGGGGGGGGGAGCAAGAGTTATGAATTATTCGTTATTTTTTCTTTTAGTCCTCACATTTCACGAGCGATATTTTTTGAAAATGGGGGAAAAATGTTGTTTTTCTGGTTCGGCTGCTGTTTTCAATACTCTCATAGTATTCATCACCATTGATTTGTCAATCTATCTATCTTGTTAACCCTAATCTTCGAGTGGGTGTTTTAGCCTTGATATGTGTTGATTCATTAGTAAAAAAAAGACAAAAGAAAAGAAAAGTTCCCTGTGAAATCAGTTGATGGAGTTTCCAGGCATCTTTAGAAGTTGGTGGCGATTACTGGTACCCATATCGAATTTTGAATAAAACCCCATGCTATACACTTTCTTATACTTATTTCTTGTAAAATTTATTTTTCAGTAATAAATTATAAGTACTTAAAAATAAGGAGTTACTTTTCATTCATATAGACCAGTGGCGATTTGTAAACCGGGTTCGTGCCCTCCGACCGACGTGAATCAACATCCCCTACACTGAAGATTGTGTAAGCATGAAACATCAATGTCTGTAGGTAAAAATAATTAGTATTTACTTAAAAATATAATTATAGCCCTCCCCCTTTACACTCGGATTGGTGCACTCTGAGAGAATTAATAAACGAGCAGTAATACGATGGCTTAAAAGCGACATTCCGATCCCGTTTGTTGTTGTTGTCGAATCACTTTCAACTGCTCATGATAAGCGCTCGCCGATTTGGCGTTTTTAGATTTAAATCCCTCCTAATTGTCATGTGAATTGGCGCCGGCCGAGGGGAAAGACACCCAACTACGAATCAGTGGCGATTTGTAAAAACCGGGTTCATGCCCTCCGACCAACGTGAATTGACGTCCCCTACACCGAAGCATGAAACATCGATGTCTTTAGGTAAAGATAATTAATATTTACTTAAAAAATATAAAATATATATATATATATATATATATATATATAGGGTATATGAAAAGTAACTCCCTATTATTAAGTGCTGGTAATTTATTACTGAAAAATAATTTATGTTTAACGTTTTTTTTTTTAAACTTAGTTCACCCCAAACAAGGAAGTTGCTACTGAGAATTAGGGTGAAAGTTTAGGGCGTCATCCTAAATTGGGAGCTGTGCAGCTAGATGCTTGTTCACATTAGTTTTAAATTTCTGCATGTCGGCACAGTCTGGGAAACAGGGAGCAGGGAGGGAGTGCCAAAGGCCAGTAGCTCGAGCAAAGAAGCTATTGTAGTAGAAGGCTCTCTCCGGCATCTGGGGACCTCCACAGTGAATGGATTGGATTTAGCTGATTGTCGGGTTGGTTTAGTGTATTTATGGCGAGGGGCAACAGAGCAGCAAGTTCATCGGAGCACATTCCATTGAAGTACTTGTAAAACAAGCACAAGGATGCAACATTGCAGCGATGAGACAGGGGTTGGAGCTTGGTGGATAGTCAGGGATCTATTAGATTAGAGACTCTTTTTTGAACCTTGTTTAAGTGGATGATGCACCAGCCCAGATGTGACAACAATACTCCATGCATTTATGGATGGTGGCTTTGTAGAGATATGGGATAATGTCAGGTGTGAGAAGTTTTCTAACACGGTAGAGGGAGCCCATTTTCTTTGTAGCAGCATTGGCAATGTTTTATATGAATGTATTCTAATTCATATTACCTGTGAATGTTAGACCAATGAGTTTTATGTGTGACTCTTAGGTTTGAGGGTGTTATTTGCCACGACAATCGGTGGTTGAAGAGGTTTCTTTTAGTTGTTGATGGAAAGGAGCTTTGTCTTAGCAGCATTTAATGCTACCATCCATTTTTGACCCTATTCCACTACGGACTGGAGGTCACTTTCTAAGGATTCAGCCATTGCATCGGATATGTGCGCGTCCATTTTTTACATATGATGAGAGTAGAGCATGGTGTTCTCAGCAAATATACCCATCTAAGACACAATGTCATCAGGGAGGTCATTTATGAAAACCAGAAAAAATAAAGGTCCAACGCTCGATCCGTGGGGTACATCTGCATTCATGTCATGTGTTTTGGATGAACGGCTATCGAGGACAACCTGGATCATTCTATTGGAAAGGAAGGATAGAATTATATTAAATATTCATCCAGTAATACCATATGAGTGAATTTCTAGTAGAAGCCCTTTATGCCAGACCTTGTCCAGTGTATGGTATATGCGTTCAGAGATGACCGTTAAGATATCCGCTGTAGATCGTACTTGCCTAAACCACACTGATGGTCAGAAAGAAGTTTAGCATTAACTAGGTGGCGGACTATCGCTAGATTGATTGAGGATTCAAAGATTTTTGCGAATAGATGGAGTAGGGTAAGTTGTATGAAGGTAAGTTCTGTCTCCAGAATTTAGCAAGCTTCACCTGCCTTGTCCAGTGTATGGTATATGTGTTCAGAGATGACCGTTAGAATATCTGCGGTAGATCGTGCTTGTCTAAATCCTTATTGATGATCAGAAAGAAGTTTAGCATTAACTAGGTACCAGACTATCGCTAGATTGATTAATGATTCAAAGAGTTAAGCAGAGATCGGGAGTAGACTGATTGGGCGATAGTTCTGAGGGTTTGTTCTTTTCCCAGAATTCTTGAAGACTGGTACCACAGAGGCAATTTTCCAGCTATCAGGAAAGCAAGATTCGGCAAGATATTTGTTGTAGAGTTTGGAGAAAACAAGGGCCAGTTCTGCAGAGCATTTCTTTATTACTATTACTGGTATAATATTAGGCTCACATGCTTTGGAGGTGTCACGGTTATTTATTATGTCCCGGACATGAGATGGAGTGATGGGCAGGTTAAGTGTGGCTTCAGTTCCCAATGGGAAATTTGGGAAGAAGTGGTTTGTGAAGTCCAAAGTGGAGTTTGAGGCGAAATGCTGAGCAAGTAGTTCAGCCTTGTCAGTTGCTGTGCAAACGACATCATTGTCAATACAATTTTATCCTGTGACGTTAATTCCAGCGTCGTAAAATTTAAATTGTTAACGTTTTTCCTGGAACAATGCAAGACATTTCTTTTGGCGTCTAAATGACAACGTGCACGTTTCTCGGTTATCTTTTGAAATTCTCTTCTTTTCTCAGCTTTTTTTGTTCATTTGCTTTTGTCAATTGATAATTCGATGAAGAATCAAAAACGTTCGTGATACATATGGAACATACATTATTTTTTTATTTTAACATAAAAAAGATCATTAAAAAGTGATAATTAAGAGTAAAATTCTGTTATTTTTAACAATTTTATATATATATATATATATATATATACATCTCTCTCTCTCTCTCTCTCTCTCTCTCTCTCTCTATATATATATATATATATATATATATATATATATATATATATATATGAAATAATGCACTCATTTTGTTCTTTACAGTTACTGACCTGTTTTTGTTAAAAATTAAACAAACTATTTTTCAGGTCAATCCGAAATCGAGGGGTTCATTCTGACCACCGACGCTGATGTGTTCTTTACGCCGGACTCAGTGGAGGCTCTGATGGATCTGATGACTCGAGATGAAAACGTCGGCGCCGTCTGTGCCCGGACGCACCCATTAGGGGACGGGCCCATCGTGTGGTATCAAGTTTTCGAGTACGCCATCGGCCATTGGTTTCAAAAGGTTAGTAAAGCCAGGAAATAAGTTATGAGAAATATGAATGTAACTGAACCCCGTTTTTTGAACTATCTCTCCAGTCGGGATGAAGCCTCTAATAAACTAGAGGCGAAATATCGATCCCTACCCCCCACACACATATATATATATATATACATATATATATATATTGTAATATCGAAAATTATTTCTGACAGCATGTTATGTATTTATTAAAATTAATTTATAAGCATTTCTTTTGATGTTAATGTTTTCACTGGTAATAGAAATTACTAAAGAATTAATGGATGGCTATTTAGAGCTTCTAAAATTCTCTTCTGTCTCCAGTTCTATTTGTTCATTTGCTTTTTTTTCTTTTTTTAAAAACATATTTCACCCCAAAATAGGTAGGCCGCCACTGTAGATGTAAGGGGCTACTGAGAATTAGGGTGTAAATATTGGGTCTCATCCTAAGTTGGGAGCTGTGCAGCGAGATGTCTGTCTACATTAGTTTTAAACTTCTGCATGTCGGTACTGTCGAAGAAACAAGGAGCAGGGAGGGAGTTCCAGAGGCCGGCAGCACGAGAAAAAGAAGCTATTGCAGTAGAAGGCTCTCTCCGACATCTGGGGTCCCCAACAGTGAATGGATGATGGGATTTAGCTGATTGTCGGATAATTCGACGAAGAATCGAAAACGTTCGTGACACATATGGGACCTTAATTAATTTTTTTTATTTTAATACAAAAAAACATCAGAAAAATGTTAAAAATAAAAAAAGGTATAATGAAACAGACGAATTCTGTTATTTTTGACAATGTTTGCATAAATGAGAAAATGCTGCCTAAATACACACACACAATATATTATTTTATGTAGTTCAATACCACAGCATTATCACAGAGGACAGGTTCACGTCATTTTTTCCAACTTATTTTTCTTATTTCGCAGACAATTGTTTCAGCTAACATCAAGTTATTTGTAAAATGCGCCTATGCATTTATTTATGAATATTGACTGTAATTTCGGGCTATAATTGCCAACTTTAAAAAAGTTTTTAAAATTTGTTTTGTACAATTTGCACTGAGGATAGCCACACCAATAAATAAATAGATGCATAGGAGCATTTTACAAATATCTTGATGTTAGCCGAAACAATTGTCTGCGAAATAAAAAATAAGTTGTAGAAAATGACGTGAATCTGTCCTCTGTGATATTAATGTGGTATTGAACTACATAAAAATACTAAATATAGCATAGTTTTAGCTTTAAACTATTGAGCTATTATAAATACTTTGTGTCACAAAAATTAAAAAAATACACACACACACATATATATATATAAATAAAATAGAACCCACCATTAAATTTACCTTTGAAAAAGAATATGATAACTGCATTCCCTTTCTTGACATTCTACTAATAAACAAAAATAACAATTTATCCTATAAAGTTTACCGTAAAGCTACCAATAAGAATGATTATGTTCATTTTTATTCGCACTATAATAACAAAGTAAAATCAGGCATTATAATTGGTTTCTACCTCAGAGCACTTAGAATATGTAGCAAAGAACATCTAAATGAAGAATATAAATACATTGAACACACCCTCAAAACACTACAGCACCCAATGTATTTTATACAAAACTCAAAGAAAAAGCTCTGCAAATTCACTCAAACAATCAACTCATCTATAATACATAGACATATAGCTCTACCGACTTTAAACTATAATCCATCGCCAAATGCTATCAGTTATCATAAAGAAGATTACCGGAATAGTCTGATAAGGGTTGATATGTCGCAAAACTAATCAAAGCTGAAAATAAAACTAGATAATAATACATAGAGGAGTATTAGAAGTCACAATTTTTATAAATTTTGTTTTCGATATAGCAAATCTTACTTGATTAGGCAAAACATCAACACTGTGATGTAATGTGTGTGACCGTGTCTCAATATATTTCGAGGAAGACCTCTTTGTCAAATGGTGGGTGTTTCCAATCTCAAAAACACGTGTGGAATAATAATCGTGTGGATAATAATCTCTCAGAATATCGTATACATATTTTTCGTTTTTATTTATTTTTTTCTGGTGCAGGCGTCCGAACACGTGCTCGGGTCGGTGTTGTGCAGCCCGGGTTGCTTCAGCGTCTACCGATGTAAGGCAATCATGGACATCCTACCTGCGTATTCGACCACCGTCAACCACGCCTTCGATTTTCTCATTAAAGACATGGGTGAAGATAGGTGGTTTTGTACACTGATGGTAAGTTATTTTCTGGAAAAAAGGTAATATTCAGTCGGCCGTTCTTTCTGTATCTGCCATGTTGATTCTAAGTAGTAATAGTAGTAGTGACTATAGAGCTGTTCTCCTTCTCTCTCTTTGTAGCATCTGTTGTAATCGTTGTTTAGTAAAGAGGTTGGCAACAAACATATAACAACAACAGCACACATTTTTGGAATTGGGTTTTAATAATCTTTTTTAGTGTAGATTTATTACACAGAATTCATATTTCACAGTATTAATACATTGTATTAACCTTCCCCGCTCACCGAGGGAGGAGGGTAAGAGCCATCCGAAAATACCCTTGCTTCCTTCTCAAGTAAAACCCAAGAGAGCGTCTCTAGTTTTCTATCTGTAAGTATCTAGTTTCTTACATGATTTCCGGAGAGCTATTTTCACTGTTTTCTAAGCGACGTGTCATCAGTTCTACTTGAATAAATATGAGGCCCTTCATATGTACAGAGTCTGTTGTCTTGGTTAGTATCGGTTTCACACTTCATATCTTAACAACACACGCACGCACAAAGAAATATATCGAGAGAGTTGCAATGCCTACTAGACACAATTCCCGAATATTTTCGGTCTCTATGTATAGGGATATGTCAGGATATCCCGACATGAGGAATTTCCTTATTTAAAAGTAAAAGTAAAAGTAAAATAGTATTCGAAGTCCAAATAAAATCATCTCGGCATGGCTACACACTGGCTCAGATGAGGAAAGTAATGGTGCACATTCTCTTAGTGATTCTACCACAAGTAACAAGCTGGATACTTGACTAGATCATATCAAAAAGGTAATATTCAACTGTGCGTTGTCTCTGTATCTCCATGTCGTTTCTCAGTAGTTAATGTAGAGTTTTCTATCTCTCTCTTTCTCTTTCTTTGTAGCAGAAGTTGTAATCGTTGTAATCGTTGTTTAGTATAGAGGTTTGCAACGAGCATATAACAACAAAAGCACACATTTTTGATTCTGGTTTTAGTAATCTTTTTTAGTGTAGATTTATTACACATGATTAGAATTACACAGTATTCATACACAGTTTAAGCCTGGCTCATATACGTAATTCCCCTTTTAATTCATCGTTTTCGAAGCGATGTCAACAACATTATATAGCATTAATTTAATGTTTTCTTCTCTTCGAAGTTGGCTATCATCATAATCGTTCAGCTTGAACCACGTTCGTCGCATTGTTGTTGGTTCTTGCTCATATCGTAGTAATATGGGTTAAAACCCCGGAAATCTAAAATCAAATTCTTAAGAGATTGTTTTTCCTCGATTGAAAAGGAAAACATAAACATCACGATTGTTCTGATGCTAAAGAAATGTAGTTAATTGTGCAGACAATACGTTTATTTTCTGAAGGGGGGGGGGGGCATTGGTCCTATTTAATTTGATCATTTAACTCATTTGGGTTAACCGCCCAAATGTTTTATTTTCAAAAGTCCTTCTTTCTCCATATTACGTCATTTGTTCACCCAGTTGTCTCCCCTAACTTCCATTTCCACACTTTTCAACTGTTAACCTTTTGACCCCAGCCCATTGCCCCTTTTGTGGCTTGCCCATCTGCAATAACATATATTTCACCAGATATTTTACAAAAGGAAATTAAAACATATTTAAAACTAGTGGACATACCCAACAATCAACATATAACACTGAGATATTTGACTGCAAAGTTTTGCCAACTATAAGTGGCTCATAAATTGGAATGCCATTATTTTGTCCTTTAGTCCTCACACATCATGAGCGATGTTTCTGACAAAAGGGGAAGAATTGCTGTTTTCTGGGTCGGAATCTAGCATCCGTCTAACATGAAGTAGTATTGTTTTTTTATTAGCTTTTTACGTCAAGTGCCTTCATATTTTGTCTGGAGCGAGTTTCCTAATATATATATATATATATATATATATATATATATATATATATATATATATATATATATATATATATATGATTGCCACTTCTTTACAGAAGGTCGTCATCCCTACAAAGATTGCAATGTCCGATTGTTGTCGCGCATATTTTCAGCAGGCCCGGTTTATTTTTACATGGTCTTCATCTTGTAAGGATATCTGTACATGTAGATGGCCATATATATATATATATATATATATATATATATATATATATATATATATATAACATAAAATATAATAACACGAAATCACATAATTGTCGATGCAATAATTTATTTCAACCGTGCGGTTTTTTTCAAGCATCACTCAGACAATTACATTTTTGAGACTGATAGAAAATTGAATTTCCCTACGACAATTACAAGGAATTCAATTTTCTATCAGTCTCAAAAATGTAATTGTCTGAGTGATGCTTGAAAAAACCGCACGGTTGAAATAAATTATTGCATCGATAATTAAGTGATTTCGTGTTATTATATTTTATGTTATTCTTGCTCTGTTTACTACATTGAGCTCTCATACCCAGATTTCCTCCTGGAATTATCCCATTATAACACAAATATATATATATATATATATATATATATATATATATATATATATATATATAAAAATATTAATTATTTTAATACCTACAGACATCGATGTTTCATGCTAACGCAATCTTCAGTGCAGGAAGTTAATTCTCAACGGTCGCGGGCGCGAACCCTGATCACAAATCGCCACTGATTCGCAGTCAAGAGTCTTAACCCCTCGGCCATAGGGAATTAGTTAATAATTAAGGAGGAATTTAGCAGAAAGACCCGACGTTGCTCGGGATACAATGAGGATGACTACTATGTAATTTTCACACTGCTCATAACACGATATTAATTTCTTTGTTTTTGTTGCCCCCTCCTCCCGTTTCGCCTCCTAATATAGTCGGAAGAAGCTGAAATGTTGGAAAATTTCCCTGAATTAGTGTCTTATACATGTGGATTGAATTTCATTAAAATCAGATATACGTATTTGAAGTTTTTAGCAAGCTCTGACCCCATAGATAACTTAGAGGTGGGGGCACGTAGATATTCGGCACATAGATAGCACTTAGAGATTCAGAACCACTTCCATTGTCTTCTTCAGAGAATGTTATACTTATGATGTAATTATTTTTAAAAGTTAAGATTCCAAATAACTGGTTCATGCATGGTCAGAAACTAACCCCTATAAACTGACCCCTATAAACTGACCCCTATAAACATATCCGAACACAACATTGCTTATTCACAATTCCCTCTTAACTATTTTCCACTGGAATCTTTCCGAACTAGAAATAAGAATTCTCTACAAAAATGAGTCATATACATATACATATACTGTATATGAAGAATAAAAGAAACAATGTTTTAGACAAAATGTAAAATAAAAATGGAATAAAGGATAAGAAAATCAACAACTAGCAAAAATATAAACTCAAAAACACATATTGGATAGTTCTACCAACTGATGATGATTGTCCTAACAATTGAAATATTTTGGTAGAACTATTCAATATGTGTTTTTGAGTTTATATTTTTGCGAGTTGTTGAGTTGCTTATCCTTTATTCCATATACTGTATATATAGTTATATACAGCGTGTCAGATCGGACACGTTGTAGGCCATAACTCGAATTGCAAACGAAGATTGACGATCTAACTGTTTTAACCCCAAGTGACGAATTGCTACCGTTCTACAATGGCCCTTTTTTGCACGAATGAAGATTAAGGGAAGATTGGCGCTAACACCATGCCTACTGAAGGGACGTAGATGACTGATGAGAGGTACGACAAGACCCGAGAAATTACTGGGCCTCTGTTTAAGGGCTGTCCACTCACAACCGCAGGTCGACTTAAAACAACAAAGTCAAGTGTATTGTTTGGCGTCGGACTATTGTCCTCATTAATGTCGATGATTATATTTATACACCGTTTCTAAACTTCTAAATGTATAATACACCTGTAGAACACCGGTGGGCATATTGGACAAACCCTAACCCTTACCCTTACCCTAACACCAGCAGAACACCAGTGAGCATATTGGACGAACCCTAACCCTTACCCTAACACCAGCAGAACACCAGTGGGCATATTGGACGAACCCTAACCCTAACCCTTACCCTAACACCAGCAGAACACCAGTGGGCATATTGGACGAACCCTAACCCTAACCCTAACACTCGCAGAACACCGGGGGGGAGCATATTGGACGAATTATAGTAGATGTAAATACGAGCGTCGATGAGGACAATATTCCAAAGAAAAGCGGTGAAGTAGAGACTGGCGTGGTATGATGACTCGGCATGCTGGGTTCGAATTCTGTCACATCCATAGTAGCATTTTCACTATGGATATTGGCGACCTCTACGTGGTACCGCTTGTGTGTACCTCGTTCGAAAAAAAAGATTCGTGGAAATCGATGTCAACAACAGTTTCAAGCAAGTTTTAAAAAATATTTAAATGCTCAGTCATACGGAAAGAAGAACATACATCCGCAGATGGCCGGTGAGCACATCGGCCGAATTATAGTCGAAATACAAATATCAGCGTTGATGAGGACAATAGTCAGAAGAAATATAATTTAACTAATGATAAACTCCCCCCCCCCCAAAAAAAAATCTGATTAGGATATTAGTTCCAGAAATTCGTTTAACAACGAATTTAACATCATTTCAATTGCAGTTCATTGGCAGATTTTGTTTGTCCTCGGATATCAAGGAGAAGCTTTGTCGATCATTCGGTCGGCGAAACGGTCACGATTTCGTTTAAAGTAGTTTTTTCATCGCTAAACGCATCTGACGCATCTGATTTTAGATGCGTACAAACATCGTTATAAACGGTCATTTGCGTCGGTCGGTTTGCCAGGCTTACGTTTAAAACAACATTTTCATTGGGTTGTCTAATTTAAGTTTGAATTACATTTTTAATGCGTCCACGAATCTCTAAAAGAAGCGCTGAACGTCCATCAGTGGATGGTCCGTCGGTCATGGTTATTTTGAAATAGCGATAAACGTTACTATTGGCGACATAAAAGATTTTAAAGAAATTACAGTTGGGAAATTAGTCAAAAATAAGTTATTTTGGTTCACCTACTTATGTGTGACGTATTTGCGTAACAATATTTAATAGGAAATATCAGAATGCGAAATTAGCGTAAATATTGATCGTGAGTAAGTAATCATCCATTAGCCATGTTATTTTTTCCGGAAGCAAAGTATATGAGCGGACCGGAAGGGACTAAGACAAATATGGGCTGGATACTTGGCTTCTACATTTAAAACTTTAATTGAAGACGATTAATCGCAAGTGGGTTCTTTGATATGACAGAGACGCGGTAGAAAATGAAGGTGGCTTTTGGTTTAGGAGCACAAATAAACGATAATACTTGGCTACTGCATTTTAAACTTTAATTCAAGCCATTAATTTTTAAATGATTCACACGCGCCTCTGTCATATCAAAGAACTCACTTTTAATTTATGTCTTTTTTAGTAGATAAACTAAAATAAATAATTTTGGGACGAATTTTCCGACTGCATTTCCTTTAAGATCATTATCGAAATAGCATTTCCTCTGGTCTGTCACGCTTAAGTTTGAAGCAGCATTTCCCCTGGTCTGTCACGAGTGAGTTTGAAATAACATTTTCTTTGGTCTGTCACGCTTAAGTTTGAAGCAGCATTCCCCTGGTCTGTCATGAGTGAGTTTAAAATAACATTTTCTTTGGTCTGTCACACTTAAATCCAACGTCTATCCATGAGAGTCTCCCTTCTATCGGCCGATCGGTCTGTCACACTTACATTTTCAACAGCTTTTTAATCGCTAAACGCGCAGATTAAATGGGCGCATCTCACGCCTGTAACCAGTCACGTTCTTTTATTTTTCATCGCAGATCCAAAGTGGTTGGCGTATTGATTATTGTGCCGTTGCCAGCAACCGAACTCACTGCCCAGACAACTTTGACGAATTCTTCAAGCAAAGGCGGCGGTGGATCGCATCGACCATTGCCAATCTAATGCTGGTCATCAAGGAATGGCGATTGTTAATCCGAAACAACCAACAAATCTCACCAGTTTTCATTCTTTACCAGGCAATTCTCTTGTTCTCAACACTAATCGGACCCAGCACGGTCATCCTCGTCGTCTCAGGTAACCCATAGAGTCATCGAATGTATTTTCTCGTTTTAATAACCCGAACTGGAGGAGGCATAGAAATTCAATGGTTAATTAAAAATATATATAATTTTACAAAATGTTTCAAAATATTTTTAGATGAAAATTGATCATTTGTATTATTTTGATTTTTCGGACTACTGTTCTCATCTTGGATGTTATTCCAAACGTTTCAGCCGATGTAACTTCCGACCTTATTCAGGTGCATCTGGCCAAACCCGTGAACCTTCATACATAAAGATTTCCGAATTCAACAAGACGCAACATCCGAAGAAGGTCGGAGTTTACATCGGTCATCTTATAAATTCTGCATGACTTTTAATTAAATTCTTTTTTTTAGATAGGCTTAAAAAATCTTTACTTTTCTTTATATTATTGCATGTTTTATTTAAAATAATATTCGATTAATAGTAAATTAAAATAAAAACTAACGTACAAGTCACATAGAGGCAGGAAACACACACATACACAGCCACACGAGAAGTGGTCACATACTTTTATTAATATATCGATTATGAAAACACTGTTTTACTTTTTCACTTTTCTATTCAGTTTTAACTGTTATGAAGAAACAATAATAATGATTGACGTACTAATAACATCAATGTTATAAACGAAATGATAACATCAACACTTATAAACATAGTTTAATAGAAATAAGTGATTACTAAATATGCAGAAAAGTAATGATAGATTTAAACGTGGATTCACATCTGAACGTTTATTGCGATTTGTGTGTGATTATTCAGTTCGCCATTTTGGAAAGTGTATTTGAGAAGTTCTGCAATCCTTGAACACAGAGAAAGCTAAAGGGAAGTAACTCAGTTAATTTGAAAAGTTGTTGCATTTTGATAAATATTTTAAGATGCCCCTAATAAAAATTTAACATTCACGGTGGCAAAGTGGTTAAAGACGCGGACTAAGGACCTGGTCTGACGGGTTCGAATCCAGTTCGTTCCACACTTTCATAAAAAAAAACACACCTGACCTTGTGTCTAACCTCATAGAGAAAAGGTAAATAAAATACTAAAACATCACCATACGAGGCTTGTCTAAAAGGTATCCGACCTTAGGCCAGAAAAATATTTCAAATACGTGACGGGGTTTGGACCCTAATCCCCTTCAAAGTAGGCCGCTTGTGCTTGCATACACTTAGCCCACCGATCCATCCACAGCCGGAAACACCTCTGGAAGTCTTCTTTTGGAACGGTGTTAGTTGTTTTATTTGACGGTATATCAGCTATTTTCCTGGTCATTTAGTGTCGAATCCAGTCGTTTTTGTGTTTTTCTTAATATTCAAATATAAATTTACGTATGGTGTAAATGTATACGCTGTTGTATATGAATAATTTGGCGATTAATGTGTTTCGTAGGCGTGAAAATCTATTGAATATTTTATATTCTTGCTTTTACGTTTTATCGATCACGTGTTCGGGTATATATATATATATATTCCTTTTCGCACAGGTGGTTTCCATTTTGCGTGACGATAGAAAGAGAAACGGAAAATAGTGAAGAAACCGTTACATTTATTCACAGACAAAACAAACGTAAAAAGAGGATCTGAAACATGTAAGGCGGTACTTAATGTGATATACGAAGGAAAGAATAGCAGGCATGAGTAATAAAGAAAGAATATATGACCGTCGCAATTACAATATGAAAAGAACATATGCTGCCAGGATCGAAGGGAGAGAAATACACGTGTGCAATGAAAGTAAATGTCATGGACGGCGGCACCGGGGGGGGGGGGGGGGTCTCAAGCCCCCCCCCACTTTTTAACTTGCCCCCCCCCCCTTTACGGTCATCAATAATGAAGTTATATATGCATGTGTTTAACCGCCCTCTCCCCACTTTTATAACTGTCCCGCCGGTCCTGATGTTACTTACGTCATGTTGTTATGACTGCTATCGGAAAATGCACCTGAAGGACTCAGCGTAAGAATTTGTAAACGCCATGCAAAATGAACAGCCGATTGGACCACGTCCGACAGTTTTGAATGACGCGCCAGAAAAGAGAACAGTCTTGTACTGAAATTCCCACACACGCAAAGAACACATTTTCTTAGCTTCCGAAAGAAGCGAGCGCATTATCTAATATTTGGCAAAATAAATCCAACGAGGTAACTCGGATATAAATCCAAGGGAGATAATTTTTTAATTATTTTTTTAAAATTAATTAAAAAAAAGTCTCATTCATCCCAGACAAGGCACATTTCCACTGGGGCGTAAGGGGCTAATATTAGAGACCATGCCTACAGGGTTGTAGAGAGTCGAGCAACTAGATGTCTGTTCGCATTTAATGTTTGTACAGTCAGGGAAGCAGGAATCGGGGAGGGAATTCCAAAGTCTAGCAATTCGAGGGAAGAAACTATTAGAGCAGATCACTTTCCGGCATCTAGGGACTTCTAAAATGAAGGGGTTGGATTTTGCTACTTGTCGGCTTATTCGGGTGTATTTACGTCGATAGGGCACAAGTGCTACGAGTTCGTCACAACACATTCCATTAAAGTATTTGTAAAACAAGCATACGGGTGCAACATTGCGGCGATGAAATAGGGGTTTCAGCTTTGTTTACCGTGCAGGACCTATTAGATTGGAGACTCTTTTTGGACTTTGTCTAAGAGGGAGAGATTAGTGGTTGGTGCACCAGCCCAGATGTGACAACAATACTCCATACATGAGCTAATGGTGGCTTTGTAGAGATACAGGATACTGTCAGGTGTGAGTAGTTTTCTAGCACGGTAAAGGGAGCCCACCTTCTTTGCTGCAGCCTTGTCAATATCTTCAATATATTTGTTCCAATTCATGTTGTTTGTGAATGTTAGGCCGAGGAGTTTGAACGTTAGATGATGAACTCTCAGGTAGAGTGTTATTATCCATGGTGGTTGAGAAGTTTCTTGTAATTGCTAGAAGAAACTTAGTCTTAGTAGCGTTAAATGTTACCATCCATTTACGTCACCATTCTATGACAGACTGGAGGTAATTTTCTAGGGTTTCAGCCATTGCCTTGGATATGTGTACATTCGTTTTTCCCACATTTTTGTTATAGAGCGTGGTGTCATCAGCAATTATACCCATCTCGGACACAATTTCATCAGGGAGGTCGTGTATGAATATCAGGAATAATAAAGGCCCAAGGGTCGATCCCTGAGGCACACCCGCATTTATATCACGGACAACCTGGATTTATCTCTTGTCTAAAATTGAGATAATTCTAAGTCAACAGGAGTATGTTTTGTAAATAGTGTGAAATTAATGAATTATCTTTAACCTATGAATGGGACCACGATAGATACTACAATTCCGGGTCAGAGAAGACCTGGGAATAATGTCGATTAAACGATGACACTACAATATTCAAAGCTCGGATGTACGAAGATTGGAAGTCGAGAATGATTGATTAATTAATAGGTTTGAGAAATAGGCAGGAAAATAAACGTCTGAGAAAGACGGATTTGACGAATAGGTTGGTCGAACACCTTACCCAAGGTTGTCCCAGATAATTTAGTGAGGAGGAAAGTGATTCCGGCTGATTAACTACCACTTCTACTAATACTCTTACTTAATGCACATAGCAAAAGATTCATGGTATAAAACACACTAAACGCGTTGCTATTTATACTCATAACTAAAAATATTTTGGGTTCATACCTTTCCCAACTTTATAAATACGTAATAGAAGACAGTGTGTGCCTGCTAGAATTCTAACTAACAGATCGCATAGTCAACATCGCTACGTTTGTCGTGAGATCTACAAACGTTTCAAACGAACACCAAAAAGCCAATGGCTTTAAGAGCTACCCTCTTTCTTTTTCCGAGTTCGTCGGGATACACTCTCCCCTTCACTTTCCAAAAACAAAGAAACGTTTAACACATTTTGGCTAAATAAGAATTTCGGCCAATAAGATTGAACCCTGGTCGATTTAAACCCCAAAACATATAGCGAGCCTGCGTCAAGTGCCTGATCCCAATATAAGTGCAAATCACA
>OY744522.1:200183758-200236258 GCA_963556195.1 Sepiola atlantica
TATTATACCGATTAAGGAAATTATAAGATGAATGTGAGTATAAGAAAGTGAGACATTTTGCTACCTTCTTTGTGGGAGTATGTATGGGAGAGAAGCAGTTTATTCGGATTAAATGTAATAATATATAAACTGGACGAAAAGTATGCATAGTTTCATGAAACACGCTTTAGGAATTACTGCTGGTGTTGAGTTGAAAAGATTTGCACAGGAAGTGTTCGGTTATTTACCTATAATATTTGAAGTTACACGGGAAATCGTCTTTACTTTATTAATATATATATATATACATATATATATATATATATATATATATATATATATATATATATATATATATATATATACATAAAGAAAGGCAAAATGCCTTCATAAAAACCATGTGTTAGATGCAGATATTTTTTATTAAAATCAAGATAAAAAGTCAAAACATTTTTCTTCTCTTCTTCATCTTGACTTTTTCTTATCTAATATTTCGCTTGATATAACAAGCCTCGACAGAGCTTTAGACAAATAAATGGTATTAACCTTTTTTTCGTAATAATCCTTCCTGGTCTTCTGGAAGTGGCGTCCGATGTTAAGTGGACTGACGGTGCAAATGTCTCTTTTAAATTAAACTTAAATCGCACATGGTCTCTGGTAGGTATGAATTTGGGAAAGTTAATTTTTTCAAGCATCTTTAGAATTTTAAACATAAAGAAAGATGCAAAATGCCTTCATAAAAACGATGTGTTAGATGCAGATATTTTTTATTAAAATCAAAATAACAAATCAAAACATTTTTTTTCTTCATCTTGACTTTTGTTTTATCTAATATTCATGTACTACAGCAGAAAAATCAAAGTGCTCGATCGTAGGTTCTACAAGAGCTAATATTAATTATTTTGTTTAAATACTATACATTGCTGTGTTTGTTGGGGATACCCGGGTTTCATCTATTTTGTCATCCTGGATTTAGGAGAAAATCCGGCTGGTTTCTATTCCAGAAAGATTCATCGGTTGTGTTCGGAGTGAATAATTCAAAGTGAAACTTGACTTTGAGCTATTCCCCCCCTAACAGTTACACCATCAACGCTGTCAAAGCAGCATCACGACCCGACGACTTAGAAGAGATACCTTTATACATAAAGCTGGAAATGTGTCGATATTCTTTTCTTTTTAGTTTGCCAAATGTCTGACGTTTATTTACGCCATAATCATGAGTGTTGTCGCCATCGGCACCGCCGTACAAATCACCAATGATATACAGCAAAACCAAGGTACGTTTGAGTCAGCCTTTTAATAGTGTCGACCTTTTTATGAAAACGATTTCGCTTTGAACATCTCTCTTTAAAATGTTTCAATTCTGATATTATCTACTTAAATAAATCTACAATTCTAATGTTATCCCCCTTTAAAAATCTTCAATTCTAATCTTATCCCCCTTTAAAAATCTTCAATTCTAATGTAATCCCTCTTTTAATTTTTTCAATTCTGATGTTATCCCCCTTTAAGAATCTTCAATTCTAATATAATTCCCGTTTTAAAAATCTTCAATTCTAATATAATTCCCCTTTAAGAATCTTCAATTCTAATATAATTCCCATTTAAAAATCTTCAATTCTAATATTATTCCACTTTAAAAATCTTCAATTCTAATATTATCCCTCTTTAAAAATGTTCAATTCTAATATTATTCCCATTTAAAAATCTTCAATTTTAATATTATCCCTCTTTAAAAATGTTCAATTCTAATATTATTTCCATTTAAAAATCTTCAATTCTAATATTATTCCACTTTAAAAATCTTCAATTCTAATATTATCCCTCTTTAAAAATCTTCAATCCTAATGTTATCTCCCTTTAAAAATCTTCAATTCTAATCTGATCTCTCTTTTTAAAATCTTCAGTTCTTATATTATCCCTCTTTTTTAATCTTCAATTTTAATATTATTTCCCTTTAAAACTTTTCGGCTCGAATATTGTCTCTATTTAAAAATCTTCAGTTCGAATATTATCTCCCTTTCAAAATATTTTGTTCGAATATTATCTCAATTTAAAAATATTTGGTTCAAATATTGTCTCCCTGTAAAAATCTTTGGTTCAAATATTGTCTCCCTTTAAAAATCTTTGGCTCAAATAGTATCTCAATTAAAAAATATTCAGTTAAAATATTATCTCAATTTAAAAACCTTCAGTTCGAATATTATCTCCCTTTAAAAATCTTAGGTTCGAATATTGTCTCCCTTTAATAATCTATGGTTTGAATAGAATCTCTATTTAAAAATCTTCAGTTCAAATATCTCAATTAAAATATTTTTGGTTCAAATATTGTATCCCTTTAAAAATCTTAGGTTCAAATATTGTCTCCCTTAAAAAATCTTCCGTTCGAATATTATCTCAATTTATAAATCTTCAGTTCGAATATTATTTCTCTTTAAAAACCTTCAGTTCGAATATTGTCTCCCTTTAAAAATCTTAGGTTCAAATATTGTCTCCCTTAAAAAATCTTCCGTTCGAATATTATTTCAATTAAAAAGTCTTCAGTTCGAATATTATCTCAATTTATAAATCTTCAGTTCGAATATTATTTCGCTTTAAAAACCTTCAGTTCGAATATTGTCTCCCTTTAAAAATCTTTGGTTCAAAAATTGTCTCACTTTAAATATCTTTGGTTCAAATATTGTCTCCCTTTAAAAATCTTTGGTTCAAATATTGTCTCCCTTTAAAAATCTTAGGTTCAAATATTGTCTCCCTTTAAAAACCTTCAGTTCGAATATTGTCTCCCTTTAAAAATCTTTGGTACAAATATTGTCTCCCTTTAAAAATCTTTGGTTCAAATATTGTCTCCCTTTAAAAATCTTAGGTTCGAATATTATCTCAATTTAAAAATCTTCCGTTCAATATTGTCTCCCTTTAAAAATCTTTGGTTCGAATAGTATCTCTATTTAAAAATCTTTCGTTCAAATATTGTCTCCCTTTAAAAATCTTTGGTACAAATAGTATCTTAATTTAAAAATCTTCAGTTCGAATATTATCTCAATCTAAAAATCTTCAGTTCGAATATTATTTCTCTTTAAAAATCTTAGGCACGGATATTGTCTCCCTTTTAAAAATCTTCAGTTCGAATAGTATCTCAATTTAAAAATCTTTGGATCGAATATTATTTCAATTAAAAAATCTTTGGATCGAATATTGTCTCCCTTTAAAAATCTTTGGTTCGAATATTATCTCAATTTAAAAATCTCCAATTCGAATATTATTTCTCTTTAAAAATCTTCAATTCGAATATTATTTCTCTTTAAAAATCTTCAATTCGAATATTATTTCTCTTTAAAAATCTTCAATTCGAATATTATTTCTCTTTAAAAATCTTCAATTCGAATAGTATTTCTCTTTAAAAAGAATCAATTCGAATAGTATCTCAATTTAAAAATCTTCAATTCGAATAGTATCTTAATTTAAAAATCTTCAATTCGAATAGTATCTCAATTTAAAAATCTTCAATTCGAATAGTATCTTAATTTAAAAATCTTCAATTCGAATAGTATCTCAATTTAAAAATCTTCAATTCGAATAGTATCTTAATTTAAAAATCTTCAATTCGAATAGTATCTCAATTTAAAAATCTTCTGTTCGAATATTATTTCTCTTTAAAAATCTTTGGTTCGAATAGTATCTCAATTTAAAAACCTTAAGTTGACTTCAGCAATATTTGGCCAGGAGAAAATCTAGAACCCTGGCCATTTAATAGAGGTCAAAGGCATTGGAAGTTCTGTGCACACTGTTTTGGGAAATAGGGTGCTTTACTAGAGGATATGTCTAAAGCTGGACAGTTAGTATTTGCTGTAAGTTTAGGAGAAAACGCTGACGCCTCCCTCAACGTTTTGCGGTACTAAAAGGTTATTTAGATATGGTAGCTTCAAAGACAAAAACATTGGAACCGCAAATATTGCCACCTACAGAAAGAAGGGGTTACTTCCATTAACTCAGAGTCCATCTTCAAATTCGTTTGTTGGAGACATTGGGTACAAGTGAAGAGGATCCTCCGAAATGGAGTTGGTTCAAAGATGGAGCAAATTTGGTTCCTATCATGAGGAACAAAGCTGCTGAATTGGACAACATCTTGATGATATTTTTTTGCAAATGTAAAGTTCCAACAAAAAGCGCGTGTGGAACTAACTTGTGTTCATGTCGCAGAAGTGCTTTGAAGTGTGTCAACATGTCAGGGTAATATGGAAGAAGGTTGCAACAATATCGCTATGAACATGTCTTGCGAAGTGGTTGAAGAGGATGGAACAATATTTGACGCTTTTGAGAACGTTTTATAACTGTGTAAACAGCAGATATAACCCTAACCCTAACTGTGTAGACAGCAGATATAACCCTAACCCTAACTGTGTAGACAGCAGATATAACCCTAACCCTAACTGTGTAGACAGCAGATATAACCCTAACCCTAACTGTGTAGACAGCAGATATAACCCTAACCCTAACTGTGTAAACAGCAGATATAACCCTAACCCTAACTGTGTAGACAGCAGATATAACCCTAACCCTAACTGTGTAGACAGCAGATATAACCCTAACCCTAACTGTGTAAACAGCAGATATAACCCTAACCCTAACTGTGTAGACAGCAGATATAACCCTAACCATAACTCTGTAGACAGCAGATATAACCCTAACCCTAACTGTGTAGACAGCAGATATAACCCTAACCCTAACTGTGTAAACAGCAGATATAACCCTAACCCTAACTGTGTAGACAGCAGATATAACCCTAACCCTAACTGTGTAGACAGCAGATATAACCCTAACCCTAACTGTGTAAACAGCAGATATAACCCTAACCCTAACTGTGTAGACAGCAGATATAACCCTAACCCTAACTGTGTAAACAGCAGATATAATCCTAACCCTAACTGTGTAGACAGCAGATATAATCCTAACCCTAACTGTGTAGACAGCAGATATAACCCTAACCCTAACTGTGTAAACAGCAGATATAACCCTAACCCTAACTGTGTAGACAGCAGATATAACCCTAACCATAACTCTGTAGACAGCAGATATAACCCTAACCCTAACTGTGTAGACAGCAGATATAACCCTAACCCTAACTGTGTAAACAGCAGATATAATCCTAACCCTAACTGTGTAAACAGCAGATATAATCCTAACCCTAACTGTGTAGACAGCAGATATAACCCTAACCCTAACTGTGTAGACAGCAGATATAATCCTAACCCTAACTGTGTAGAAAGCAGATATAATCCTAACCCTAACTCTGTAGACAGCAGATATAACCCTAACCCTAACTGTGTAAACAGCAGATATAACCCTAACCCTAACTGTGTAAACAGCAGATATAACCCTAACCCTAACTGTGTAGACAGCAGATATAACCCTAACCCTAACTGTGTAGACAGCAGATATAACCCTAACCCTAACTGTGTAAACAGCAGATATAATCCTAACCCTAACTGTGTAGACAGCAGATATAACCCTAACCATAACTCTGTAGACAGCAGATATAACCCTAACCCTAACTGTGTAGACAGCAGATATAACCCTAACCCTAACTGTGTAAACAGCAGATATAACCCTAACCCTAACTGTGTAGACAGCAGATATAACCCTAACCATAACTCTGTAGACAGCAGATATAACCCTAACCCTAACTGTGTAGACAGCAGATATAACCCTAACCCTAACTGTGTAAACAGCAGATATAATCCTAACCCTAACTGTGTAGACAGCAGATATAACCCTAACCCTAACTGTGTAAACAGCAGATATAACCCTAACCCTAACTGTGTAGACAGCAGATATAACCCTAACTGTGTAAACAGCAGATATAACCCTAACCCTAACTGTGTAAACAGCAGATATAACCCTAACCCTAACTGTGTAGACAGAAGATATAACCCTAACCCTAACTGTGTAGACAGCAGATATAACCCTAACCCTAACTGTGTAAACAGCAGATATAACCCTAACCCTAACTGTGTAAACAGCAGATATAACCCTAACCCTAACTGTGTAGACAGCAGATATAACCCTAACCCTAACTGTGTAAACAGCAGATATAATCCTAACCCTAACTGTGTAGACAGCAGATATAATCCTAACCCTAACTGTGTAGACAGCAGATATAACCCTAACCCTAACTGTGTAAACAGCAGATATAACCCTAACCCTAACTGTGTAGACAGCAGATATAATCCTAACCCTAACTGTGTAGACAGCAGATATAACCCTAACCATAACTCTGTAGACAGCAGATATAACCCTAACCCTAACTGTGTAGACAGCAGATATAACCCTAACCCTTACTGTGTAGACAGCAGATATAACCCTAACCCTAACTGTGTAGACAGCAGATATAACCCTAACCCTAACTGTGTAAACAGCAGATATAACCCTAACCCTAACTGTGTAAACAGCAGATATAACCCTAACCCTAACTCTGTAGACAGCAGATATAACCCTAACCCTAACTGTGTAAACAGCAGATATAACCCTAACCCTAACTCTGTAGACAGCAGATATAACCCTAACCCTAACTGTGTAGACAGCAGATATAACCCTAACCCTAACTGTGTAGACAGCAGATATAACCCTAACCCTAACTGTGTAAACAGCAGATATAACCCTAACCCTAACTGTGTAGACAGCAGATATAACCCTAACCATAACTCTGTAGACAGCAGATATAACCCTAACCCTAACTGTGTAGACAGCAGATATAACCCTAACCCTAACTGTGTAAACAGCAGATATAACCCTAACCCTAACTGTGTAGACAGCAGATATAACCCTAACCCTAACTGTGTAGACAGCAGATATAACCCTAACCCTAACTGTGTAAACAGCAGATATAACCCTAACCCTAACTGTGTAGACAGCAGATATAACCCTAACCCTAACTGTGTAAACAGCAGATATAATCCTAACCCTAACTGTGTAGACAGCAGATATAATCCTAACCCTAACTGTGTAGACAGCAGATATAACCCTAACCCTAACTGTGTAAACAGCAGATATAACCCTAACCCTAACTCTGTAGACAGCAGATATAACCCTAACCCTAACTGTGTAGACAGCAGATATAATCCTAACCCTAACTGTGTAGACAGCAGATATAACCCTAACCCTAACTGTGTAGACAGCAGATATAATCCTAACCCTAACTGTGTAGACAGCAGATATAATCCTAACCCTAACTGTGTAGACAGCAGATATAATCCTAACCCTAACTGTGTAGACAGCAGATATAATCCTAACCCTAACTGTGTAGACAGCAGATATAATCCTAACCCTAACTGTGTAGACAGCAGATATAACCCTAACCATAACTCTGTAGACAGCAGATATAACCCTAACCCTAACTGTGTAGACAGCAGATATAACCCTAACCCTAACTGTGTAAACAGCAGATATAACCCTAACCCTAACTGTGTAGACAGCAGATATAATCCTAACCCTAACTGTGTAGACAGCAGATATAATCCTAACCCTAACTGTGTAGACAGCAGATATAACCCTAACCCTAACTGTGTAGACAGCAGATATAACCCTAACCCTAACTGTGTAGACAGCAGATATAATCCTAACCCTAACTGTGTAGACAGCAGATATAATCCTAACCCTAACTGTGTAGACAGCAGATATAATCCTAACCCTAACTGTGTAGACAGCAGATATAATCCTAACCCTAACTGTGTAGACAGCAGATATAACCCTAACCATAACTCTGTAGACAGCAGATATAACCCTAACCCTAACTGTGTAGACAGCAGATATAACCCTAACCCTAACTGTGTAAACAGCAGATATAACCCTAACCCTAACTGTGTAGACAGCAGATATAACCCTAACCCTAACTGTGTAGACAGCAGATATAACCCTAACCCTAACTGTGTAGACAGCAGATATAACCCTAACCCTAACTGTGTAGACAGCAGATATAACCCTAACCCTAACTGTGTAAACAGCAGATATAACCCTAACCCTAACTGTGTAGACAGCAGATATAACCCTAACCCTAACTGTGTAGACAGCAGATATAACCCTAACCCTAACTGTGTAGACAGCAGATATAACCCTAACCCTAACTGTGTAGACAGCAGATATAACCCTAACCCTAACTGTGTAGACAGCAGATATAACCCTAACCCTAACTGTGTAGACAGCAGATATAACCCTAACCCTAACTGTGTAGACAGCAGATATAACCCTAACCCTAACTGTGTAGACAGCAGATATAACCCTAACCCTAACTGTGTAGACAGCAGATATAACCCTAACCCTAACTGTAAACAGCAGATATAACCCTAACCCTAACTGTGTAGACAGCAGATATAACCCTAACCCTAACTGTGTAGACAGCAGATATAACCCTAACCCTAACTGTGTAGACAGCAGATATAACCCTAACCCTAACTGTGTAGACAGCAGATATAATCCTAACCCTAACTGTGTAGACAGCAGATATAACCCTAACCCTAACTGTGAAGACAGCAGATATAACCCTAACCCTAACTGTGTAGACAGCAGATATAACCCTAACCCTAACTGTGTAAACAGCAGATATAACCCTAACCCTAACTGTGTAGACAGCAGATATAATCCTAACCCTAACTGTGTAGACAGCAGATATAACCCTAACCCTAACTGTGTAAACAGCAGATATAACCCTAACCCTAACTGTGTAAACAGCAGATATAACCCTAACCCTAACTGTGTAGACAGCAGATATAATCCTAACCCTAACTGTGTAGACAGCAGATATAACCCTAACCCTAACTGTGTAGACAGCAGATATAACCCTAACCCTAACTGTGTAGACAGCAGATATAATCCTAACCCTAACTGTGTAGACAGCAGATATAATCCTAACCCTAACTGTGTAGACAGCAGATATAACCCTAACCCTAACTGTGTAGACAGCAGATATAATCCTAACCCTAACTGTGTAGACAGCAGATATAACCCTAACCCTAACTGTGTAGACAGCAGATATAACCCTAACCCTAACTGTGTAGACAGCAGATATAATCCTAACCCTAACTGTGTAGACAGCAGATATAATCCTAACCCTAACTGTGTAGACAGCAGATATAAACCTAACCCTAACTGTGTAGACAGCAGATATAACCCTAACCCTAACTGTGTAGACAGCAGATATAATCCTAACCCTAACTGTGTAGACAGCAGATATAATCCTAACCCTAACTGTGTAGACAGCAGATATAACCCTAACCCTAACTGTGTAGACAGCAGATATAACCCTAACCCTAACTGTGTAGACAGCAGATATAACCCTAACCCTAACTGTGTAGACAGCAGATATAATCCTAACCCTAACTGTGTAGACAGCAGATATAATCCTAACCCTAACTGTGTAGACAGCAGATATAAACCTAACCCTAACTGTGTAGACAGCAGATATAACCCTAACCCTAACTGTGTAGACAGCAGATATAACCCTAACCCTAACTGTGTAGACAGCAGATATAATCCTAACCCTAACTGTGTAGACAGCAGATATAACCCTAACCCTAACTGTGTAGACAGCAGATATAATCCTAACCCTAACTGTGTAGACAGCAGATATAATCCTAACCCTAACTGTGTAGACAGCAGATATAAACCTAACCCTAACTGTGTAGACAGCAGATATAACCCTAACCCTAACTGTGTAGACAGCAGATATAACCCTAACCCTAACTGTGTAGACAGCAGATATAATCCTAACCCTAACTGTGTAGACAGCAGATATAACCCTAACCCTACCTGTGTAGACAGCAGATATAATCCTAACCCTAACTGTGTAGACAGCAGATATAATCCTAACCCTAACTGTGTAGACAGCAGATATAACCCTAACCCTAACTGTGTAAACAGCAGATATAACCCTAACCCTAACTGTGTAGACAGCAGATATAATCCTAACCCTAACTGTGTAGACAGCAGATATAATCCTAACCCTAACTGTGTAGACAGCAGATATAACCCTAACCCTAACTGTGTAGACAGCAGATATAATCCTAACCCTAACTGTGTAGACAGCAGATATAACCCTAACCCTAACTGTGTAGACAGCAGATATAACCCTAACTCTAACTGTGTAAACAGCAGATATAACCCTAACCCTAACTGTGTAGACAGCAGATATAATCCTAACCCTAACTGTGTAGACAGCAGATATAATCCTAACCCTAACTGTGTAGACAGCAGATATAACCCTAACCCTAACTGTGTAGACAGCAGATATAATCCTAACCCTAACTGTGTAGACAGCAGATATAACCCTAACCCTAACTGTGTAGACAGCAGATATAACCCTAACCCTAACTGTGTAGACAGCAGATATAATCCTAACCCTAACTGTGTAGACAGCAGATATAACCCTAACCCTAACTGTGTAGACAGCAGATATAAACCTAACCCTAACTGTGTAGACAGCAGATATAACCCTAACCCTAACTGTGTAGACAGCAGATATAACCCTAACCCTAACTGTGTAGACAGCAGATATAACCCTAACCCTAACTGTGTAGACAGCAGATATAATCCTAACCCTAACTGTGTAGACAGCAGATATAACCCTAACCCTAACTGTGTAGACAGCAGATATAATCCTAACCCTAACTGTGTAGACAGCAGATATAATCCTAACCCTAACTGTGTAGACAGCAGATATAACCCTAACCCTAACTGTGTAAACAGCAGATATAACCCTAACCCTAACTGTGTAGACAGCAGATATAATCCTAACCCTAACTGTGTAGACAGCAGATATAATCCTAACCCTAACTGTGTAGACAGCAGATATAACCCTAACCCTAACTGTGTAGACAGCAGATATAATCCTAACCCTAACTGTGTAGACAGCAGATATAACCCTAACCCTAACTGTGTAGACAGCAGATATAACCCTAACCCTAACTGTGTAAACAGCAGATATAACCCTAACCCTAACTGTGTAGACAGCAGATATAATCCTAACCCTAACTGTGTAGACAGCAGATATAACCCTAACCCTAACTGTGTAGACAGCAGATATAACCCTAACCCTAACTGTGTAGACAGCAGATATAACCCTAACCCTAACTGTGTAGACAGCAGATATAATCCTAACCCTAACTGTGTAGACAGCAGATATAAACCTAACCCTAACTGTGTAGACAGCAGATATAACCCTAACCCTAACTGTGTAGACAGCAGATATAACCCTAACCCTAACTGTGTAGACAGCAGATATAACCCTAACCCTAACTGTGTAGACAGCAGATATAACCCTAACCCTAACTGTGTAGACAGCAGATATAACCCTAACCCTAACTGTGTAGACAGCAGATATAACCCTAACCATAACTCTGTAGACAGCAGATATAACCCTAACCCTAACTGTGTAGACAGCAGATATAATCCTAACCCTAACTGTGTAGACAGAAGATATAACCCTAACCCTAACTGTGTAGACAGCAGATATAATCCTAACCCTAACTGTGTAGACAGCAGATATAACCCTAACCCTAACTGTGTAGACAGCAGATATAACCCTAACCCTAACTGTGTAGACAGCAGATATAACCCTAACCCTAACTGTGTAGACAGCAGATATAACCCTAACCCTAACTGTGTAAACAGCAGATATAACCCTAACCCTAACTGTGTAGACAGCAGATATAACCCTAACCCTAACTGTGTAAACAGCAGATATAACCCTAACCCTAACTGTGTAGACAGCAGATATAATCCTAACCCTAACTGTGTAGACAGCAGATATAACCCTAACCCTAACTGTGTAAACAGCAGATATAACCCTAACCCTAACTGTGTAGACAGCAGATATAACCCTAACCCTAACTGTGTAAACAGCAGATATAACCCTAACCCTAACTGTGTAGACAGCAGATATAACCCTAACCCTAACTGTGTAGACAGCAGATATAACCCTAACCCTAACTGTGTAAACAGCAGATATAACCCTAACCCTAACTGTGTAGACAGCAGATATAACCCTAACCCTAACTGTGTAAACAGCAGATATAACCCTAACCCTAACTGTGTAGACAGCAGATATAACCCTAACCCTAACTGTGTAGACAGCAGATATAACCCTAACCCTAACTGTGTAAACAGCAGATATAACCCTAACCCTAACTGTGTAGACAGCAGATATAATCCTAACCCTAACTGTGTAGACAGCAGATATAACCCTAACCCTAACTGTGTAAACAGCAGATATAACCCTAACCCTAACTGTGTAGACAGCAGATATAACCCTAACCCTAACTGTGTAAACAGCAGATATAACCCTAACCCTAACTGTGTAGACAGCAGATATAACCCTAACCCTAACTGTGTAGACAGCAGATATAACCCTAACCCTAACTGTGTAGACAGCAGATATAACCCTAACCCTAACTGTGTAGACAGCAGATATAATCCTAACCCTAACTGTGTAGACAGCAGATATAACCCTAACCCTAACTGTGTAAACAGCAGATATAACCCTAACCCTAACTGTGTAGACAGCAGATATAACCCTAACCCTAACTGTGTAGACAGCAGATATAATCCTAACCCTAACTGTGTAGACAGCAGATATAATCCTAACCCTAACTGTGTAGACAGCAGATATAACCCTAACCCTAACTGTGTAGACAGCAGATATAACCCTAACCCTAACTGTGTAGACAGCAGATATAATCCTAACCCTAACTGTGTAGACAGCAGATATAAACCTAACCCTAACTGTGTAGACAGCAGATATAACCCTAACCCTAACTGTGTAGACAGCAGATATAACCCTAACCCTAACTGTGTAGACAGCAGATATATGCTCATGTTTGAATGGGAACCAACAGTTTGATAGAAAGTGAATTTTTCGTGATTTGAAACAAAGTTCAGATGAAGTTGAAATCATATTTTCGTTGTTATTATTTCTTTACTGTATTTATCAGGTTGGAAAGAAAGTAACGTCGTTTTTATCTGAAACATTCACATTAGGGCATTTTTAATTTTTACAATAATTTCCCTCATTTTCTATGACTTCTGTCCAACGATCAACTAGCTTCTTAATGCATTCTCCAAAAAGTTTCCTTGATTTTTTTGAGAAACACAAATTTAGGTAATTTTTGAGTTGGTCGTCATTTTCATGAATTTTATTGTTTAAGTGATGCTGCAACGACCGGAAAAGATGGTAGTCGGATGGAGCAATGTCAGGTGAATAAGGCGGACGAGGCAAAACTTCCCAATTGAAACTCATGACATTTTCCTGAGTGAGTTTTGCTGTGTGAGGTTTCGCGTTATCATGCTGAAGCACTACATCCTTCCTATTGAATAATGCTGGTCGTTTTTTTGATAGAGCAATTCTTAGATCATCAAGCTGCGAACAATATTTTACTGCTGTGATTGTTTGATTAGGCTCTAGTAACTCATAATGAATCAGTCCTCTCATGCTCCACCATAAAGAGAGCATAACCTTCTTTGGATGTAATCATTGTTTTGGAACAGGATGTGGACTTTGCATTCGGTCTAACCATTATCTTTTGCGTTGGGCATTCTTGTAAAGAACCCATTTTCTTTATCTCCAGTCGCAATTCTTTGCAAAAATAGTTCTCGGTGATTCCTGGAAAGCAAAGATATGCAAACAGTCAATCTTTTATTTCGTTGAGCGTCGGTCAAATCGTGGGGAACCCATAGTCCAAGTTTTGAAACTTTTCCTAACTCGTGAAGGCATGAAATAATGTTGGTATTCGCTGTATTGAATTGTTGAGCTAATTCTCTGCTGATTAACTTTGGATTGACCTCCACAGCGTCTTTAATGGCGTCTTTATCAATTGATTTTGGCCTTCCCGAACGTTTTCGATCTGACAGGTTAAAGTCCACAGAAGAAAATTTTGCAAACAACCGTTGACATTTTCGATCATTCAGAACATTTATCCCATAGACAGTTCCAATATTCCTTGTAGCTTCTGCAGCTGAGTTTCCTTTTTTGAATTCATAGAGCATGCAATGTCTCAGATGCTCTTCACTAAGATCCATTTTCGACGGCTGAGACCGTTAAACTTCATATTTTCCAACTAATTACTATATCTGAAAGGCAAAGCAAGATATTAAGACACCAATGCACCAAAAATTCTAGAACTGTGTCCAACTTAGGAGGCTGCAAAGTGATGAAGTAAAAAAAATACGACATTACTTTCTTTCCAACCTGATATTTGCTTTTACTGTATTTATAGTCTGAAACATAAATGTTCACTATTTTCGAAGGTTACAATTATTCAGCCTAGAAAATAATACTTAGGAGAGTGCTATAAAAATGTCAATGCTTTACTATAAACTTCAAATGTAGATATCAGCGATACTTACTCTGTTTTGGTCTAAAATTATCGTGGAACGCGGTACAGTCAATTACAGAAAAGTTCAAAAATATGCGTTCCAGTTATATTATATTCAACATATCCGAGAATTTGATTTGAATTATCAGAACTTTCAATAATTTAGGTCGCCAGGATACTAACACGTTTCTGCTCTGACGTAATGCCAACATATTTGAACGACGGAGGTAAACTTAATGATTTTTAGAAAAATGGTACAACAAAACTATATATGGGTAAAACCTGCCACCCAAATTCTGTTATAAAACGCAACCAACACTTTTTTCAATCAAACACGTAGAATTTAAGGCTTAAGATTGTTTCTCAAATCAAGTTTGGTTACTATTTTACACCCATCTTTTGATATTTGCAAACAAATTACTTTGAAATTTCCAGTTACAGTCTGATGATGAGAAAACATGTTCCATGGGCTAAATCTGTCTGATTTCGAATATAACATGGGGCGCCTTAAGCAATTGACGTTTTGAAACTACTCAAAAACTGCACCAGAGATAATGACACGTTTCCCCCACCCCCCGCTGCCGATACCATTAAACCTGCAATTATGGACAAATATCTGCTCTAACTTGAAAAGCGGGGTGAATGCTAAACACATAAGGTGAATGCTAAACACATAAGGCTTGTACACACAGGTGAGAGTGTCGACTAATTGGAACGTGCGATTCATAAAAAAAACAACAAAAAAACAACATGGCGGCGCTGGTGGCAGCTGGAAAAAGTGTCGGCATAATTTGGTTTAACAGGAAAAGGCGGGAATCAAACAGCATGAGGCGACACAGTCGGTGTGGAGAAATTCAATCAATTGCGAGCCATTTTGCTTCGGCATTTCAGGAAGAAGAAGAAGAAAAAGAAGACCCGTGAGTTTGACTGAAAACCTTTTTCCTGTGTATTTTTGTTTTCTATAATAAATAGGTTAAATAGGTGCCTTCAGAAAAGTCAGTATAACATTCTATCCTATTTAGTTGTATTTTAGATTTAGATTGATTTTATGTTCTCAATAACATTGCGCTTTCAATAATACTAAACATAGTTTGGTACACATTTCTTGCCAGTTTAATCATAATTCTACTGGACTATTGCACTGGGTTGGAGGACTCGCTCTTACTTTCATTCCTTGACGCACAAGAACCTAGAAGCGGGCACATTTCCTTCACGTTGTAAGGGATTCCATCGACGATAATATTCTGATAGGCTTAGTCACGTCTGTAACGTGTCGAAATGTATGCGTTGACATGTACAATTCTTTTGGTGCATTTATCGATGACATATCGTCCTTTGGAGTAAATTCGTTCAACTAAACTGCTTCCATCACGCAACGCAGTTTCTTGCAACACGTTTCACACACTGATCACGTCTCTCATGATCCGATTATCAACGAGAACGTGTACACCGTGGAACAGCATTCGAACAATATCCATTTTTTAAGTGCTTTAAAGACGTGCTGCGAAATAAGATATTGCCAACGAATGTTTCAGTTTGTGGATCACGTTAACTTGCTGCATCTTGCTGTTTCATGGGACGAAAAAGAGAAAACCGTGTAGACCCTCAACCAATGGTTGTAGAGTATTCTCAGCCTTTGTAGTTGGTTATGTCGATTTTCACTTGGCACCATGTGTCGCTAACATGAAATTTGCTTTTCAGCCAGCGCGTGAGTGGCCGGACAATTAACTGTCACTCCGAACAATCCCTTATTGTCATCACTGACGGCTTAGAAATCGTGGAATCAATTTTCCCGACAAAGTACAATTCCCGCCTCATGCCAGGATGACCACTCCGTTGATTGATGAAAATCATACGCTTGAAGGCGGGCTTGTCTGTAAATGTGGCACAAACGTTGTTCTGGGATCCAAATGTGTTATTGATATAAGATCAATGATTGTCGAATGCAATAAACTCTTTACCTACTGTTTCATTTCGACGACAGAAAGTTTTCTATTTGCTTTTTTAAATTGGGTGTCGTTTATTCATAACGGTCTCTACTCAGTCCAGTTGCCGAGCCATTGTAAAAAGTCGTTTCACTTAAAGACGCGAAATAGTACAACTATTTGGACTACTTTTCTAATCTTGGTTGTTATATTCACAACGTTTCGATCAATGAACCTCCGACCTTATTCAGGTGCAACTTTTTTTTTAAACTTATGAACCTCCCAGTCCAACTTAAAAATGTTTTTATATCAGGCTCTGAGTGTTTTGTATAATTTCGATTATTCGGACTACTGTTCTCATCTTGAGTATTATCATCAAAACGTTTCGACCGCTGTAACCTCCGGACTTCTTTAGGTGTATCTTTTCGAACTCTGGGATATTTCTGTCGAACTCGGGAATCTGGACGGAATTTCGAACATAACCCTTTATTTAATCTACGGGGGTAACATGCTCTGGTTCCGTCACCAATGACTGGGAGAAGTCTTCAAAAATTCGTAATTCTTCGTATCGCCTACACCGGGGATTGAACCTTCAACCATCACTTAGAACTGAATTTTACTTAGTACTATATCTACTGCGCCACGAGTCCTTGCTTTCTCTTAAGTTTCGTAATAAATGGCCAGAGCTTTGGTGTACAGTGTTAGTATTGGTCGTAATGTTGTACTGATTTTTTCGGCAATTTCTTCTTTTTTTCATCTTTCAGGCGTGTCTGATGATCTGCCACTCTCCATCAGTGACCTTTACTTATTTGGCTTGATGGCAATCTTCGTGCTGACCTCGCTCCTCCATCTTCCCGAAATATCCAGCCTTTTCAACGGCATCTGGTATTTGCTCTGTATACCGTCTGGATACCTCGTGCTCATCATTTACAGCGTGTGCAACATCACCGACAGATCTTGGGGTCAGTTATAAGGGAGATAAGATTTATTTATCTATCTATCTATCTATCTATCTATCTATCTATCTATCTGTCTGTCTGTCTGTCTGTCTATCTATCTATCTATCTATCTATCTATCTATCTATGTACTTCTAAAACTTTGTGGATCTTGTTTGCCCCCTTGCACATGTATAAAGTCACAAAAAGTTTTGATTGCCTATTCAAAATGTTTTCTTCTACATTCCCCATTGACAAATTACACGAATAGCAGATTGGAATTGAAAGTACACAGCACGTTCGCCGCAGTCAATATGACAATCGTTCGTTAATAGTCACTTACAATATTCATACTTTTAACTCTTCACTTTTTAAAATTAATTTCCTTTTATACTTTCCAAATCACATACACAAAACTATAAAGCAGAAGGAAAACACATCAACTATTTCATAGATCCCTCATTCTATATCCACACATAAATATATTTAACATTTCTACTATGAATTAACTAAACTACTATACAGATGATATCACAACATAAACAGCAATTCAAAATGCATACTCACCGCACTCACAACTAAAGCCGGTATTTATTCAACAACATACAAAGAATTCGACAAAAACTAATTCGCTTATGCACAGCTAAACCTTAATATAACAATAGAGGAGCATAAAAGAGCCATTGTATAAATGTTTACAAAAACTTCCTTTTCTCCCACATGTTAGATTTCAATCACACATTCAATTTCACTCGTACTAATACAAGTTAAACAGAATGACCAGTGTTATTTAAAACCAATTTTTGTTTTAAATAATATTCATTGTTTTAGTGACACACACGAAATCTGTATAATCGTAAGATACCTTCCACCACTCAATTTAATTTTTCACTTCTTTTTCTAAATTCCTATTCTTTGATTCTGAAAGGAACGCGTGAGGAACACAGCTCTTCTCCGACGGTCAGCAGCACTCCTTGGTATAAAGGCCTTTGGGACAACCTAAAAGATGTTTGCTTGTAAGTTCCATTTTTCTGATTATTTTAGAAATTTGAAAACGTATTTTTCGTTGGAAACTGTGGTTTGAAGACACATTAATCTTATGACGTAGTTCATTAGTTTCAGTGGTCAGTTAATCAAATCACATTGTTCATCGATGACCCTAACATTATTGCCAGTTGTTTTGATTTGCAATGACGTCAAAGGGCCATAATGCCGTCCGTATTTTACACTGTATTTTTCTTTACTCCAATTCACTCAAAACAAGACACACTGAAACATAAGGGGCTACTGCGAATTATAGGCCAGATTTATAGGGGCATCCTAAATAGGGAGTTGTGCAGCGAGATGTTTGTTCACATTACATTTAAATGTCTGTATGTTTAGTACAGTCAGACAAACAGGAAGCAGGAAAGCAATTCCAAAGGCAAGAAGTTCGAATGAAAGAAGCAATTAGAGTGGAAAGCCTCGAAGCATCTGGATTCCTTTACAGTGAAGGGGTGTGATTTTGCTGCCTGTCGGGTTTGTCGAGGATATTTACGTTGAGGGAGCACAAGTGCAGCAAGTTCGTCGGAGCACATTCTGTTGAAGTACTTGTAAAGCAAACACAGCGATGTAACATTTCGACAATGAAACAGGAGCTTGAGCTTGATAGACAGAGTGGGACCTATTAGTTTAGAGACGCTATTTGAACTCTAACCAAGAAAGAGAGACTAGTGGTTGGTGCACCAGCTCAGATGTGGCAACAATACTCTATGCATGGGCGAATGGTGACTATATAGAGATATAGGATACTAATAGCTTCTTTCCTCGTGCTGCTGGCCTCTGGAACTCCCTCCCTGCCCCCTGTTTCCCCGACAGTACTGACATACAGAAATTTAAAACTAATGTAAACAGACATCTCGCTGCTCAGATCCCAATTTAAGCTGAACCACCAATCCTTCTCCCCTTTTCCTTTTTCCCAGTAGCCCCTTACGTTTACAGTGGCGTCCTGCCTTGTTTGGGGTGAAACATGTAAAAAAAAAAAAAAAAAAAAAGCAGGTGTGATATGTTTTCTAGACCGGTAAAGGGATCCCACTTCCTTTGCAGCAGACTTGGCAATATCTTCTATTTATTTGTTGCAATTAATGTCACCTGTGAATGTTGGATTCTCGAGAAGAATGCTATCAGCCATGACAATCGACCGTTGGTAAGGTTTCTTATAATTGTTACAGAAAAAAGAGCTTTGTATTGGTAGCTTTAAATGTTACCATCCATTTATGACTCAATTATGTAACAACAGAAATAAAAACTTACCAGCTGAAAAGCGAATGAGATGTTTTGCATGTCGCGCGTGCTCATCAAACAGAGGTAAAAAGAAAAGAAAGGCTTATATTACAATGGTATATATTTTATAGTAAGCTTTTCGGAAATTTATCAAGAGTCATTTCAGCGTTTGAGGAACAGGAATTCCGTTTAAAGTTTTCGTCAGTTTATTACAATGTAACCCTCCATTTTGGTGCCATTCCACTACAGACTGGAGGTCATTTTCTAATGATTCAGTTAATGTCTTGGATATGTGTGTGTGTGTGTGTGTGTGTTCGACATCCCTGCTAACTACCAGTGACTTACTTGTCTTAATCTATGTCTCCCTTCGAACATTCCCTCTCTGACAGGTAACTGCTACCTGTCAATCAAAATGCAACATTATATCGTCGAGTGATTTTTTATTTTCGAAATAGTTGTAAACAGTATCTAGTTTGTTTTTGTTGGACGTTGAAAGGTGGCGTACGTCCTCCATAACAGGGATATGTATCGGTCTAGCTGTATCGTCATTTTTTTTATGTGTGACAGTTTTGTGCGTGGGAGATTTAGAAACTGTTGCAAACGCTCCGTCGTGAAAGTTGCACAGTAACACAAAAATTTACCACAAAAAAATATTTTCCTTCATTTTTCTTTGACGAAACGAATTTAAAGATTAATTCTGCAATTATTTGAGTGTAACTCTAAAGCATAATTTGGTCAAATTAAAGCTGATAGAAAATAAATCTTTAAAACATACGGATAATACTATTTTTTGAACTACAATATCGCTACGGCTCTCAATAAATTGAAGAAAAGTTTTTAAAAATTGAGTACTACAAAATAATAAATCTAAACTACAAATGTGGAGTGGCTAGTGTCACTCTCTTCTTTAAGTATTATTATGGAATGTGTCCTTCAAAATTGTCTGATTCACCCCATTGGTCTAGTACAGTATTTCTCAAACTTTTTTTACTCCATAACCCCTTGTAGCTGTACCAGACCTGCCACAACACGCTCATTTATAAGCCTTCTAAACATGCACTAATTTTAATGACCCCAGTTTAAGAACTCCTTGTCTAGTGGCTTCATCAATTCGCTGTTCAAATACATCGCTATAATACATCTTCCTATTCCGGTAGCTTCTTCCCAAAAACTGTGGCTTGTGGAACTCTCTTCATACTAACCGTTTTTCGCCTACCTATAGCCATTTTTTCTCAAGACTAATGTCAATCGGCATCGCCTATCTTTGTGTTACTCATCTTTCGTTCTTTTTAGCTTCTAACATCAAATGGCTTCATGCCTTGTCTGAAGCGACTCCCATAAAAATAATTACTTACGAATCCGGAATCTCTCGTAAAAGAATATTAAATATTTTAGAAACTATTTATAACCTTCATTTTGTTACACTAACCCCCGTGTGAATAGATATGAATCAGTTTTTATCTTACTCCCACAAGTAAGATGTGACCCAAGGTCGGGTCGGGAAAGTGGGATTTAAAAATTGCCTGGGCAGCCCCGTCGGCATTCCCCGGTAGGGCGCCTCAGGCAGTAAGCAATAAAATTACTCCTCCCCAAAGAGGGGAGGCGAAGCCTGGGAGGGTGGACCTCCTAGAACTGCACAGGACAGACCCATAGACCGGCGTAAATCAAGCCCCGAAGGCCAAGACAATACCAGTCTATGGGGTGCAGTATCCATCGGAACAGATACTACACTTTGATCTTAGCCAAAAGAGACACTAGAGTAGACTATGTTCTCAAAGCGCAACTCACCTAAAAGAAGGAAAACTGATATAATGGCAATAGAACTCTTGAGAGGAATAGGCTCTACAAGGCTCTATTCATCCTAGATACGATGAATAAAAATATCACTCGATTGTGGTCAGAATATACGTGGCGTCTCAATGGTCAACAGACGATGCTGTGAATACCAACTCTTTGTTTAGAACGTTCAAGAATCACTTGAACCCAGTATTACGAAAATAAGTTCATAACTTCCTGAGTCTGGTTTTGAGAAAAATCAAACCGCCAGAGTCTATGCCATTGTTGAGGTGGCTTATTCCCCGTCGGTCCTGTCCAGTTCTAGGAGGTCAATCCTCCCAAGCTTTGCCTTCTCGTCGTTTGAGAAGGAGTTGGTTCATTGCTTATCGCTTGAGGCGGCTGTACCGGCGAATACCGACGGTGCTGCCCAGGACATTTTTTGTTCGGCCTGAGTGCTTTTCCTTTATGGCGCTTGCTTTTCAAATCCCTCTTTCCTGACCCCGTGTCACATCTTACCGCCATTGGAGGACAATAAATAAAGCTTCTACTTTGTTTTTTGTTTTTTTCGATTTTCTTATATTTTTGTTTTTGCTGGGGATGGGGTATCCTACCAGATGCCAGACATTCACCCGCTATTTCGGAGACTCCAACCGAAAGATCTTTTTAAGATTCTAACCGTCGCTTTAAGCGCAATTGTTTGTATCTCGCTTGCACTTGGTTCATCGAGTATAATCGCCAGACGGTTTTTGAAATTCTTTGTCATGAGCGCGATATCTCCTATGATTACTGGAATTATTAAGATCTTCCTAAGATTTCAGTTTGTTTTCATGTCGTACATAAGATTTTCGTATTTCGTTATCTTCCCCCTCTTAGCTCTGTTTAAGCCAGCATCATTAGGGACACTGACTTTAACTAGGGTTGCTGCTCTCTTCATTTTGTCCCATATCACTATGTCAGGTTTAACAGCTCCGTTTTCTAGGTATGTAGCTGTAAGGATTGCATGGTCATAGTGGATGGTGTATGACTTATTTCCAACTATTCTTTCTGGTATATGTTCCCAGGACTTGCTGCTGTACGTATGCACTCGACTGTGATCACTTTACCTTTAAATCCGTTTGTTATTTTTCTGACCAATTTTTGACACACTTTTAAAATGTTAATTTAAGTTTTTATTTCGCAAAAAATATGTAATGTTTGAAACAAAATATGTAATGTTTATGATGTGTCTTCTTCAGTACATTTTTAAACACGTAAAACCTTAAAAATGAAGATGAAGATGAAGAAAGAATAAATGCCTAAAATACATTCTTTTCATGGGTATTCTGTTAGAATATTTCTAAAGCAGACGATAATATACATTAAAAAATGGAGAGAATGGGTCACAAGCAATACAAGAGTACAAAGGTGGTTTTAAAAAGTCAGTAGTTGTAATAAAATAATTGAGGATGAAGAAAATAGGGAGCGACTAGGCTCTCTACACAATAAAAGTTCGAAAGCAATTCTTGAACAAAATCCACTCTGAAATGTCATCTAAATGTCTGAGATTAAAAAACTGTCAGTATTTCAACGGTCTCCGAACATCCGAATAAAATCGATGAAATGACAAAGCTTGATAAATGTGTTTCGCCTCATGAAATCACTGAATCAATGTTCGTTTTTAATATCAGTGAATAAATGTTCATTTATAAAATCACTGAATAAATGTTTTTTTTTTTTAATCATTGAATAAATGTTCGTTTTTAAAATCACTAAATAAATGTTCGTTTTTAAAATCACTGAATGAAAGTCACTGAATGAATGTTCTATTTGAAAATCACTAAATAAATGTTCGTTTTTAAAGTCACTGAATAAATGTTCTATTTTAAAATCATTGAATAAATTTTCATATTTTAAATCACTGAATAAATGTTCATTTTTAAAATCATTGAATAAATGTTCGTTTTTAAAATCATTGAATAAATATTCATTTTTAAAATCATTGAATAAATGTTCGTTTTTAAAATCATTGAATAAATGTTCGTTTTTAAAATCACTGAATCAATATTCGTTATTAAAATCATTGAATCAATGTTCGTTTTTAAAGTCACTGAATAAATGTTCATTTTTAAAATCACTGAATAAATGTTCGTTTTTAAAATCACTAAATCATAGTTCGTTTTGAAAATCACTGAATCAATATTCGTTATTAAAATCACTAAATCATAGTTCGTTTTTAAAATCACTAAATCCTAGTTCGTGTTTAAAATCACTGAATCAATATTCGTTATTAAAATCACTGAATCAATGTTCGTTTTTAAAGTTTCTGAATAAATGTTCGTTTTTAAAATCATTGAATAAATGTTCTATTTTAAAATCACTGAATAAATGTTCTATTTTAAAATCACTGAATAAATATTCGTTTTTAAAATCACTGAATAAATGTTCTATTTTAAAATCATTAAATCAATGTTCATTTTTAAAATCACTGAATAAATGTTCATTTTTAAAATCATTGAATAAATCTCCATTTTTAAAATCATTGAATAAATATTCGTTTTTAAAATCACTGAATAAATGTTCCTTTTCAAAATCACTGAATAAATGTTCCTTTTCAAAATCACTGAATAAATGTTCTTTTTTAAAATCAATAAATAAATGTTCGTTTTTAAAATCGGTCATTATTTTCCGAACAACCTCATAACATGTAACGTTTGTAGCAATTGCATCTTATTATCTGTTGTTTCGTTTTATTTTCTCTCCGAAGTTGCTTTCATAAATCAAATCCGAAACGTTTTTCACAAGCTTCACAAACTGATAAGCCTACGGACGCCGAAGATGATATGGAAAGTGGAAACCACGGAAGTCCGGATGTTCTACAAGTTGCCATAGATCCAGGTAAAAACATCTTTTCATCCGATCATGTTTTTTATCTAAATAAAAAGAAAACCTCTGCAGAACCCATGTCAGAAATTTAGACCTTACGACCATACACTCTAGATGAGCATTGCTAACCTTACATCCTGTGTAACACTTGTAACGCGACGTTTGATAAAGTCTGTCGCCGCTCGAAGTCATCCACACACGCCATTAGTTTGCCACACGTGGATATAATACATTTTTTATCATGGTCATAAGGCTGTCATCAGTGCTGCTTCCTCGCCGCCATCACAGTCGACTATTCTCCTCTCAATCTTCTAATCCCAGCATTCTTGCACCGTTTTGTAGCTTTTTAAAATCCTTACTAGTAAATCCATACAGGTTCAAAATGATCACACGGATTCTGCTTACATTACGTGTTCATTAATATATATATATATATATATATATATATATATATATATATATATATATATATATATATATATATAGTCATCGATATACACTGACGTTGCTCTCCTTATCTCCTCGTTCCACACTAACACAGCCTTGAGCACAGCCCGCATTAACAGAAGTGCCACATTTAAGCCTAACCCTAATCTGGTTAGACAATATCTATATCTTTTAAATATCAGTGTCTTGTACGGCCATAGTGATCTCTCAACATGGATCTGGGCGTACGCTTTCTTGAGGTCTACAATGTACACATGCGTTCCTTGCTGTCTGCATACTCGTATTTTATCTGCACATAATTTGCATCGCCATAGGTGTTTAATTCACGATAGTCTTGTAAGAATCCCGACCATGCTGTGACTCAACAAAAAACCGCAGCCGACCGAACCAAGCAAATTGTGTGCATGCGACTCTCGATACACGTATTACTCGGTATGACCCACACAAATAACACAGAAGAGCCTGAAAGCAAACGGAAGTTTAAGCAGTCTTAACAAACCTAACAATAAAAACCGTCTGTAGTTAATGAGATAACCCATATCTATTTTCATTATCAGTATAATCTGCCCCAACTTGACTCTTCAACGAAGGACAAAGAAATCAATCAGGCACAACAAGCCGCGATATATAAAATGTTCACCGTAGAACCCTAACACAGTTCCATTTAATGGTTAGAATAACAGCATAGCATTATAGTACGTGGGGTGTGTTAGTTACGAAGAAAGGAAATTTCCATCTCGAAGTTAGATTACGTAAATGAAATTTCCGCTTAGATATTAAGGTTTTTAGCGAACGGGTTCAAGGAAGTGACGTATGAAATAAGATAGTGACGTAGGAGATAAAGGGCGTGGCAAAACAGTAGGTAGTCTAATTTATTCGGTGTTGAACGCTTTTGAATTTACTATTCTCTTGACAAGGGATTTGTTGCGCGGAATAATATTTGTCTGCTATGTGCTAGAGTTTGTTACCCTAAAACCTTAAGTATTTGCTCGTTACGCTAAATACATTACACTTTCTAGCTAGAAACATGACGTCTGATATATTTCTATAAGTCGATACGAGGCCTGTCTAAAACCTTAGGGCAGAAAAAATATTTCAAATACGTGACGGGGTTGGGACGCTGATCCCCTTCAAAGTAGGCCCCTTGTGCTTGCAAACACTTTGACCCACCGATCCATCCACTGCCGGAAATACCTCTGGTAGTCTTCTTTCGCAATGGCGTTCATCTCCGCCGTCGCGTTCCGCATTATCTCTTTTTTCGCACCCTCTGAACAACAGTTGCACTCCGAACAGTTTGGAGTTTGCCAGAACGCTGGTCACTCTCCGCTGATGTGCGGCCATTTTTGAATCGGTTGAAGCACTCCTTAATTTGTGTTACACCCATCGCATCTTCTCCAAACACCTGCTTCTTTTGGAATGGTGTTCATCTACACGTGTCGCGTTAGATTCAGCAGGTGTTTGGAGAAGATACGATGTGTAACACAAATTAAGGAGTGGTTCAACCGATTCAAAAATCGCCGCACATCAGCAGACACTTTTTAGACAGACCTCGTATAATTTTATATTAGACCCAAACTTTCCATTAGGATGTAACCAGAAAACCTCGAATATATATATATATATATACATATATATATATATATATATATATATATATATATATATATATATATATATATATATATATATATATATATATATGAAGAAGAATGGAAAGGAATTAGGGAAACAAAAGCCAAATCAAAATTCAATTCAATTGCTCAGAGCAAGGTATATTCCGCAAAAAAGGCAATTTATTCAAGTTAAATTTTATTTTTTGGCTTTTGCTTCCCTAATTCCTTTCCATTCTTCTTCATATCTACCTGCTCTATCCTGAATATTGAGCTGTATACTCTTCACAATAGGTTTTACCTTTCCTAAAAGTTCGCTTTTAGTACACCACTTATATATATATATATATATATATATACAGGGTGGGCCAAAATAAGGGTCGTATCTTTAAATTTGAATAACTTGAATTTGATTAACTTCCACAAAATAAAAGTTAAACTCACCAAACTTTATGTGTGTGTAGACTGACCCTTCCGAGATTTTTTGAAATAAACAAAACAAATTTTAGCCGAAAAACACTTCTTAAAACTTACAAAAACTAAAGTATTGTTTTTTACACGGTTTTGAGTTTTTTAAGTAAAAATAATGTTTTCTAAATGAGGGTACGTTCCTTAGGGCTAATACGGCTCATGCTTGCTTCGGAAGGGGTCCTTTACTTATTCTAAAAAAAAAAAAAAAAGTTATGAATTTTTAAAAATAGGACCCTTATTTTTGCCCACCCTGTATATATATATATATTTTTCATTAAGACAAACGAATGCGTTTTGCTTAATAAGCCTTTTTTATGTTTTCGATTTTTCTGATGATCCATCGAATAGTTTTGTCTAGTTATCGTATGTAATATCCGTAAGTTTTATGTTCCATTCTTCGCGAGTACTTTCGATTGATTCATTCAATCGTCTTCAGGTGGGCTATCAGTCTGGTTTCTTTATATCTGCTGAGTTCGTTCAACGGTGCGGTAATATATGTTTTTTTTAGTGCTTGTACAGAGAAGCGTCCGTATTAAATAATCAATACCACAAAAAAAAAAACACAGTATCATAAGAAAAAAAAGTATCTGTAAGAAAAAAAAGAAAGTAATACATATCGTTGCTGGTGCCGGCCTTCAAGTGGGGTGGAGAAAAAACCAACATGAGCAGAAATAAAGAGGTGATATTTATATATGTCAAGATGGGGGTGGCAGGTTGTTACAAGCCTATAAATAGAGGTTCTACCTCTCACCGGTGGATCAGTTGATGAGAACTGTTAGAAGTGTTATTGTGTTCCAGAGCTTGGTGGTGACCAGAATTAGTACAGAATTCCACTCACTATAGACCAGACACTGGATCGTTACTCCTGCAGAGAAAACCGTTCTCTGCCCCATTACATATTGTTACCGGACCTATTGGTTGGGTCGCTAAGGGAGCAATTCCTTTTGCAACCCACCCCCAACTGCTGCCTCGGCTCCTTTCAGGGTATTGACTTTGAAGTGGATCTTTTCTTACATTTCGATTTATTCCCACAATACTTATGCAGCAGATAAAAATAAGTATCGCCACCAAAAAGTAGGAAAAATGATCGAGTAGAATTTAATTATAAGCAAAATCGATTTTTCGGGAACAGTCAATTGACATGTTTGAAGGCAGACATCTTAAGGTAACCGTATACAATTATGCCAAATGCGCTTACGTCCCCTGATTTTGTCTCCGGTTAATTTAAGATGGCGCCCTCCGAACATTTTAATTGACTGTTCTGTAAAAAATGGATTTTACTTTTAATTAAAGTTCTACTCGATCATTTTTCCTACTTTTTGGTGAGGATACTTATTTAAATCTGCTGCGTAAGTATATAATAATGTTTTGTTTTTTTGTGGTGTTGATTATTTAATACGCACACTTCTCTGTACAAGCGCCGTTCTTTTTAATTAACGCATGGGTGACGAGATACATGATGACCAACGTACGCACAAAGAATGGAACATGAAACCTACGGATCCTACATACAAAAGTTTGACAAAATTACTCGTTGGACAATCGAAAAAATGAAAAGAAAAATAACAAATTTGTTTTCTTTTTCATTTTAAATAGAACACAGTTCTTTTAACTTTGGTTACATGCCAGACCAGTACATCCCGATGCCAGTTGAACGGTGGCTTCTTGGAGAATTGAAGGTAACGAAATGAATTCTAACATTTGTTGTGGATCCTCTTATGTGGTCGAGGAAAACAACAAGGGACATAACCCACGCTATTTCAAACTGACTCACCAAGCTTCTTTCTTTTGCCCTCTTCCTTTGTCTTTCTTTCTCACCCTTTTCCATACTGTCTCTCGTTCTCTCTCTCTCTCTCTCTCTCTCTCTCTCTCTCTCTCTCTCTCTCTATTTCGCGCTATTTCCTTTTTATTTTTATTATGGTGGAGTGTATAAATGATATAAACATATTTGTTACATGATTCAATTGAAATATATAAAATTGAAAGGGAATTGAACAGAAGTGAGGATGAAAGCGCATATATATATATGGGAAGAGAAGGATGAAGGTAATCTGACGTGATGGTAAAATGAAAAAGGAAAACCAAAAACTGGATGTTTTTTATGTGTACATCAACGTTTCGTCTTTATTTATAAGACTTCATCAGGATGATGATATAGGAAAAGATATTATGCAAGCACAGATACATGTAGGGTAGACATGTTGGGAAGAAAAATAAAATAAAATGAAAAATAATGGCAGCGTCTTGCTGGACGTCCGTACTTGTTAGAGAATGAAAATGAGTGGGAGAAAAAAGGGGAAGGTGGAGGGAGCAAGGACTACTGTGGCTGGCGATGAGAGAAAGAGGTGGGGGATGAGCAGGGGTAAAATGGATGGCAGAGAGAGATTGGAGGAAGAGGGGGAGGGGGTGTTTGACCAGATGGCTGTGGTCGAGATTGAAGGGGAAGAGTGAGTTGGAATGTTTGTGTGTGGGGGGTGTATGCAGGGAAAATGGGGATGGGTAGAGAGGGAGGGGGGGGGGGCTGTGATTTTGGTGGATGGGCGAAAGTTATGGTCTTAGAGAGCGTTTGGAGAAAATGAGGGAATTTAAGAAGAGGTATGGGAGAAAATAGATGAGAGGGGGAAGAGGGAGGATTTGTCGTGATAGGGTGTGAAATATTTGAAATATTTGGAAAATGATAGCAATGAGTGAGGGATTGGAGTGGGTGGGGGAGGGGGGTGATTGAAAGGGTGGGTGAGGAATATTTGAAATATTTGGAACATGAGAAAGTTTATTTGGACTGTAGTATTAAAAATGTGAGGGAAAAAAGTGAGGGAAAAATAAGAGAAGATTCAGGGAGAAGAGGGAAGGGTGTGGGTGAATGGAAGAGTGTCATAAGGTTAGAGATGAAAATAAAAGTTAGCCATGATCAGGCAAAAGACTTTGTTCTGTGAGGATGATCTTGCTTATTAAGGGTGATAGGTTAAAGAAACCATTTCGCTGCTTGATAGTAGTGGAGGATGTGATGAGGGCAGTTTCCAATAATCTTCGCCGAGATTTGTTGTGGATGTGTTTAGTAATTTTGGCTTGTTCAAATTTGAATGCATGACCATATTCTAGAGCATGGGAGAAAAGTGCACTAAGAGGGTTGTTGTTTTTTATGTCCCTTTTATGTTCATTTAATCGTTTCTTTGAATTATAACGTCAATACGGAATTAAAGTTTGGCGACATTTAAGCACGATTAGTTTACAAACTAGAGTTTTACTAAAAAAAAAAAAAAAAAAAAAAATTTGTATTATAACCAATTAAGTTTTCTTATAATTTCCTATATAAATCGAAATCTTCGTCCTGAATTTTCGTCTTTTTATTTCTAATCATAAATAATTAATCGTGAACGCCCGAATCTTTACCAATTTTGTAAATAAACCGTTTTTAAATTGTCGCTAAACTTTAATTCCATAGTGTAAATCATCTCGAATCTTGACGCTATACAACTTAAATTTTTAATATGTTCTAATCTAAACCGAAATCTTCGTCTTACATTTTCGTCTTCTAATTTTTAATCGTAAATAATTAAACGTAGTTTTTAATCGTGAACGCTCGAATATTTCATCATATATTTTTACCCATAAAGCTCACATTCGAAATTTTAAATGAGATGATTTATTTGTTTAAATAGCAAAAAAGAATTCTTTTTTATATATATTTTTATATTTTTATATTTCTGCATATATTAAAAAATTAATCTTACTTCTGTCACCCCTCCTCGATTATTTTAACATTTACCTCCTTTTTACATAGACCAATCACAAAAGTGAATTTATCTTTTTAAGACGATCAATTTCTCTCATTATTCGTTTTTTTTGACGTGGTTGTCTATACATCTGAGGAGACCTAATTAAAGGGGTCGAAATAAGTTATTATGTGTACAACCTTAATGTGTGTATAGTTTTTCTTTTCATAATTTTGTTTTGCTCTGTTTAAATTACATTGAGCTCTGTTATTCAAATTCTCTACACAAAATTGAAATCTACACACTATATATATATATATATATATATGAAGATAAAATGAAATGCCGTGAAGACATGGTGTGTAAAAACGACAAAAGGGAAAACAAATCAAATACTTTCTTTGATGATTTTTCCTTTATTTGATTTGTTTTCCCTTTTGTCTTTTTCACACACACAGCCACACACACATACATACACACACACACATACATACACACACACACACACACACACACACACACACACACACACACATATATATATATATATATATATATATATATATATATATATATATATATATATATATATATATATTTCATACTAAGATCGCTCATTTTAACAAGCCTAAACTTTTTGGTCCTCCAAAATGCCCGGCGTACCTCAGATTACCTTTGTTGGGTAATATTAGCATAAAATTTGCCAATCAAATTTCTGTAGCTGTGCGTCGGTGTTACCAGGCATCTAATCCTAGAATTGTTTTTTCTGCTCGACCGTTGCTCAAATCTATTCATAAGGATGTTCTCCCACCCCAACATATTAGTAATATTATTTATCTATTTAAATGTCGGTGCGATGCCGTATACGTGGGAAGAACAGTGCAAAGGTTTGAATCCAGAATCAAACAACACATCCCCCCTGCCATACGCCAGGGCCGACTAAATAATTTAAATAATTTAGTTAATACATCCGGGTCTGCTATTGCTGCCCATCTCATAAATAGCGCCGAATGTGCGTCGACGTACACTAGTGACTGGTTTTCTGTCATAAGTAGATCGCATTCTCTATTCCACCTCAAAGTCCTGGAAGCCATATATATCAAGTCAATCAAACCTTCCCTTTGTAAGCAAAAGGAATGGCTTTTAGGACTTAATGTGATCAACTTATGACTCTCCTCACCATATTTTTTTTTTCTCCTAAACTTGTCACTAGTGTTCATTACAAATTATTTTTTAGGTTTTAGTCGTATTCAATCACTTCCACGTTTTACTCTGATGAGTGTGGACTAAAACCGGTTCAGTACATTAATTAATTTCTTTTTAATAGTTTTCTCTCGTTTTTTTATATTTGTTTAATCTCATTCGACCCTCCAAAAAATGTCCCAAACGTCCGTATTCCTCGCCGTTATCAAATTTTGTACCACGAAAAATTTATTTAATATATATATATATATATATATATATATATATATATATATATATATATATATATATATATATATATATATATGTGTGTGTGTGTGTGTGTGTGTAAAAGAGAGAGAGAGATTTATACATCAATAAATATGTTGCTGATATTTTATATGAGTTATCGATATAAATATTTTGCCGTCATTCAGGGGGAAAAAGTGAATTACTTAGTAAACCATAGAATTGATTTGAAAACTGTCGAATCGAAATTCATTTCAGGATTTAAAATTTTTATGATAATATTAAACGGTTGAAAGATTCGGAAGTTATTTACATCCAATTATTTCATACAAATTGATTATAAGAACGGTTAGTTTGTCATAGTTTTATAATAATTTGATTCATTTTATAACTTAATAACCAAACGACACCGTTTGACATATTCTTTGGATTTTGATTAAAACTGTATTCTTAGTATCTTGTTTATCGTTTTCTTTTTGAAATGTCTAGGAACTCTACATCAGCAAGTTCCGTCGCCATGGTTATGACGACACACGCCTTATCAGTGGAATGAAAGAATCCGAACTAAAAGAAATTGGCATCAAATCGAAAGGACACAGACAACATTTGCTGCAAAAAATCAAACTTTTGCCCGATTTTGTACCCAACACAGAAGTTCCGGTAAGTCACACGGTCGCCCGTCCGTCGGTCGGCTGGTCTGTCATGCTTCAGTTTAGTCTGTCACGCTTACATAAACACACAGATTTAATTGAAGCATCTTAAGATTACTCTTTTTTGTGAATTATATTTGCTCGTCGGCCATTATCAAGAGAATAGGGAGCGTTTTATGTAGATATTTTAATATATCATATCGATGGAGGTCATGGATATTTATACTGTCGCGCCCACGTGGAACCCTAATACCGGTCGTTATTCTGTTACATAACGTGGATACCCAAGTGTGTTGCTCCGATACTGCCTCGAAGTCTGGTTTCTTACAGAGAGGGGGCGGGGGTCGTCGAATGTTGTATGTGGCCACTCTCATCTTCGCCATCGGTGTCTGATCGTAAACACAAGGCGTCCATATTTATTAGATTAGAGTTGCTGTATAGTTCCAAATTAATTCATAGGAACACACATGTGTGAACCTGCAGCAAAATCATATCAAGAAGACACAACGCACGTCTTTACGGTTCACAGATTTATTGATGTCATATCTCTCTGGCCAGGATCTCGTAAAATCGCACTTCCAAACCGTTCTCACTCCCGAGCTGACTTTTGGGAGAGAAGAGAAGATTGACACGAGCGACAAATACACGACTGCGTCAGATGATTGTTGCTAGAAACAAAGGCCGATCAGTAGTTCTTCAAGTCTCGCCATGACGTCACTAACGAGCTCTCGCTCCCGTCTCTAATTATACAACATTTAAAGCTTAAACGTGAATCATCGATTTATCGATCCACAGATGCATTGATGTTATATCTCCTTGGTCAGGGTCTCGTAAGACCGAACATGTTAATCAGATGACATTAACTAAATCTCAACATACCCCCCCCCTCTCAAGCAGGATTTTGGGAGAGCGGGAAACCGACACGAGACTCAACGTCTTCCTCAGACGTGATCTTATCAACTCTCGTCTTGGCGTCACGATATCTCGCCCCTCTATAATTATACAACACTTCTTCTCGCCTTCGTGATCAATGACGTCATCAGAGCCTGTAACTGGAATAGAGTCACACATGGAAGACACATACAATTCTACTTAGATGACCTCAAATCCTCTCTTAGTCCTTGCATAAATTAGGGACCTTAACTATACATGATGTCTGTTGTATTATGTTGTTATATTTACAACGTTTCGGCCGATGTAAACCTCGACTTCCTTCAGGTGCATATTTTCGAACTTGACCACTTTTTGGTACAACTCGGGAATCCTGACGGAATTTCGAACTGACGCGTTTATTTAATCCACGACGGTAGATTATTCTCATACTTCCATTCGGGTAAGTGTTCCCCTCCTCATGTTTTTATTGTTACAACTTTTTGGCTGATTTACTCTTCGGCCTTCTTAAGGTATAGTTTGAAATAGGGGACAATGTGGATATCCCAAATAATTGAAACTAAACGACAATTTCTATTTCTCACATTTTGTAGTCGGATATGGTGTTAAATAAAAAGGAGCGAGATGAGGAATTGCAAAGTCTCTGATTGGTTGAGCAATATCATGTGTAAAAAGTGGGAGGGCATTTTGGGAATGTCAGCAGATTAACAATTATAAAAGGCGGAATAGGGAGCATGCACAACATTCAGTTTTCTAAAATGTATATTTAATTCATATAAACCAAGTAAGCATAACAGAGATAATCTCTTTTGCTCTCTCTCTATCTATCTCATTCGCTCTATCTATCTCTCTCTTTCTCTCTCTATCTCTCTATTTATCTATCTATCTCATTTTCTCTATCTATCTATCTATCTATCTATCTATCTATCTATCTATCTATCTATCTATCTATATCTCATTTTCTCTCTCCCCCCTCTCTCTCTATCTATCTATATCTCTCTATCTCATTTTCTCTCTCTCCCCCTCTATATATCTATCTATCTATCTATCTATCTATCTATATCTCTCTATCTCATTTTCTCTCTCTCTCCCTCTCTCTCTCTCTATCTATCTATCTCTCTATCTCATTCGCTCTCTCTCTCTTTCTCTCCCCCTCTATCTCTCTCTCTCTCTCTCTCTCTCGCTCTCCCTCTCTCTATCTATCTATATTTGTCCTTGACTGTCTTCCCAACTATCCCCATCTAAAACAAAGAGCGATATAACTTCCACATGAAAAAGTTATTTGTTTTATTTGTTTATTTGCGTACCGCAGAGAGATTCGTTACATGCTTGGAAACAAAATTCCGTCACTTATCACGGCCTTGGGTCAGTCTTTCAGCTGTCAGGAGCAGCATGCCAGCCTCAACCCTTATCTGGTTGGCCCATCTCTTTTGTGGTCGTCCTCTTCATCTTTCTTGAATTAGATCTTGATATGATTTCTTTACATAGCTGGAGTCTAGTAGCCGGGAAAAATGTCTAAACCACGTTAATGTATTTTGTTTTAAATGTTGTTGATGGCTCTGCTGATATTAAGCATCTTTCTCATACCTGCATTTCTTACCCTATCTCGCAAAGTAACTCTAAGGATAGTTCGTTGAAAGACATTTAGATGACTCGCATGTTCTGCCAGTACAACAGGAACTAGTTTTTCGTGCCATTTCGAACTGTATAAATGATACAGTTATATTTCAATTCATTTGCCATTACGTCTTTAAAATCCGTTTAGTCGTTCATTTAGAAAAGCCAAAGCTTCTTAGTTTCTATTTACTTGCCTCCCCGCGAGGGCAGAGTTATACACAAAGTCAGTTTTTTTGAATGTTAAGAAAATCCATCGCCCCTATAAAAAGGGGGCATTCTGGATTGGAGACAAAAATACAAATTTGCCCCAGTCTAGTAGGATTTTCTTTTTCATTGATGGCAAACAGAAAAGATAGAGTGTAATATCAGAACAGATACTACACTTTGCTCCCAGCTACGTTGAATCAAATGTACACTCGAAAAAGCTTCGATTTACCAAAGTTACGGTAATTCCACAATTTATTTTTAACGTTAATCTGTCGTAAAATAAATTTGAGCTATAAAATATAAAATGAATGAAAATGACTTTAATTTAATTTACAAAAGTGTTGATGAGATGACGTTGCATGTTTTAAAGATTTCAGCGAGGGCAATATTTGTTTGTTTTGAACTCTCCAACCGGAAGTGTCCTCCTCCTACTTTCTCTTTTTCATAGAAAGCCTCCTACTCTCGCTATCAATAAAAGCGTGACCCAAAAGTTCAATAAGTATCACTAGTGTGAGACACATTTCGAAAGTGGCAACAGTTAATTAGACAGTGAAAGCAGCATTTAAATCGATATCGATAGGGCCGACTTGATACAGATGTCTATAAATACATTCATGGTTTGTATTCCATGCATTCTAATCTATGGAGTTTTATGTTTCGGGATTTTTTAGATGAGGATTGATAATTTGGATTATTTGGAGTACTGTTCCCCTTGTCAATATTATTATCACAACGTTTCGACCGATGTAACCTCTGACCCCATTCACCTGCGTCTTGTCGAACTCGGGAATCTTTACATCGAACTCGGGAATCTTTATATCGAACTCGGGAATCTTTATATCGAACTCGGGAATCTTTACATCAAACTCGGGAATCTTTACATCAAACTCGGGAATCTTTACATCAAACTCGGGAATCTTTATATCGTACTCGGGAATCTTTATATCGAACTCGGGAATCTTTATATCAAACTCGGGAATCTTCACATCAAACTCGGAATCTTTATATCGAACTCGGGAATCTTTACATCAAACTCGGGAATCTTTGTATCGTACCCGGAAATCTTTATATCGAACTCGGGAATCTTCACATCAAACTCGGAAATCTTTAAATCGAACTCGGGAATCTTTATATCGAACTTCGAAATCTTTATATCAAACTCGGGAATCTTTATATTGAACTCGGGAATCTTTATATCGAACTCAGGAATCTTTATATCGAACTCGGGAATCTTTATATCGAACTCGGGAATCTTTATATCGAACTCGGGAATCTTTATATCGAATTCGGGAATCTTTATATCAAACTCGGAAATCTTTATATCGAACTCGGGAATCTTTATATCGAACTCGGGAATCTTTATATCGAACTCGGGAATCTTCACGGAATTTTGAACTCGACCCTTTATTTAATTCACGGGGATAGACACGTGGCGTAGTAGATACAGTTGTTGAGTAATAATCAGTTTTAAGAGACAGTTTACTGGGGGTTGAAGGTTCAAATCTCACGTACAGTAAAAAAGTTACTTCAGAATTCTACCCGGTCATGGCTGACAGAACGAGAACAATCTACTCCGAGGGATTTAATAAAAGGTTAAGTTCGAAATTTCGTAGGAACTAACAAATGTATTAGCGCATTAATTTTAGAATATAAGAACAATCGAATATTTATTAAACCCTATTTTCTTTAATCAAATATAAAGTTTTTATGGGTTCCGCTAGATAAGAGGGCCTGGACGATCCGGGTTCGATCCCACTCACGGCATGCGGATTTTCGGGTCTGAAAACTCCCTTAGTCCACCCAGCAGTAAATGGGTACCTGACTAAAACTCAGGGAAGGTTCAAGGCAGCAGAAGGAGAGGGATGGGCTCCGCCTTCCATATGCTGTGCCCTAGACACGGTGATTCTTAACAAATCACCGCCGCTACGGCCATGGGCAGTGTGCGATGTCGACAACGACACTCGTGCGCGTCCGGGCTATGCGACCTTTACCTTTTTTTTTTTTTTTACCTAAATAAGCATAAAACTTACTGGTTAAACCTTATAAAAAGAGGTTCGCATACAAACGGTTTTACCCGGGATTTGGTTCAGTTATTTTTTATTTTACGGCATATCAAACCTTTTTATGTTCTTTAATACCGAATCCCGTTATTTTCGTAAAAGTTGCAATGCTTCATTTATTTGATATCTTTAAGTATTTATTCACACTGTAAATAGGTTTTGTATATAAATTATGTTCGTAGTAATCGTATATTTTATAAATAAATACTTTTTATTTTGTAAATAAATACTCTGTATAGGATGAATTCTATTTAAATCATAGATGGGGACGTTAACAGGTAATACTACTCCGATTTAAAATGGACGCAAGAGCAATGGCGACTAAAGGTGGGACTGCACAGCTCCCCCAGAAGTTCCAAAATTAGATGTCGGAGTGTAGATAAAAAAGAATCGGTATTACCAGGAAGGCACAGGCGATATGTGGATAACATTTCAATTTTGACTATTTTCATGAATTTTAGAATATGTAGAATAAAATGCTGTATGAATTGTGTCTTTTGTACACGTATATTTTGTAAATAAATACTTTGTACAGAGTGAATTCGGTTTAAATCATTCATGGCGACGTTAACAGGTCATCATACTCGGATTCAAAATGGACGTGAGAGCAATAGTGACTAAAGGGTGATTTCACACTCTAAGAAACTCCAAAATTCGGGTTTTTATAATTGGATGTTGGAGTGTAGATCAAAAGAATCGGTATTGCGAGTATTGGTTTACTCCTCTCCAGGAGTTAGGCACAAGGCCAGTTTTTATCTTACTCCCACAAGTAAGATGTGACCCAAAGTCGGGTCGGGAAAGTGGGGTTTAAAAATTGCCTGGGCAGCCCCGTCGACATTCCCCGGTAGGGGCGCCTCAGGCAGTAAGCAATAAACTTACTCCTCCCCAAAGAGGGGAGGCGAAGCCTGGGAAGGTGGACCTCCTAGAACTGCACAGGACAAACCCATAGACCGGCGTAAATCAAGCCCCGATAGCCACGACAATACCAGTCTATGGGGTGCAGTATCCATCGGAACAGATACTACACTTTGATCTTAGCCAAGGCACAGGCGATATGTGGATAACATTTCAATTTTGACTATTTTCATGAGTTTTAGAATATGTATAATTAAATATAATTCACTTTGATCGGCATTTTCTTAATATAATACTAGCTGAAGTACCGTTTCTGTAGGATTAGGGTTGGGGTTAGGGTTGGGGTAGGGGGTAGAGTTAGAGTTAAGTGTTTGGGTTGTGATTAGGGGTTAGGGGTTAGGGTTGGGATTGGGTAGGGGTTAGAGTTAAACATATTCTTTTACTGTAAATACACTGGAAAATGACTCAGTTTAATGAGAACAATTATAAATTAACTTTTATCACTAAAGAAATAACATTTATCGATAATTAAAAAAGTTTTTAAAAATTCAAAACACCAACAAAAAGATTTGATTTTACTCACACTATGAATAATTCACAAGCTATTTCGGAAACAGAGATGGTGCGGATTTAAGTTTACGTTTTCTTTCACTTAATCATTTCTTTTAATCAAACTGAACCGTGAAGCAAACGTACGAATGTTAATACGAAAAAAAATGACGACGTATTTGTAACAAGCAATTAAAATGACGTATTTGTAACATGCAATTAAAATGATGTATTTGTAACATGCAATTAAAATGATGTATTTGTAACATGCAATTAAAATGATGTATTTGTAACATGCAATTAAAATGACGTATTTGTAACATGCAATTAAAATGATGTATTTGTAACATGCAATTAAAATGATGTATTTGTAACATGCAATTAAAATGATGTATTTGTAACATGCAATTAAAATGATGTATTTGTAACATGCAATTAAAATGACGTATTTGTAACATGCAATTAAAATGATGTATTTGTAACATGCAATTAAAATGATGTATTTGTAACATGCAATTAAAATGATGTATTTGTAACATGCAATTAAAATGATGTATTTGTAACATGCAATTAAAATGACGTATTTGTAACAAGCAATTAAAATGACGTATTTGTAACATGCAATTAAAATGATGTATTTGTAACATGCAATTAAAATGATGTATTTGTAACATGCAATTAAAATGATGTATTTGTAACATGCAATTAAAATGACGTATTTGTAACATGCAATTAAAATGATGTATTTGTAACATGCAATTAAAATGATGTATTTGTAACATGCAATTAAAATGACGTATTTGTAACATGCAATTAAAATGATGTATTTGTAACATGCAATTAAAATGATGTATTTGTAACATGCAATTAAAATGATGTATTTGTAACATGCAATTAAAATGATGTATTTGTAACATGCAATTAAAATGACGTATTTGTAACATGCAATTAAAATGATGTATTTGTAACATGCAATTAAAATGAAATATTTGTAACATGCAATTAAAATGATGTATTTGTAACATGCAATTAAAATGATGTATTTGTAACATGCAATTAAAATGATGTATTTGTAACATGCAATTAAAATGATGTATTTGTAACATGCAAAAAAAATGACGACGTATTTGTAACATGCAATTAAAATGATGTATTTGTAACATGCAATTAAACTTTATTTCTTGTTTAAAAAAGATTTTTTAAAATTAATAATGTCATTAATAGTGATTGTATTATTTGGATTATTCGGACTACTATTCTTAAGGTGCGTCTTATCGAACTCGGACATATTAATGTCAAAGTCGGGAACCCATATAGAATTTCGACTTTATATTATTTAATCCACGATTGTTAATCGTTCCGTCAGCCATGACACAGTAGAAGTCGTAAGCAATTTTAATGTTATTTTTAGTATCGCTTGCAGTGAACCTTCAATCTCCAGAGGACTGCCATTTAGATATTATTATTGCTTAATACTTATATCCGTTGCGTCACGTGTCCGTGTGGACATCCAAGTCTAAATAATTGAAATAATACAAATTATCAACCCTTATCTAAAAAAAATCCGAAACAAAATACTCGTGATTGGTCCTAAAATCAGCATCCAGTGTTTCGATTGAAAAATCGACCAATGCCACGACAGAGAGCATATTTTTGCTCATTAACGTTCAAAGATTTATAACTGTATTGGTTTTATGTCTGCGTTTGATAGGGAAAAGCAGACAAATGGACAAAAAGAAAACTTTCGTATTTTATACATAGACAATGGAGTGATCCGATACTAAAAAAAACTAAATTGGTTGACGGGAATGTGAATTGCGGGGGATGGGGTGCGCAATATTTGCATTCTCCTGGCTGTTCTTAATGATTTAATTTGTTTACTAGGAAATCTGAACATCTCTTGCTTATACTTTCCGTCCTTGTTGAGATAGAGGCATGTTCCCATGTGGAAAAATTGCCGAGTTACAAACAAAAGTATTTATTTTGAATGAAATAATTTTTATTCTAAATGACTTCAAATGGATATGAAGATTGAATACCTAGAAAATTGATCCACATAAAATTTATGGCTAAATATGATGTGATATATTAGCGGGCATTTGAAAAGATGCCAACATTCCCCAAAATATGGTCAGGCATAGGAAGCATTTTATAATCTGAGATCTTGTAAACAGCATCAATTTTTTGCTGGTGAAAATATAAATAAAGATTTTCACAACTAATTTTTACAAGTTGTGAATTTGAAGCATTTTGTAATACAAAGTGACTAAATCTCCCTTAAATTCAACCATTGAAATCTTTTTTTCTTATTATACGATATTTGGTACAATAAACTTCAGTCTGTGCTTGACTTTTCCACCAAGTGCCAGTCATGAATGTCCAACAGTCTTTGTTTAATCGCATGTTTAATGATAACCACACTTGGATACAACGTGTAAAATTGTCTACAAACCCTTAATTTAATGATCCTCTTAAGTTCAGAAATTGTTCTTAGATTGTTTTGATAGATATTATCTTTGAAATAACCCCCATAAAAAATGTGTGCTGGGGTGAGTGGTTAAGATCCGGTAAGTGTGAAGACGTTCTAGAATCACACACCCTACTGATGAGACAATCCCCAAAGTAGCCCGTATTACTGGACAGCGATTAAATACTGTCAGACATTCATGGCTGAAATTTGCAAAAAAGGTTGTGAATTTTATTAACGATTCCATGAGTAGAATTTTGGTGAGGGGTTCGCACTGTATAGTCCCAGGTGGGAACGTTGCCAGGCACAACGTTAACCTACACTTGATAACGTTTTTACGCTCTTCTATTGTAGGACACTGCCGATGATTGGCTTGAAAATATTGGCTTAGCGATTTACAAGAAAAACTTTTTTGAAAATCAGATCATCACCCGAGAGGACATGGCCGTCCTTAAATCCATGAGCTTGCACGACATCAAAAAGGAACTTGATATCAGGAAGACAGGTGAGTGACGACACGGACGTTGGAATTCATAGGTTTCGTTATTATTTAATTCTATAAATATGCTCAAAGTAAATTCTATTGACTATATCAACAGGCCAACCGCCACATTGATCTCAATTGGTTGCGAATTAAACTAATCAGCATCCGATGTATCGTCATTTATTCGCAATTCTACAAATCACTGCGACGCTAACCATCAGTGGTAGATCTTAGTTTGTTGATATAGGGTAGTAGCACAATATTACTAGTGTTTTTTTCTCTCCAAACCCTAACCCCAACCCCAACCCCAACCCCAACCCTAACCCTAACCCCGGAGATATTCGTTCCCATTCATATTTTAGCAATCTGATTCAGATGTAACATGACGCGACACTAATACGTTGTTAATGACGTACGGTGGGGAATCCTTCTGAACTCACCAAGGTGTCCATAATCTATTTTTGACAGAAAATAGAAGTTGTCTCGTTGACACGTCGTAGGTAGATAAATAGACAGCACAATGTATAGTGTCGGCTCTCTGAGATGTGAATCTATTCCCTTTTTATTTTGTGACTAATGTAACAAATAAAAACGCAAGCAACATGATTGATCAATGGCGGCGTCATGCTTTTTCATGTTTTATTCTATTACAGCATATTACGTAAGCTTCCTATCGCTCGATCCCAACCGAGGGGGGGGGGGCAGAGGTTCGAAAAGACGTCCGAAACCCAGTCAGCTCACTTCCCAAAGAGAAAGACTTTTCTCTCTTTATCGCTACGTGTCATTACGGACTTCCTCTCCACGGCGTCATATCTGAACACGTAGCCCTAATTATAATTTGTTAACTTCTAATGGAATGTTCCACTTATCTGTGGAAAATTCCGTCTTTACCAATATATTGTACATGCTCATGTCCAATATAGTGACGCTACACAGAGTGCATGTTCTCCGCAGAAATGACATTTTCCGCATTTAGGTTTGAGTCAAAATGGAGAATATGTGCCGTCTACTATCGTACTAAATAACATGCTAAAACTTCTTATGATTTGAGGAAATTTCGATTATTTTTACAGCAAAAAATTTCAGTTCATAGTTTCTACAATTATCAACAATAGAAGTATTTTTAATTGATTTCAGGGTGTCTGAAAAAAAACCTCACATTTATAAAAAGCCTCAAAGGCTTTTGTATATTAATGCCTTTTCTGGGATTTATATTCCACCTCTTAATGGACATGTTAGAACTGTTTATGAAGATATTTCATTTGTTTTAGATTATAGTAATCAAATTGATGAAAATCAAGTGGCAAGACAAGATACCAGACAAGATACCAGATCAACCCGAACGCCATGCTGTAACAGTGTCAAGTTCGTTGTGCGGGTCACATATGGCACACACCAGATTAAAAACTCCCAAAATAATAATTTCTACATTAACTGAATATCTCTCTGCGTTAGCACTTTCTTATATTTTGGAGCAATGCTGACATTAGAAACAATATCTATTGCCGTTCTAAATATACACCTATCTCTTGTCTCTCTATCTCTAAATATACACCTATCTCTTGCCTCTCTATCTCCAAATATACACTTATCTCTTGCCTCTCTATCTCTAAATATACACCTATCTCTTGCCTCTCTATCTCCAAATATACACCTATCTCTTGCCTCTCTATCTCCAAATATACACCTATCTCTTGCCTCTCTATCTCTAAATATACACCTATCTCTTGCCTCTCTATCTCCAAATATACACTTATCTCTTGCCTCTATCTCTAAATATACACCTATCTCTTGCCTCTATCTCTAAATATACACCTATCTCTTGCCTCTATCTCTAAATTTACACCTATCTCTTGCCTCATTATATCTAAATATAATCCTATCCTTTATTTTACTATCTCTAAATATACACCTATCTCTTGCCTCATTATCTCTAAATATACACCTATCTTTTGTCTTACTATCTCTAAATATACACCTATCTCTTGCTTCTCTATCTCTAAATATACATATATCTCTTGCTTCTCTATCTCTAAATATACACCTATCTATTGCCTCTCTATCTCTAAATATACACCTTTTTCTACGATTGATTATGGTTTGCACTAGTGTCGGGACGATTAATCGGAATCAAAGAATCGAAAAAATCGGAACTTTTTGGGGTATCGGAATCGGAAAAATTTGAGCCTAATTTCCAATTCCTAAAACGATTCTTTTAAGTTTTTTGTTTCCATTTTGTTTAAAACTTAATTTTCTGTTGCTGTTACTATTGATAAAATGATAAATATCAATTGATTTTAAACTACCAGTAAAACTAAGTTCATAAATTACGGTGAGTTGGCCAAGAGGACACCGGAAACGGTTCAAGGACAGCTTGAAGATGTCCCTCAAACAGTTCAGTCTGTATTCCGAATCGTGGGCAAACCTAACTCAGAACAGATGTTTCTGGCATGCTGCAAGCAACAAAGGGGACATGATTGCGGAATCTGCACGCATTGAGGAACGCAAGAGGAAACGTGCGATTCAAAAAAGAGCAGTCAGCACCTCTCCTACTGAATCATCTTACAGGTGCTCTACATGCGTGAGATACTTCAGATCTCGGATCAAACTGACGAGACATCTCCGGACACAAAAAACACAACTACATGATCACTGTCTTGTTTATAAGCGATTGACGAACATCATAATCAGTAATCAAAGATTCTCAATCGTTAGTGTCGCAGTTCAAAGTAGAAGCGATTTTCTTGTGGTTCCGAAGTCATAAAGATAGTACTCCAAAACTATCTGCCCTTTCCCCTTGAATTACATGCCAATGTTAGGAAAATGCGCTATACTTCTTGGAATTAAAAAAAAACACGTCCAGTGCATGTGCTGAAATGAGAACAGCATAGATCATCTTTCTGGATTGGTTTTTAAAGCCATCCGACGTTGTCCGGCCGGATGGTTTTCTTGACATAACCTTCATAAACGCTGGTAAGAATCGTGTAGACTACCTTTCTGATAGCAGTCGCTGAGACTCCAAGAACACCACCACCAACACAAATGTAAGCCACATTTATACTAAATGAATAAAGAGATTTCATCAAATAAAAGTACACAGCTGAGTTATATCCCTGTCTTACCCCCTGTTCCATTGTTCTTTTCTCTTTCTTTCGAGCCTTATGTGCGTTACCCACGATAACACAACACACACAATGGCGGCCTTGTGTAAAAGTATCCGCAAAACATGGTCTCTAGAAACGTTAAACTATTCGTTAGAATTAGACTCACCTGAGTAAACTAAGAACCACCCATTCCGACGCGACTATGTAAACATCTAAAAGCAAAATGGATAAAGTTATCGCATAAAATGTAAGTACCCAGCTGAGTTTCCCCTTTATCACTACCTGCCCACTAAAACAAAAATATAATAAAAAGGATAAGTCTCTACCACAGCTTTGTACAAACTCATCAGGGCGCAAAGTTCATATTTTCTCTACGCCAGCTTTGTACATACTCATCAGAACGCATAGTTCATATTTTCTCTACGCCAGCTTTGTACAAACTCATCAGGACGCAAAATTCATATTTTCTCTACGCCAGCTTTGTACATACTCATCAGGACGCAAAGTTCATATTTTTTCTACGCCAGAGTTGTACAAACTCATCGGGACGCAAAGTTCATATTTTCTATACGCCAGCTTTGTACATACTCATCAGGACGAAAATTCATCTTTTCTCTACGCCAGATTTGTACATACTCATCGGGACGCAAATTCATCTTTTCTCTACGCCAGCTTTGTACATACTCATCAGGACGCAAAGTTCATCTTTTCTCTACGCCAGCTTTGTACAAACTCATCATGACGAAAAATGCCTCTTTTCTCTACGCCAGCTTTGTACAAACTCATCAGGGGGCAAAGTTCATCTTTTCTCTACGCCAGCTTTGTACATACTCATCAGGACGCAAAGTTCATCTTTTCTCTACGCCAGCTTTGTACATACTCATCAGGACGCAAAGTTCATATTTTTTCTACGCCAGAGTTGTACAAACTCATCGGGACGCAAAGTTCATATTTTCTATACGCCAGCTTTGTACATACTCATCAGGACGAAAATTCATCTTTTCTCTACGCCAGATTTGTACATACTCATCGGGACGCAAATTCATCTTTTCTCTACGCCAGCTTTGTACATACTCATCAGGACGCAAAGTTCATCTTTTCTCTACGCCAGCTTTGTACAAACTCATCATGACGCAAAATGCCTCTTTTCTCTACGCCAGCTTTGTACATACTCATCAGGGCGCAAAGTTCATCTTTTCTCTACGCCAGCTTTGTACATACTCATCAGGACGCAAAGTTCATCTTTTCTCTACGCCAGCTTTGTACATACTCATCAGGACGCAAAGTTCATATTTTTTCTACGCCAGAGTTGTACAAACTCATCGGGACGCAAAGTTCATATTTTCTATACGCCAGCTTTGTACATACTCATCAGGACGAAAATTCATCTTTTCTCTACGCCAGATTTGTACATACTCATCGGGACGCAAATTCATCTTTTCTCTACGCCAGCTTTGTACATACTCAACAGGACGCAAAGATCATCTTTTCTCTACGCCAGCTTTGTACAAACTCATCATGACGCAAAATGCCACTTTTCTCTACGCCAGCTTTGTACATACTCATCAGGGCGCAAAGTTCATCTTTTCTCTACGCCAGCTTTGTACATACTCATCAGGACGCAAAATGCCTCTTTTCTCTACGCCAGCTTTGTACATACTCATCAGGACGCAAAGTTCATCTTTTCTCTACGCCAGCTTTGTACAAACTCATCATGACGTAAAGTTCACGTTTTCTCTACGCCAGCTTTGTACATACTTATCAGGACGCAAAGTTCATCCTTTCTCTACGCCAGCCTTGTACATACTCATCAGGACGCAAAATTTCTCTTTTCTCTACGCCAGCTTTGTACAAACTCATCAGGACGCAAAATGCCTCTTTTCTCTACACCAGCTTTGTACAAACTGTTCAGGACGCAAAGTTCATCTTTTCTCTACGCCAGCTTTGTACAAACTCATCAGGACGCAAAATGCCTCCTATCTCTACGCCAGCTTTGTACAAATTTATCAGGACGCAAAGTTCATATTTTCTCTACGCCAGCTTTGTACAAACTCATCATGACGCAAAATGCCTCTTTTCTCTACGCCAGCTTTGTACATACTCATCAGGACGCAAAATTCATCTTTTCTCTATGCTAGCTTTGTACATACTCATCAGGACGCAAAATTCATCCTTTCTCTACGCCAGCTTTGTACAAACTCATCAGGACGCAAAGTTCATCTTTTCTCTACGCCAGCTTTGTACATACTCATCAGGACGCATAGTTCATATTTTCTCTACGCCAGCTTTGTACATACTCATCAGGACGCAAAATTAATCCTTTCTCTACGGCAGCTTTGTACATACTCATCAGGGCGCAAAGTTCATCTTTTCTCTACGCCAGCTTTGTACATACTCATCAGGACGCATAGTTCATATTTTCTCTACGCCAGCTTTGTACATACTCATCAGAACGAAAAATTCATCCTTTCTCTACGCCAGCTTTGTACAGCCTCATCAGGACGCAAAATTAATCCTTTCTCTACGGCAGCTTTGTACAAACTCATCAGGACGCAAAATGCCTCTTTTCTCTACGCCAGCTTTGTACAAACTCATCAGGACGCAAAGTTCATCTTTTCTCTACGCCAGCTTTGTACCTACTCATCAGGACGCAAAATGCCTCTTTTCTCTACGCCAGCTTTGTACATACTCATCAGGACGCAAAGTTCATCTTTTCTCTACGCCAGCTTTGTACAAACTCATCATAACGTAAAGTTCACGTTTTCTCTACGCCAGCTTTGTACATACTTATCAGGACGCAAAGTTCATCCTTTCTCTACGCCAGCTTTGTACATACTCATCAGGACGCAAAATTTCTCTTTTCTCTACGCCAGCTTTGTACAAACTCATCAGGACGCAAAATGCCTCTTTTCTCTACGCCAGCTTTGTACAAACTCATCAGGACGCAAAATGCCTCTTTTCTCTACGCCAGCTTTGTACAAACTGTTCAGGACGCAAAGTTCATCTTTTCTCTACGCCAGCTTTGTACAAACTCATCAGGACGCAAAATGCCTCCTTTCTCTACGCCAGCTTTGTACAAATTTATCAGGACGCAAAGTTCATATTTTCTCTACGCCAGCTTTGTACAAACTCATCATGACGCAAAATTCCTCTTTTCTCTACGCCAGCTTTGTACATACTCATCAGGACGCAAAATTCATCTTTTCTCTATGCTAGCTTTGTACATACTCATCAGGACGCAAAATGCCTCCTTTCTCTACGCCAGCTTTGTACAAATTTATCAGGACGCAAAGTTCATCTTTTCTCTACGACAGCTTTGTACATACTCATCAGGACGCATAGTTCATATTTTCTCTACGCCAGCTTTGTACATACTCATCAGGACGCAAAATTCCTCCTTTCTCTACGCCAGCTTTGTACAGACACATCAGGACGCAAAATTAATCCTTTCTCTACGGCAGCTTTGTACATACTCATCAGGGCGCAAAGTTCATCTTTTCTCTACGCCAGCTTTGTACATACTCATCAGGACGCACAGTTCATATTTTCTCTACGCCAGCTTTGTACATACTCATCAGGACGCAAAATTCATCCTTTCTCTACGCCAGCTTTGTACAGACTCATCAGGACGCAAAATTAATCCTTTCTCTACGCCAGCTTTGTACATACTCATCAGGGCGCAAAGTTCATCTTTTCTCTACGCCAGCTTTGTACATACTCATCAGGACGCACAGTTCATATTTTCTCTACGCCAGCTTTGTACATACTCATCAGGACGCAAAATTCATCCTTTCTCTACGCCAGCTTTGTACAAACTCATCAGGACGCAAAATGCCTCTTTTCTCTACGCCAGCTTTGTACATACTCATCAGGACGTAAAATTCATCTTTTCTCTACGCCAGCTTTGTACAAACTCATCATGACGCAAAATGCCTCTTTTCTCTACGCCAGCTTTGTACATACTCATCAGGACGCAAAATGCCTCTTTTCTCTACGCCAGCTTTGTACAAACTCATCAGGACGCACAGTTCATCTTTTCTCTACGCCAGCTTTGTACATACTCATCAGGACGCAAAGTTCATCTTTTCTCTACGCCAGCTTTGTAGATACTCATCAGGACGCAAAGTTCATCTTTTCTCTACGCCAGCTTTGTACATACTCATCAATACGCTAAGTTCATCTTTTCTCTACCCCAGCTTTGTACAAACTCATCAGGACGCAAAATGCCTCTTTTCTCTACGCCAGCTTTGTACATACTCATCAGGACGCAAAATGCCTCTTTTCTCTACGCCAGCTTTGTACAAACTCATCATGACGAAAAATGCCGCTTTTCTCTACGCCAGCTTTGTACATACTCATCAGGACGCAAAATTCATCTTTTCTCTACGCCAGCTTTGTACAAACTCATCAGGACGCAAAATTCATATTTTCTCTACGCCAGCTTTGTAAATACTCAACAGGACGCAAAGTTCATCTTTTCTCTACGCCAGCTTTGTACATACTCATCAGGACGCAAAGTTCATCTTTTCTCTACGCCAGCTTGGTACAAACTCATCAGGATGCAAAATGCCTCTTTTCTCTACGCCAGCTTTGTACAAACTCATCAGGACGCAAAGTTCATCTTTTCTCTACGCCAGCTTTGTAGATACTCATCAGGACGCAAAATTCATCTTTACTCTACGCCAGCTTTGTACAAACTCATCAGGACGCAAAGTTCATCTTTTCTCTACGCCAGCTTTGTACATACTCATCAGGACGCAAAATGCCTCTTTTCTCTACGCCAGCTTTGTACAAACTCATCAGGACGAAAATTCATCTTTTCTCTACGCCAGATTTGTACATACTCATCAGGACGCAAAGTTCATCTTTTCTCTACGCCAGCTTTGTACATACTCATCAGGACGCAAAGTTCATCTTTTCTCTACGCCAGCTTTGTACAAACTCATCAGGACGCCAGGTTCATCTTTTCTCTACGCCGGCTTTGTACAAACTCGTCAGGACGCAAAATGCCTCTTTTCTCTACGCCAGCTTTGTACAAACCAATCAGGACGCAAAGTTCATCTTTTCTCCACGCCAGCTTTTTACATACTCATCAGGACGCAAAATGCTTCTTTTCTCTACGCTACCTCTGTACATACTCATCAGGACGCAAAGTTCATCTTTTCTCTACGCCAGCTTTGTACATACTCATCAGGACGCAAAGTTCATCTTTTCTCTACGCCAGCTTTGTACAAACTCATCAGGACGCAAAATTAATCTTTTCTCTACGCCAGCTTTGTACATACTCATCAGGACGCAAAGTTTAGCTTTTCTCTACGCCAGCTTTGTACATACTCATCAGGACGCAAAATTCATCTTTTCTCTACGCCAGCTTTGTACATACTCATCAGGACGCAATGTTCGTCTTTTCTCTACGCCAGCTTTGTACATACTCATCAGGACGCAAAATTCATCTTTTCTCTACGCCAGCTTTGTACATACTCATCAGGACGCAAAGTTCATCTTTTCTCTACGCCAGCTTTGTACAAACTCATCAGGACGCAAAGTTCATCTTTTCTCTACGCCAGCTTTGTACAAACTCGTCAGGACGCAAAATGCCTCTTTTCTCTACGCCAGCTTTGTACAAACCAATCAGGACGCAAAGTTCATCTTTTCTCTACGCCAGCTTTGTACATACTCATCAGGACGCAAAATGCCTTTTTTCTCTACGCTACCTCTGTACATACTCATCAGGACGCAAAGTTCATCTTTTCTCTACGCCAGCTTTGTACATACTCATCAGGACGCAAAGTTCATCTTTTCTCTACGCCAGCTTTGTACAAACTCATCAGGACGCAAAATTCATCTTTTCTCTACGCCAGCTTTGTACATACTCATCAGGACGCAAAGTTCAGCTTTTCTCTACGCCAGCTTTGTACATACTCATCAGGACGCAAAGGTCATCTTTTCTCTACGCTAGCTTTGTACATACTGATCAGGACGCAAAGTTCATCTTTTCTCTACGCCAGCTTTGTACATACTCATCAGGACGCAAAATGCCTCTTTTCTCTACGCCAGCTTTGTACAAACTCATCAGGACGCAAAGTTTATCTTTTCTCTACGCCAGCTTTGTAAAAATTCATCATGACGCAAAGTTCATCTTTTCTCTACGCCAGCTTTGTACATACTCATCAGGACGCAAGGTTCATCTTTTCTCTACGCCAGCTTTGTACATACTCATCAGGACGCAAAATGCCTCTTTTCTCTACGCCAGCTTTGTACAAACTCATCAGGACGCAAAGTTCATCTTTTCTCTACGCCAGCTTTGTACATACTCATCAGGACGCAAAGTTCATCTTTTCTCTACGCCAGCTTTGTAAAAATTCATCATGACGCAAAGTTCATCTTTTCTCTACGCCAGCTTTGTACATACTCATCAGGACGCAAGGTTCATCTTTTCTCTACGCCAGCTTTGTACATACTCATCAGGACGCAAGATTCATATTTTCTCTACGCCAGCTTTGTACAAACTCATCAGGACGCAAAGTTCATCTTTTCTCTACGCAGGATTGTTACAAACTCATCAGGACGCAAAGTTCATCTTTTCTCTACGCAAGCTTTGTACAAACTCATCAGGACGCAAAGTTCATCTTTTCTCTACGCCAGCTTTGTACATACTCATCAGGACGCAAGATTCATATTTTCTCTACGCAAGCTTTGTACATAATCATCAGGACGCAAAATTCATCTTTTCTCTACGTTAGCATTGTACAAACTCATCAGGACGCAAAGTTCATCTTTTCTCTACGCCAGCTTTGTACATACTCATGAGGACGCAAAATTCATCTTTTCTCTACGCCAGCTTTGTACATACTCATCAGGACGCAAAATTCATCTTTTCTCAACGCAAGCTTTGTACAAACTCATCAGGACGCAAAGTTCATCGATTCTCTACGCAAGCTTTGTACATACTCATGAGGACGCAAAGTTCATCTTTTCTCTACGCCAGCTTTGTACATACTCATCAGGACGCAAAATTCATCTTTTCTCTATGCCAGCTTTGTACATACTCATCATGACGCAAAGTTCATCTTTTCTCTACGCCAGCTTTGTACAAACTCATCAGGACGCAAAGTTCATCTTTTCTCTACGCCAGCTTTGTACATACTCATGAGGATGCAAGATTCATCTTTTCTCCACGCCAGCTTTGTACATACTCATCATGACGCAAAGTTCATCTTTTTACTACGCCAGATTTGTACATACTCATCAGGACGCAAAGTTCATCTTTTTACTACGCCAGATTTGTACATACTCATCAGGACGCAAAGTTCATCTTTTCTCTACGCCAGCTTTGTACATACTCATCAGGACGCAAAGTTCATCTTTTCTCTACGCCAGCTTTGTACAAACTCATTAGGACGCAAAGTTCATTTTTTCTCTGAAGTTTAACAAATTATGTCGGCTATTTTTCGCTAAAACATGACTTTTTTAGTTTTTTTTCTCGCGTATGAAAATTTTTACATTTGTTTTTTTTTTTTTAAATTTTCTTTAACATTAAGATTATAACAGGCAACATGGTTCTATAAATATCTGCATGTAAAGATCTTTTTGTTTTGGCTGGTAGTTTTAGTCTGTTACCCTATGTACACTTAGTCTTTCAACTAGGGAAATACTTATATTGGTATTCATTGATTTTTATTGATTTTATTTTCATACAGGACACGTTAAAAGATTATCTCAAGCCATTCAAAAACTTAGAGATCCAACGAGAGGTAAGTTTCATGTCAATTTTACTCATACGCTTGTGGAATGTAGGTTCTTCCTTTTACTATGATTTAAATGATAGGGTAGATAAGACTCCAAAG
>OY744522.1:200246258-200251258 GCA_963556195.1 Sepiola atlantica
TAATAAGTTAATACAGTACACTAGCCTCAAAGAAATACCAAAACAGACACAACAGCATGGTAAAAGCAGTCCACTGAGAACTTTGAACATACCGATAATTTATTCAGACACAAACCAGAAAAAAGTATTGGAGAATTAAAATCAGAAATTTCTCTGGGACATGGAAACACAAACCGACAAACGCCTCCAAATAATGAGATCGTGCGAAAGAAAAAAAACTGCCAAAACGTAGAATTCACTGTTCCAGTAGATAACGGAAAAACTTATTGTTGCCATAATACCGGAGGTAATGTTAACAAGTAGGAAAAAAAGAACTGTCAAAACGTAGATTTCGGCTTCTTGGCCTTTTGGCTAAGATCAAAGTGTAGTATCTGTTCCGATGGATACTACACCCTATAGACTGTAGGTTTGTCCTGTGCAGTTCCAGGAGGTTCACCCTCCCAGGCTTTGCCTCCCCTCTTTGGGGCGGAGTAAGTTTATCGCTTACTGCCTCAGGCGCCCTTACCGGGGAATGCCGACCGGGCTACCAAGGCATTATTTGTAGGCCAGAGTGCTCTCCCTTCTTGAGGGCGCTGGCTTTTCAAATCCCACTTTCCCGACCTTGTGTCATATCTTACCGCTGTGGGAGGAAGATAAATAGCTTTGGCATCCTGAAAGTACACTGACGTATACGAGGAATAGTGCACCTTCTTCAAGTGATGTTGCCTCTAGTAATATCACTTAGTTGGATGCTCCACCAGACTAGATGAATTCTTACTCTGGGATCTGGTAAGACTTCTTTACTTACTAAACATTTTAATGGAACATATCTATGTATCTCATATAGAGATCAAGTGTTAGACCTAGGTAGGGGCCCCTTTGATGTGGAAATCATTAAAAACGGACAGACATAGATTTTCGGTTTTTGATATAAATAAAAAATAACCAACTTCAGCTAAACGAAAGTTTCGTTCATATTCATTTTTATCTCGCTTGATTTTGTAGAATTAAAATAATATTCGACAGGGCAAAAATAAATAAAAATATGAAAGAAACGCGAGTGAAGATGAGTTTGATTTTATCTTTTAATTGCTTTAGAAAAACTTGGAGATCTGCGCAATAATTGGGTGATCATCATGGCGGTCAGCAACAGTCTTTGGTTGGTTGTCTTGGCAACAATGGCGTCGCAGGCTCAACTCACAGTCCTAAGCTCAAATCCCCTGGGTAAGGCAACCGGTTTGATTGCACGAATAACGACGCAATAAAACAATATTCCACTCTTTTATTTAACAAGCATTTCATGGTTCAAAGGAGAAAGGTTGCAATCTCATTATTTAATCTACTACGAGGCTTGTCTAAAACATATCCAACTGTAGGACAGAACATATTTCAAATACGTGACGGGGTTGGGACCCTAGTCCCTGTTCCACATGATCTCTTTTTTTGCACCCTCTCAACAACAGCTGCACTTCGAGCAGTTTAGGGCCTGCTAGAACGCTGGTCACTTTAAGCTGATGTGCGGCCATTTTTGAATCGGTTGAAGCACTCTTTAATTTGTGTTAACCAAACGCCTGATGAATCTAACGCGACGGCGGAGATGAACACCATTCCAAATAAAGACTTCCAGAGGTGTTTCCGGCAGTGGATGGATCGGTGAGCTAAGTGTGCATGCACAAGGGATCTACTTTGAAGGGGATTAGGGGCTCAACATCGTCACGTATTTGAAATATTTTTTCTGGCCTAATGTCTAATATTGTTTACACAGACCTCGTATATAATTTGTATCACTGTTTTATGAAATATAACAAAAGAATAATTTACCACACCCGTATATATCAACACGTGTGAATTACTCTGTTTATTACTTCTTCTATATGCTTGCATTTCTACCGCCTCTACCCCACATCCTCCTGTAACATGTTCCGCCCCTTTACTTTGTTGGGGGGGGGGCACGTTACACAAGAGTAAAGGGGGGAACACTTACTTGTCATATCCCTGGAAAACTGATTGACAATCGAAGACTCGTTTGATGTTACACTGTTTTCTCACATTCATCTATTTCTTGTACGATGGGGGAGGGTGCTCCGAATGCCATCTCCCTGTGAGAGCTAGCCACAAAGACGTCTTCGCTAATTAGTTACAAAGTCCGCTTTTTTGTTTATCTCATCTCATAGCTATTCATTTGTGTCTTTTTGTGCATACCAGAAATCAATTTTGTTTATTTTACAAATCTCACAATATTGTATTCAAGTTGCATCAACGTATTCTTCACCAAATTCCAAAATTTGACCAAACACAATTACGTCACAATTAGTATCGGCACTATTTACGTCACACCTCCAGGCAATCTCTACTCCTCTTACTACTATTTATCCTGTTTGCAGAGTATTTTGCAGTGCTGCTGGACGCCGAGTGTGACAACATGTACGAAAATATATAATCTATAAAAATCGTATAGTCTAAACTATATATGCTAGAATGGTTTGCTAACTAATATAACCATCAACAAATAACCACACACACTCTCACAGTCGCACCACTCCCAGACAACATCCACTCCACATACTCCTAAACAACTACATATAACCTTACTAACAACTATCCATACACACAAGCTCACAAACAAACATAACAAACCAACACAAACAAGCATAACAAACCAACACAAACAATCACCCAACATGCAACCACCCACACCACACAAATAACGACTCACACTAAAACAACCATACCACCACAACCTCAGACAACTACCCACATATACACAAACCGTCTCACATAAACAACTATCCCATACATCCACACAAATAATCACTCACACACAACTACTAGCAAGCATCCACACATCGGTTGCACCGCACCTGCTTTTGCTCCTGTTACCTGCAACTACGCCATCGTTAATTGACATTGTGTATCACAAACTAGAGTCGGTGTAAAATACCGGAGAAAAAGAATTCACAGTTCAGATATTTAATAAACCCTGCAAAAGTAGTTTTGTGTTGTTTTTATCTGTAACAAAGCCCTCTCTCTCTCAATACACGTCTGTATCAACCACACCATACAACACAAAAAAACTACACCATACAGCACAAACAACCACCCACACTTACACAAACATGCAGCTAGCAACAACAAACCACGAAAAAACTCTGCACTTACTCTTTTTTTTTTGTCAGCTGATGGATCGTCTTAGAATTTTGTGCCTAATTTTACTCAGAAGGTTTGATCACAAATAAAGACTCGAAACAAAAAGATTTCTGTTCTGACCTTTTATTGATGCCTCATAAAGAGGTTCCTCTAGGGGGGAAACGAGCAAAGAATGCGTCCATCTTGCATGCCGAAATTAAAAGACCATCTCCACTGTTTTTCGATACATTAGTCGTATTTGTATTTTTTAAATTCCTTCATGAACAGCAAATTCAACGTTTATCCTATTTGTCTCTATCCATCAAATTTACTCATTCAAAACCGCCAATCTTGAATTCCAGATGACATCAAAATTCAGTATTTATATTTCATTTACAATTTCGCTTTCTATAACCCATTTACATGATAAAGAAAAATATCGCCATCATCCTCATATCCATTACTAATAAGCACTTTCACATAGTTATCTCTTCTTCTTCTTCTTCTTCTTCTTCTTCTTCTTCTTCTTCTTCTTCTTCTTCTTCTATTATTATTATTATTATTATTATTATTATTATTATTATTATTATTATTATTTACTCACTAGGAGTTATCACACTGGTCATCGTCAGTGGTCACCCACTGCCAACAACCTGTGGTATTACCTGGAGTCTGAGTGACAACAAGTCTCCTCTGGCCTCCAGTATGCTCCACCTCTTTTCGTTCATCACCGCTGATGACCTTGCGGTAATCGCAACAGCCACCTACCAACGATTTCCCGCTGATAAGGGCCATTGGTCCCCTCTGGGGCCCGAGTGGCAACAAGCCTTCCCAAGGTCCCAGAGCTGTCCGCGCTCTTCCAGTGGATGGCTTTGGTTTTGCGCTTTCCCTCCTCGACCCTCTGTCTATAATTTTCGTGGCGTCAGCCTATGCTTGCGCCTCTCTCGTGCGGTTGTATTTTGCGCCCGGTTCTGTTTTGTGCTTCCATGTGTTTGTTCTCCATTCGTTGCTTATGTGGGTTGGTTTCCGCATTCGAGGACATTTCTCAGGATTGTAGCTGTTTTGATCATTACTGTCCTTTGTATGGTCTCAGTTATCCCTTTGATTCCTATTTCTCCTAGTCTTTTCTCCATGTTTTTGGGGACTGTTCCTAGTGCTCCTATGATTATTGGTGTTATACTGACTTTCTTCATGTTCCATATTCCTTTCAGTTCTCTGGCAAGTTCAGTATATTTGCTTCTCTTTTCCGTCTCTTTGATCTTCACTCTGTGGTCTGCTGGAACGGCAAAGTCCACGATTTTGCAGGATTTTTCTTTCTTGTTGATTATTATCATATCCGGTCTCCTTGCTGTTATGGGTTTGTCTGTTTGTACATTCATATCCCATATGATTTTGTGTTTTTCGTTTTCTAGTACAGTTTCTGGTTTGTGTTTGTACCGTTTTCTTGCATATTCGAAATTCAGTTGTTTGCACATTTCCCGGTGTACTTCTTTCCCCATGCTGTCATGTCTGTTCTTGTATTCCCTTTGTGCTAGTTTGCTGCATTCACTTATTATATGATTTATCGTTTCGTCTCTTTGTCCACACAATCGGCATTTGCTGTTTTCCTGGGTTTTATCTATCTTTGCTTTAATAAAGTTTGTCCTAATCGCATTGTTCTGTGCGGCCGTCAGCAGAGATTCCGTTTCTCTGTTCAGGTTTCCTTTTCTTAGCCATGCCCAGCTGTTTTCATTGGCTTCATCGCTTGTGAGTCTTATAAAGCGTCCATGTAGTTGTTTTTCTTCCCACTTTTCCTTTCTTGTCTTTTTGTTTCTGGGTTCAGTGCTTCCGGGGTTGTTTGTTGGGCTGGTGTCTCTTGCTGTGGTGATCAGTCTTTCCGTGTTCTGGGTTACATA
>OY744522.1:200256258-200323758 GCA_963556195.1 Sepiola atlantica
ATATATATATATAAGTATACATTTTTATTTATACAAACATTATTGGTTACATATGTGCATACATGTTTCGGTTGCATTTTTCCAAGAAAGTCAACCTCATCAGACCAAGAATCTTTCAGGAATGGATGGATTTGAAGAATTTAATTCAACCGTTCAACCCGTTTCTTGTCAGAAACCACTGGTCCATGTCTGATTAAAATCTGTATTTAAAAATAAAAATATTACGCTCTTAATTTAATTTAATTGAGCACTCTACTGGTATTTCCCTTTTATTCTTTATTGAGTATATCTTTATTGAGTATACCTTTATACTTTATATATATATATATATATATATATATATATATATATATATATATATATATATATATATATATATCCTGATAATTGATTTTGAGTTTTTTTCTCTATTTGGAAAATTTCGACTCACTTACTAGGTTTATCTGAAATAGCTCCATAAGCATTAAATTTGAAGCGATCGTGTTCGAGTGTGGGGTTTTTTTTTGCGGGGGGGGGGGTTCTTTTTCTAATTTATCACCAATCCTCATGTAAGTTTTTAAAAACTTTTTTCAACTTACAAACATTTATCAGGACTCAATCTGGAACTTAACTGTATTTTTTCACCTGTGATTTTGATGTAATATGTTTTTCATAATTCCACCATATATACTACTACTCTCTGATGATTTACAAGGTTGGATAACAAATACATTTGTCTAGATTTGCCATGAAACACGTGTAAGAAAAATGAATATTAAATTTGAAAACATTATTTTTGAGTGACAGATGAAAAAGGAGAAATAAACTTTCATCGAAATACGGAAATAAAGTGATTGTAAGAACTAATGAAAATTATGGTTTTGGAGTGATTACCTAATATATTCTTACCCTGTGTTGTTGGTAAGAAAAAAACAAGAACAAATATTCTTAAGATGCGTCCATTCAATCTGCACGTTTAACGATAACAATGATATTAAGAGAGTAAGCGTGACAAACTGACGAACTAACAAATCCTATCATAGAGATGGATGGACGCATGTAAAAATACTTTTTGTAACTTACGTGTGACAGACTGACGAAAATCCTATTTCAGAATTTATCGTGACAGACTGACGGACTAACATATCCTAATATCGAGATGGATGTGCGCATCTGAATTTGCTATTTGTAACTTACTTATGTTATTTCAGAATTTATCGTGACAGACTGACGGACTAACAGATCCTATAATATACGCATCTCCAAATGCTATTTCAAAGTTAATTTTGACAGACCAACTGACGGACAGTCTTTTATAGAGATACGTGGACATATGAACAATTAATTATAATGCGTTATCGAAGAATTTGTAATTCAAGATACTAAAATATTGACAGCTCATTTAATTTTTTAAAGACATTACAAAGATATCACAAAGAATGTCTCATTTTACCCTAACCCTAACCCCAATACAAGCTGACTATTTTTGCTGACCACTGTTTTACCGCATCACTTAATAATAAAAAAATAAAAGTATGAAATTAAAAATCGAAATTTCCGGATTTTGCCCGGCAATTCCGTAATTTATAATTTAATATATTTTTGTTAATGTTTAATTTTTTATTCGTTATACATTATTTCTTTAATTGTTAACTGTAAATCTATTTTTGTTCATTAATAAATGCAAGCCATAAATAAATAAAACGGTTTAAATATAATTTAGAACATTTCATATGAAATAATAATTAATTTTTTATTCGTTATAAATTATTTTTTTAATTGTTAACTGTAAATCTATTTTTGTTCATTAATAAATGTTTATTTTGCTAAATATTTCGAACGTCTCTCTTTTTCCTACTCTCCTTCCTGTGTCTCCTCTTTCTTATTTTAAATCGCATCCTATCACTTCCTCTTCTTCACACAAAGGTGTGAAAAAGAAAGTACACCCGCGTTAACACGTACAAACTATCAAACGAGTTATTAGAACAGGCATAATTAATAGAACTCAACATTTTTCGCAGCTTAAGCAGAAATCCGACTCTTTGAAGCTCTACGTCTATGCTGTATAGTCACGCCATAACATCATTATGTTGACCTTTCGAGGCCAACATTCGGATTCCTTCAACATTGTGAAGAGGAGTATGTGGGGGGGGGGTCGAAGAGACGTTCACTTCCTCTCGCAGAGCATACGCAGAATCATCATCATCATCATCATCATCATCATCATCATCATCATCATCATCATCATCCTGTTCATCTGTTGAATCAGGCCTCGATTAATCTTCTGATGAGGGTGAGGCCTTATTGTCTGGTCTCGATCTAAGTCTATCCCTCCATTCTTGTCTTTGGTGAGGCCTGGCAGAATCCATATCGATCGCTTTCCAATCACGTTTGACCACGTCCTTCCAAGACAACTTGAGTCTGCCAGACGTGGTCTTCTCTACTAGCAAATTCAACTGTCTGTCTTTAGCAATCTAGCCATTGATGCGCTCAACGTACCCCAACCAACGCACCCTGCTCTTCTGCATGATGTCTGCGAGGCTTTTCAAGTTGATTTGTGCGAGTAGAGACCCCAAAAGGTATGCTTTGTTCAGGCTTCACCAAACAGATCCATCTGACCATTGCCATATATATATATATATATATATATATATATATATATATATATATATATATAATGCCATATATTCCCCTGTCAACTTATACATCTATATGTAATTCCTCTGATGATAAGATTTTTATCTTTGAAAAGCCTGGCTTAAGGAAAGAAAGATAAACATGTTTTTATCGAGTACACCTTGCATTGAACAATCGAAGATGAAATAGATTTGCCATCTGTACATCTTTCATTTATCTTAATAATGTGATATATATATATATATATATATATATATATATATATATATATATAGAACAGTTTTTTATTATATTCCAATAACCATGATTTGTTTTATTACTTAAAAAAAATTTTTTTTTCACATTTCCAAAAATTCCAAATTTTTGAAAATGTGAAAGAAAAAAAAAAAATAAAAATAATAAAACAAACCATGGTTATTGGAATATAATAAAAAACGGTTCTATATTTTGCTCTGTTATCAATAATTGACAAACATTGAGCTGAATCTTCAAAGAAGACTACAAAGTAAAAGGATCTTATGATATATGATAGTACATATATTGTCTTTAATAATTAATTATATATATATATATATATATATATATATATATATATGTATATATACAAGCTGTATTTGAAGTCCCTTGCTTTATAACCACTCTTACAATTTATGATAATTCGATTCTGTTTGCTAAAATAGTAAGATTCTTTACTTCTATATTATCCTTATCTTTATTATTACTATTACTTTCTACTCACTTGGAGTTTTCACACAAATCATTATCAGTGATTTCTCACTGACAATAACAGGTGTTAACAGTCACCGTAGATTATCAGTTCTTTCAATAATCGCTGCAAATCATTTTGCGTTATCACAACAGCCGTTTAATATCTATCTCGCTGACAACGACCGTTAGTCTTCTCTGGAATTCGAGTAGCAATAAGCGTTCTTATGGTTCAAATATTTCCGAACTTTCCGGTGAAGGTCCGGCTGGTGCTCTTTCCCCTCACTCTTTCCACTCTCCTTGACCTTTCACGATGATTTTGTGTGATATCAGCCGAGGCTTGTGTTACCACATGTGTATGTTTTCATTTGAGGAGTGGGTGTCAGTTCATGGGATTACTGGCAGTGTCAGTTACCCTATTGTTTGTTAGGATTATTGATTGTTACCTATTGTTTGTTAGGATTATTGATTGTTACCTATTGTTTGTTAGGATTATTGATTGTTACCTATTGTTTGTTAGGATTATTGATTGTTACCTATTGTTTGTTAGGATTATTGATTGTTACCTATTGTTTGTTAGGATTATTGATTGTTACCTATTGTTTGTTAGGATTATTGATTGTTACCTATTGTTTGTTAGGATTATTGATTGTTACCTATTGTTTGTTAGGATTATTGATTGTTACCTATTGTTTGTTAGGATTATTGATTGTTACCTATTGTTTGTTAGGATTATTGATTGTTACCTATTGTTTGTTAGGATTATTGATTGTTACCTATTGTTTGTTAGGATTATTGATTGTTACCTATTGTTTGTTAGGATTATTGATTGTTACCTATTGTTTGTTAGGATTATTGATTGTTACCTATTGTTTGTTAGGATTATTGATTGTTACCTATTGTTTGTTAGGATTATTGATTGTTACCTATTGTTTGTTAGGATTATTGATTGTTACCTATTGTTTGTTAGGATTATTGATTGTTACCTATTGTTTGTTAGGATTATTGATTGTTACCTATTGTTTGTTAGGATTATTGATTGTTACCTATTGTTTGTTAGGATTATTGATTGTTACCTATTGTTTGTTAGGATTATTGATTGTTACCTATTGTTTGTTAGGATTATTGATTGTTACCTATTGTTTGTTAGGATTATTGATTGTTACCTATTGTTTGTTAGGATTATTGATTGTTACCTATTGTTTGTTAGGATTATTGATTGTTACCTATTGTTTGTTAGGATTATTGATTGTTACCCATTGTTTGTTAGGATTATTGATTGTTACCTATTGTTTGTTAGGATTATTGATTGTTACCTATTGTTTGTTAGGATTATTGATTGTTACCTATTGTTTGTTAGGATTATTGATTGTTACCTATTGTTTGTTAGGATTATTGATTGTTACCTATTGTTTGTTAGGATTATTGATTGTTACCTATTGTTTGTTAGGATTATTGATTGTTACCTATTGTTTGTTAGGATTATTGATTGTTACCTATTGTTTGTTAGGATTATTGATTGTTACCTATTGTTTGTTAGGATTATTGATTGTTACCTATTGTTTGTTAGGATTATTGATTGTTACCTATTGTTTGTTAGCATTATTGATTGTTACCTATTGTTTGTTAGGATTATTGATTGTTACCTATTGTTTGTTAGGATTATTGATTGTTACCTATTGTTTGTTAGGATTATTGATTGTTACCTTTTGTTTGTTAGGATTATTGATTGTTACCTATTGTTTGTTAGGATTATTGATTGTTACCTATTGTTTGTTAGGATTATTGATTGTTACCTATTGTTTGTTAGGATTATTGATTGTTACCTATTGTTTGTTAGGATTATTGATTGTTACCTATTGTTTGTTAGGATTATTGATTGTTACCTATTGTTTGTTAGGATTATTGATTGTTACCTATTGTTTGTTAGGATTATTGATTGTTACCTATTGTTTGTTAGGATTATTGATTGTTACCTATTGTTTGTTAGGATTATTGATTGTTACCTATTGTTTGTTAGGATTATTGATTGTTACCTATTGTTTGTTAGGATTATTGATTGTTACCTATTGTTTGTTAGGATTATTGATTGTTACCTATTGTTTGTTAGGATTATTGATTGTTACCTATTGTTTGTTAGGATTATTGATTGTTACCTATTGTTTGTTAGGATTATTGATTGTTACCTATTGTTTGTTAGGATTATTGATTGTTACCTATTGTTTGTTAGGATTATTGATTGTTACCTATTGTTTGTTAGGATTATTGATTGTTACCTATTGTTTGTTAGGATTATTGATTGTTACCTATTGTTTGTTAGGATTATTGATTGTTACCTATTGTTTGTTAGGATTATTGATTGTTACCTATTGTTTGTTAGGATTATTGATTGTTACCTATTGTTTGTTAGGATTATTGATTGTTACCTATTGTTTGTTAGGATTATTGATTGTTACCTATTGTTTGTTAGGATTATTGATTGTTACCTATTGTTTGTTAGGATTATTGATTGTTACCTATTGTTTGTTAGGATTATTGATTGTTACCTATTGTTTGTTAGGATTATTGATTGTTACCTATTGTTTGTTAGGATTATTGATTGTTACCTATTGTTTGTTAGGATTATTGATTGTTACCTATTGTTTGTTAGGATTATTGATTGTTACCTATTGTTTGTTAGGATTATTGATTGTTACCTATTGTTTGTTAGGATTATTGATTGTTACCTACTGTTTGTTAGGATTATTGATTGTTACCTATTGTTTGTTAGGATTATTGATTGTTACCTATTGTTTGTTAGGATTATTGATTGTTACCTATTGTTTGTTAGGATTATTGATTGTTACCTTTTGTTTGTTAGGATTATTGATTGTTACCTATTGTGTGTTAGGATTATTGATTGTTACCTATTGTGTGTTAGGATTATTGATTGTTACCTATTGTTTGTTAGGATTATTGATTGTTACCTATTGTTTGTTAGGATTATTGATTGTTACCTATTGTTTGTTAGGATTATTGATTGTTACCTATTGTTTGTTAGGATTATTGATTGTTACCTATTGTTTGTTAGGATTATTGATTGTTACCTATTGTTTGTTAGGATTATTGATTGTTACCTATTGTTTGTTAGGATTATTGATTGTTACCTATTGTTTGTTAGGATTATTGATTGTTACCTATTGTTTGTTAGGATTGGTAGCAGCTCTCTGAACTGTCTCCGGGCAAACTTGCAACGTGAAGCTGCCGCGAGTTCAGTAAATAGCAAAGAAAATTCATGGACGCTTTGTTATATTTACAACTTGAATTGATATACAACTTCTTTGCAAGGGAAATGCAAGTAAAGTTAAATCGGCGTCGCGATATGTCGACCTTCTGTAACTCGTTACTCGCTATAAGGACAACCCCTCAATATTCTCTCCCTTTATTCTGTCCCTTTTACACCCCTACTGAATCTCTTTTTTTGATAAAATGATGACATCATCAATATTATATTCGTCTTCTTTTAATGTCCAAGTATGTTTTAACAGTTTCTCTAAGGACTAGGTAATCGAAGAAAGTCTAGAAAGTCCGATGTATTTTTCAATGTGTTCTTGACCGCTTCTATGTTATTACCATGTGACCATGTGCGAGTATCAAGTTGTGTATGTAAAAACAACAATCATATTAGACAGTCCGTGGCCATTCATTGTGATCTTTACCGACGAAACAATGGTTGGTGATAACATATCGAATTCAGAATTCAGAATTTTCTCTAACCCAGTTAAAATATTGTTTTCTTTTTCTAAACGAATTGAAATTTTATAATTTTTAAACCTATCAAAACTATTTTAATACTCGCGTGATTTCGCTGACTTCAGTTTCACGGAAGCTAATCCTAACCCCTAGGTGTCCCTCAAACCTTTCGATTCAAATGGCGGCTTTCATTACATAATAGAAACTTCCAATGAAGTATTCGGGAAACATCTGTTGTCTACCGGGTAGCAAAAAACAGGCGAAATATTGGACGAGTCTTTTTTGTTTAGAATTTGGTAAAGGAACGAAACTTTGTAATTTGTCGCGATTATGGGGTACAACCCTAAACCCTAACCCTAACAACCCTAAACCTAACCCTAACCCTAACAACCCTAGCCCTAAACCCTAACCCGATGTACAACAAATCTACTATACTCCTGCGCCTCTTAAAAAACAAACACTTATAACTAGGTCGTCTAATTAGAATTAACGAAATAACAGTCGGAATCTATTTAATTCCAGATTAAGTCGGCCACTAATCCAAAACCGGCCATCTACTCGATAAAGTTACTTTTGAAGTAAGTAGACTAATGCTCGATAATTCTGCCATATTTGAATCGTCAAATTGCATAAATTAAGACGAAATGATGAATCGATAATGATAAAGTCTTCACTCGCCGTTCCTGTAGTTTCTTCGGCTGTCAAGTATTGATGAGGGTGCATCTATGAGTTACTATTTTTGAGATCTGCTGTTGGAAAGGGAAAACGTTTCAGACCAAGGAGCCAGGAAGAGGTCAAAGCATTGACCCTGTTGTATCGTCGGAAAAAAAGTCAATGCTATTTAACTGCATATGATGTCAGTCTTGATGATGATGATATATATATATATATATATATATATATATATATATATATATATATATATATATATATTCAGAAAATGAATGATGGAAATAAAGATTGTACAGATACAATATTTATTAAAGCATCAGAGGTTCGAAAGCAAGGAGGGGGTCTCATTATCCTAAATCCATGGATTTTCAAAGATCAATTCTTGTGATCAGAGGATAAAATTGGTAATGTAAATATTACCAGTAACATTAAACCTTGAAAATTATTTATATATATATATATATATATATATATATATATATATATATATATATATATATATATATATATATATATATATATGTATGTTACACCGGCCGTTCTAACAGAAGAGAAACTACACCGGTTCTCACTATAAATAGTGAGAGTCACCAGAGTCACGGGAGAGAGAGAAAAAGGACAGACTTGTAACTGTCAAGCCAAGTGCCAGTCAGTTTTCTTACCTTGTACGTTTTATGTTAATACACTTGTTATCTTAACCCAACCTCGACTTGACTTCTTTTTAGTGTTGGACTACTTCACAACAATATATATATATATATATACAACACTTTTTTGGCTAAAAAATGCTGTTACGGTAGAGAAATTTGGAAAAAAAACGTAATCCATGGATTAAGGATAACGAGACCCCTTCTTGATTTTCAACTTCTGATTGTTTAATAAATATTGTATTTCTACAACTTTTATTTCCATCATTCATTTTCTGAATTTATTGCTCTTTTCAATATATTGAAATTTCTATTATCACGATAGATTATTATTTAAGGATACATCATTTATCTTTAAATTCTTATTCAACGTTTTATATACATATATATATATATATATATATATATATAGAGAGAGAGAGAGAGAGAGAGAGAGAGAGAGAAGGAGAGAGAGAAAAGGAGAGAGAAAGAGAGAGAGAGAGGTAGACCCGACTCTCGGCGACTGAAATAAATAGACGAACAATACATAATGAAGCAATGCGCTTAAACCATAAGTAACTCTCTCTTTCACGGTTTTTTAAAAACTTTATGCTATGAGACGAACATCTGGGAATAAATTGTTTATTCCCGTAAGAATGTATTGTTTGAATTAGTTGAATAAGTCTAGTCAGAAAGCTTGCAGCTAACGGGATTGGCCTCTGTCCTTTGGGGAAGATAACAAAGGCACACGCACGCAGTAAACAATGAAGATTTGTAAATCGATTGAAATGTTAACGATTAAATGACTTTAACGAACGAAATAATTACATAGGGTCGTCGTCTCGATGAATATGTAACACCATCCTTGGTCGTTTTGTTTGTGCAGCTGGGATTTACGGTCCTCACACGATAGCAAAATATAGTACAAGGCCGGTTAATGTGGCTAAAGCCAGCATCTCGATGAGGGAACACTCTAGAAGGTACAACAATTACCGAGAAACTGACCCGTCGGCATTCCTGGCGATGCTGCCACAAGTGATCGGCAACACCTCCTTGCGAAACATGATATAACGCCTGGGAGGATGGTCTGCTACAACTGATCCAAACCGTATCTTATACCGACAAATACATAACTCAACCAGTCTCTACGTTGCCAGTATGATGCAAATTCAAACCTCAGCTATTGGTATAGTAAGTACAGATTGTTTTATATATATATATATATATATATATATATATATATATATATATATATATATATATATATATAACAATTCACTTGTAAATTAATTAACCGAGCATTATGAATTTTAGAACAGAGCTTCGAGCTGTAAAAGGTGCAAATGTGGGCTATATTTAGTTTAATTTAGTTTTATGCAAACCATAACCCTAACCCTAACCCTAACCCTAATCCGACTTATTAAAAAGAAAACAATATCAAAAAAGTCCTCCAAAACACACAACAAAATTATTTTTCAGTTTTAAGAAACACAAAAAACTACTTTTTAACCAGTTGATTGAATACAAAAGAAATGAAAAAAAGAAATGCAAAAAAATGTATTTATTAACAGTTGTTTAACATTGTTTCATTAAAAAATAAAATAAAAAAAAATATTAACAGTAATTTCTCTATGTTTTGTTCTTTTTTTTGTTATTTGCTATTTTTCTTTAAAATAAAACTGAAAAAAATACGACTAAGCAACGTATCGAAGTTATCGTCTATCAACATTCGCCTCGGCATCTCTCGGGTGTTTACGTAACATGCCCGAACGCTGCCGATGCGAAGTTCCCGGAAACTGGTTCATGTTTGATATGAGCACCATAAATGTTACCCGTCCTGGTACGGGTATTTTTCTAATTCATTCATACAATAAACTTTCAAAGTATGAATAAGTATCATTCATACAATAAACTTTCAAAGTATGAATAAGTATCATTCATACAATAAACTTTCAAAGTATGAATAAGTATCATTCATACAATAAACTTTCAAAGTATGAATAAGTATCATTCATACAATAAACTTTCAAAGTATGAATAAGTATCATTCATACAATAAACTTTCAAACTATGAATAAGTATCATTCATACAATAAACTTTCAAAGTATGAATAAGTATCATTCATACAATAAACTTTCAAAGTATGAATAAGTATCATTCATACAATAAACTTTCAAAGTATGAATAAGTATCATTCATACAATAAACTTTCAAAGTATGAATAAGTATCATTCATACAATAAACTTTCAAAGTATGAATAAGTATCATTCATACAATAAACTTTCAAAGTATGAATAAGTATCATTCATACAATAAACTTTCTAAGTATGAATAAGTATCATTCATACAATAAACTTTCAAAGTATGAATAAGTATCATTCATACAATAAACTTTCAAAGTATGAATAAGTATCATTCATACAATAAACTTTCAAAGTATGAATAAGTATCATTCATACAATAAACTTTCAAAGTATGAATAAGTATCATTCATACAATAAACTTTCAAAGTATGAATAAGTATCATTCATACAATAAACTTTCAAAGTATGAATAAGTATCATTCATACAATAAACTTTCAAAGTATGAATAAGTATCATTCATACAATAAACTTTCAAAGTATGAATAAGTATCATTCATACAATAAACTTTCAAAGTATGAATAAGTATCATTCATACAATAAACTTTCAAAGTATGAATAAGTATCATTCATACAATAAACTTTCAAAGTATGAATAAGTATCATTCATACAATAAACTTTCAAAGTATGAATAAGTATCATTCATACAATAAACTTTCAAAGTATGAATAAGTATCATTCATACAATAAACTTTCAAACTATGAATTAGTATCATTCATACAATAAACTTTCAAAGTATGAATAAGTATCATTCATACAATAAACTTTCAAAGTATGAATTAGTATCATTCATACAATAAACTTTCAAAGTATGAATAAGTATCATTCATACAATAAACTTTCAAAGTATGAATAAGTATCATTCATACAATAAACTTTCAAAGTATGAATAAGTATTATTCATACAATAAACTTTCAAAGTATGAATAAGTATCATTCATACAATAAACTTTCAAAGTATGAATAACTATCATTCATACAATAAACTTTCAAACTATGAATAAGTATCTACAGACATGAAGAACTTTAAGCAGTATGAGTTTTACTAAAATGAGTGAATATTACATTAAATAACCAGAAAAGGGTTGATATGCCGTCAATCAAAACAACCAAACTGAACCCAAATCTGTAGAAATACGCGAAAGACATTCCTGAGATTTCTTTAACGTTGCAACGAATACAAGATTAGGATGTTTTTGAAACAAGCGTCGATTAATTAAGTTAACGCATATCTTTTTACCCACCTGAATTGAGATTGAAGCACTTGAGTAGCTCCAGATGTTAGACTTTGGACGATCGGATATTTTCAACAGGACGGAAAGAGAGAGAGAGAGAGAGAGAGAGAGAGAGAGAGAGAGAGAGGAAGAAGGGGAAAGAGAAGATGGAGGATAGAAAAACTAGACAATATAAGAAAAGAGAAAAGAATAGGTGAAGAAAGTATAAGAGAGAGAGATAGAGAGAGAGAGAGATAGAGATAGAGAGAGAGAGAGAGAGAGAGAGAGAGAGAGAGGGGGATAGAGACAGAGAAAGAGAAAGAGAGAGATATATATAGAGAGGGAGGGAAGACAAAGCATATATATACAAGAAAAGAGAAAAGGTGAAAAAAAAAAGGAAAGATGAAAAGATAGGGAGTCACAGATCTGGATTAAAGAGAGAGAGAAGTGAGTGTGTGAGAGAGAGAGAGGGTGGGAGGGGGAAAAGAGAGCGAGAGAGAGAGGGAGAGATTCAGTGATGTAAAGAATTGAGTCGTTGTCTTTCTTCTTCTTTTTCTTCTACTTCTAATCAAAACCGATCATAACTTTCGGTCCCTGTTTCATTGCAAGACGCATCCCCGTCAGCTGGCGAATATTGTAACTTACACCACGTAAGTATGCCACCCCTGTTTTTTTGGCATCTTTTTCATTTCCTGCTGCTCACAACTTATACTCGACATATGCCCACTTCCCCCCGAAACTCTTTCACTTTTGAACAAATTGAAATTAATTATTCTATAAATATCTCATTTTAACACACACAGACGATCTCCTAAAGTTAATGCCTAAAATCCTAAGCCCCTTAATAAATCCTGCCTTATCTTATCACTATGTCCGAATAGCAAACCATCCCAATGAAAACATTATACAATCACATGTAATCGCCTAAAAAATAGATCGCCCCCCCCCCCTGTAAACGCACGCTATCTATCTATCATAGCTTTAAATAATATGATAAACTGCCCTAAAATGCAAGAATGGCTAAAAAAAATGCGATAATTCTACCTTAAATTTACATCTACGTATTTAAAATTGTAACAATGAGATGTATTAAAATAAAAAGAATACACAATTGTTTTAGTCATGGGGATGACAGAATTCTGTTTATGACGGTTTATTCGATTTTAGAACAATTCATTTTGAAATGAGTAAAATGTTTGTCAAACAACATTAAGATTTTTTTCAGTTACTTTTTTCATTTCATTTTTAGTGATCGGACGATCTCACTTTTTCACATGGATGTGAAAGGTGATAACGTACGAACACGAAATGCCTTAGCATATTATTACAGAGATATTCCTTCCTTTTTCTTTCTCTCACTCACTCGCGCACGTCTGTCATAGTAACGGTTATTTTGTAATTTATACTTTCATATGTTACGCAAAAAACTTGAAATGCGTCTTGATGTTATCGACGATTAATGTTGATATGCCGCTGTGTGTAGCACGCGGTTACTTGAGTAAGGTAGTATGAAAAGTCACACATAGAAGCGTTGATGAAATGGTAATAATAAGGAGAATATTTTGAACGGAGAAACAAGAGCAAACAAAATATGCTTATACTTTTGACAAGGGTGTATATCACCGAAAGTACTCAAGTTTTTAAAGTAAATAAATAATTTATTTTAAAAAACATAATTAAATGCGTTGTCTAGGTTTTCAAAATAGTTTTCAAAATATTCGTATTATTATTGCCATTTCATCAACGCTTCGATGTGTGACTTTTCATACTACTTTATATATATATATATATATATATATATATATATATATATATATATATATATATATATATATATATATATGAAGAAGAATGGAAAGGAATTAGAAAAGCAAAAGCCAAATCAAAATTCAATTCAATTGCTCAGAGCAAGGTCTAGACCCCCCCCCACCGGGGAAACCATTTCAACTGATGAGTGGAAGCGAGAGAGCAAATAGCAAATCATATAACCACCTCAGACTTACCCGGCCACCTGATATAAATTGGGGAAGAAATCATTCAGTCTCTAATAAAAAGTCAGTTTTTTTTCTTTAGGTCATCAGTAATGATAATAATAATTTATATATTAAATTAAATTACTGACGTGAGTCTAAAATTTTATATGAATATTTTAGTAATAGATCTAGATAGGTAGCGAGTGTGAACACTGGTGAAGCATACTTATTTTCCGACATTTTTGACCGAGGGTGTACAATTCATCCAAGTCAAACAATTTAAAATTTTAAACATATTCAGGAAAGACACCCAAGATGTTGATTGAAAAGTGATCCAAGTGGTGAATGGTATTCTAAAAACGAAAAAGTTATCCAAGCAGGAAAACCGTTTGCAATCGTTGCAGTAAATGACAGTGAATATATATATATATATATAAGTTATAGAAAGAGGCAAAATGCGTTAAAAAAATATTTTATTACAATCAATTTTTTTTTAATTCATATTAACTTGTTTTCTTATAATTTCGCTCGGTATCACGAGCCTCATCAGAAATGTAAACAAATAAAAGGTATTAACCTTTTTTATTTTGTAAGAGTCTTTCTTGGTCTTGTTGAAGTTACGTTCGATGTTGTGTGGACTAATAGTGTTATGTCTCTTTTAAATGTTAACTTAAATCGCGCATGGTCGCAAATAGGTATACATTGAGAAAGTTAATTTTTTTAAGCATCTTTAAAATTTTAAACTTAAAGTAAGAAGCAAAATGCCTTAAGAAAAATCATGTGTTAGATGCACATATTTTTTATTAAAATCAAAATAATGTTTTTTTCTTCTTGACTTTTAAAAATAATTTCGCTCGGTTTCACAAGCTTCATCAGAGATGTAAGCAAATAAAAGGTATTAACCTTTTTTGTAAGAGTTTTTTCTGGCCTTGTAGAAGTGACAATAAAATTATCACTGTTTATACGCTATTCAGCGTTGGCTGAGTGGTTCTACATGTCGGGATTTGAGTTGTAAAATACTCGGAATCCGGGGTTTCGAATCGCATGATCATTAGTGAATAGTCATATCTCTATGCTGATGAGTCCCGATTATAAAGGACAAAACGTATACGTACATAGATAATAAACAAAACCCACACACGCATATATATATATATATATATATATATATATATATATATATATATATATAAGAAAGGGTATTTAGACATATTATTCAAACTGGCGCGACCTCGCCTTCAGACATAACGTGATTTTCTGACCTCGGACGATGAAGAAAAAAAAGAAAAGAAAAACACTCTTTGACAAGGAGAAGTATATTCTCGAAAGCTAAGGTTGAAATAAATTTTATTTATTTTACACCACCATTGTTATGGGTTTAAAAAAACAAAAAAAAACTATATATATATATATATATATATATATATATATACATATATATCTATATATATATACATATATATCTATATCTATATCTATATATATATATATATCTCTATATATATATCTATATATATATATATATATCTATATATCTATATATATATCTTTATCTATATATATATCTATATATCTATATATATATATATATATATAAATATATATATATATATATATATATATATATATATATATATATATATATATATATATATATATATATATAAAACAGACGTTCGCACACGTATACCAAAGACACTAAACCAAATTTTAAAGAAACAAATGAAATGATAACAATATAAAAATGACATATTACATAAAATATATTGTATAAAAAATAACATAACTTATCTACCCGGCGAGTTTGTCGAGCTTAACCATGCTGATGACGGTTTAGAGCCAGAAACACGTGTCCATAGATTACCTTTATATGTACGTAAACACAAATATATATATATATATATATATATATATATATATATATATATATATATATATATATAAAATTAAAAAAAAGTACACGTCCTATTAAAAAAGGCGACTTAATGCAATATTTTTTACCGCTTAGGAAGTGGAAAAACTAAGAAAACAGCAAAAACAATAACAAAACACTACGTAACATTATGGCGATAAAAAAGCTGACATATTTCCGTAAAGTGTTTGTGGTCTTGCCAGACTGCAAACATTAACAGCGTATGGTCGATCCTTGCCCAGGTTAGCCATGCTGATGAAAGCTGATAGCCAGAAACACGTGTCCATAGATTCCTTTTATATCTATGTAAACATTAATTAATAAATATACATTTATATATATTTATTTCTATGTATTTTTTATTTCTACATTTGCATGGTGTTGCGTGCGGATATATATAATACTTGTTTTTACATATATATATATATATATATATATATATATATATATATATATATATATATATATATATATATATATATACGCATGCGTACATGGGTATGTTTGTGTGTATATAGCACTTGTTTAAGCCCCCACATATGGGTTAAATATGCCTTTCCATCACTGCTTCCTTGTAGTGTATGCCTCTTTACGCAAAGGCTAGGAGTAGGAAAACTACGAAATCAAACCAGACAATACCCGGTAGCCCAATGGAAGGCAACTCCTTACATCATGTTGGTCTGCAGTTTCAACTTATTACTGACTCTCTTGCTTTCGCTTGTTGCTGGCCTCAACAATTTAAACCGAGAGAAGGATTTAACTGTCGTACAAAGCTAGATCTCTTTGCAATCTAAGTACAGACACTCATTTAGACAATTACACTTTCTGATTGAAGTAGCAGCACTGACAAGATGTTCCGGTACATGCGTGTATATGTGCGTATGTGTGTTTGTATATGTATGTACATGCCAAACTTGCCTAAGTTTTGTATTATAGATGCAGGCTTGTAGCAATTGTTTGAATGTATGTTGCTAGTACGTGTATATAGATGTGTATGTGTGTGTATGTTTATGTATATATACATGTGTGCATGTATATATGTATATGTTTCATATATGTGTCTTTATAGGAGAGTAGAAAAGTGAACCTCGGGTTTACTTTCGGCAGCCTCGTAACTCTCGCTTCCCTTATTTTTTCTATTAGTCCTCACATTCTATGTGCGATGCTTCTGACAAAGGGGGAAGAATTGCTTGTTTTGGGTCGGAATCTATCTATCTAGCACTTATCGTTGGCTAGTTTTTGACCTTGAAGTAGTTTATTTCGCTCCTTACATAAAGTGGCTTCATGCCTTGTCTGGGGCGATTTTTTAAAAAAAGTTCCAGATGAAATAGACAATTATATTCTGCTGCACATTATCGTTTGATTTGAATGAGGATAAAACACATTTGTAAATTTATACAATTTACCAAATATTTTTCCATTTAATTATTTATGCATTTATTTTTTTATTTTAATTAGTTACATTGTTTCATTGTTTACTTTTTTATTTTTATTAGTTACATTGTTTCATCGTTTACTTTTTTATTTTAATTAGTTACATTGTTTCATTGTTTACTTTTTTAAAAATTAGTTACATTGTTTCATTATTTACTCTTTTATTTTAATTAGTTACATTGTTTCTTTTTTATTTTTTATTTTAATTAGTTACATTGTTTCATTGTTTACCGTTTTATTTTAATTAGTTACATTGTTTCATTATTTACGTTTTTATTTTAATTAGTTACATTCTTTCATTGTTTACTTTTTTATTTTAATTAGTTACATTGTTCTATCGTTTACTTTTTTATTTTAATTAATTACATTCTTTCATTATTTACTTTTTTATTTTAATTAGTTACATTGTTTCATTGTTTACTTTTTTATTTTAATTAGTTACATTGTTTCATTATTTACTCTTTTATTTTAATTAGTTACATTGTTTCATTGTTTACTTTTTTATTTTAATTAGTTACATTCTTTCATTATTTACTTTTTTTTATTTTAATTAGTTACATTGTTTCATTATTTACTTTTTTATTTTAATTAGTTACATTGTTTCTTTTTTTAACTTTTTATTTTAATTAGTTACATTGTTTCATTGTTTCTTTTTTATTTTTTATTTTAATTAGTTACATTGTTTCATGGCTTACTTTTTTATTTTAATTAGTTACATTCTTTCATTATTTACTTTTTTTTATTTTAATTAGTTACATTGTTTCATTATTTACTTTTTTATTTTAATTAGTTACATTGTTTCTTTTTTTAACTTTTTATTTTAATTAGTTACATTGTTTCATTATTTACTTTTTTATTTTAATTAGTTACATTGTTTCATGGCTTACTTTTTTATTTTAATTAGTTACATTGTTTCATTGTTTACTTTTTTATTTTAATTAGTTACATTGTTTCATTGTTTACTTTTTTATTTTAATTAGTTACATTGTTTCATTGTTTACTTTTTTATTTTAATTAGTTACATTGTTTCATTGTTTACTTTTAAAAAAAATTAATTAGTTACATTGTTTCATTGTTTACTTTTTTATTTTTATTAGTTACATTGTTTCATTGTTTACTTTTTTATTTTAATTAGTCACATTGTTTCATTGTTTACTTTTTTAAAATCTTAATTAGTTAAATTGTTTCATTGTTTACTTTTTTTATTTTAATTAGTTACATTGTTTCATTGTTTACTTTTTCTTTTAATTAGTTACATTGTTTCATTGTTTACGTTTTTATTTTTATTAGTTACAGTGTTTCATTGTTTACTTTTTTTATTTTAATTAGTTACATTGTTTCATCATTTACTTTTTTATTTTAATTAGTTACATTGTTTCTTTTTAACTTTTTATTTTAATTAGTTACATTGTTTTTATTGTTTACTTTTTTATTTTAATTAGTTACATGGTTTCATTATTTACTTTTTTATTTTAATTAGTTATATTGTTTCATTGTTTACGTTTTTATTTTAATTAGTCACATTGTTTCATAATTTACTTTTTTATTTTAATTAGTTACATTGTTTCATCATTTACTTTTTTATTTTGATTAGTTACATTGTTTCATTATTTACTTTTTTATTTTAATTAGTTACATTGTTTCATTATTTACTTTTTTATTTTAATTAGTCACATTGTTTCTTTTTTTACTTTTAATTTTAATTAGTTACATTGTTTCATTGTTTACTTTTTTTATTTTAATTAGTTACATGGTTTCATTATTTACTTTTTTTATTTTAATTAGTTACATGGTTTCATTATTTACTTTTTTATTTTAATTAGTTATATTGTTTCATTGTTTACGTTTTTATTTTAATTAGTCACCTTGTTTCATAATTTACTTTTTTATTTTAATTAGTTACATTGTTTCATCATTTACTTTTTTATTTTAATTAGTTACATTGTTTCATTATTTACTTTTTTATTTTAATTAGTTACATTGTTTCTTTTTAACTTTTTATTTTAATTAGTTACATTGTTTCATTGTTTACTTTTTTATTTTAATTAGTTACATTGTTTCATTGTTTACTTTTTTATTTTAATTAGTTACATGGTTTCATTATTTACTTTTTTATTTTAATTAGTTACATGGTTTCATTATTTACTTTTTTATTTTAATTAGTTATATTGTTTCATTGTTTACGTTTTTATTTTAATTAGTCACATTGTTTCATAATTTACTTTTTTATTTTAATTAGTTACATTGTTTCATCATTTACTTTTTTATTTTAATTAGTTACATTGTTTCATTATTTACTTTTTTATTTTAATTAGTTACATTGTTTCATTATTTACTTTTTTATTTTAATTAGTTACATTGTTTCTTTTTAACTTTTTATTTTAATTAGTTACATTGTTTCATCATTTACTTTTTTATTTTAATTAGTCACATTGTTTCATAATTTACTTTTTTATTTTAATTAGTTACATTGTTTCATCATTTACTTTTTTATTTTAATTAGTTACATTGTTTCATTATTTACTTTTTTATTTTAATTAGTTACATTGTTTCTTTTTAACTTTTTATTTTAATTAGTTACATTGTTTCATCATTTACTTTTTTATTTTAATTAGTTACATTGTTTCATTGTTTACTTTTTTATTTACATTAGTTACATTCTTTCATTATTTACTTTTTTTTAATTAGTTACATTGTTTCATTATTTACTTTTTTATTTTAATTAGTTACATTGTTTCTTTTTAACTTTTTATTTTAATTAGTTACATTGTTTCTTTTTAACTTTTTATTTTAATTAGTTACATTGTTTCATTGTTTACTTTTTTATTTTAATTAGTTACATTGTTTAATTATTTACTTTTTTATTTTAATTAGTTACATTGTTTCATTATTTTGTCTTTTATTTTTATTAGTTACATTGTTTCTTTTTTACTTTTTATTTTAATTAGTTACATTGTTTCATGGCTTACTTTTTTATTTTAATTAATTACAGTGTTTCATCGTTTACTTTTTTTATTTTAATTAGTTACATTGTTTAATTATTTACTTTTTTATTTTAATTTGTTACATTGTTTCTTTTTTTAACTTTTTATTTTAATTAGTTACATTGTTTCATTGTTCACTTTTTATTTTTATTAGTTACAGTGTTTCATTGTTTACTTTTTTATTTTAATTAGTTACATTGTTTCATCATTTACTTTTTTATTTTAACTAGTTACATTGTTTCTTTTTAACTTTTTATTTTTATTAGTTAAATTGTTTTTATTGTTTATTTTTTTATTTTAATTAGTTACATGGTTTCATTATTTACTTTTTTATTTTAATTAGTTATATTGTTTCATTGTTTACGTTTTTATTTTAATTAGTCACATTGTTTCATCATTTACTTTTTTATTTTAATTAGTTACATTGTTTCATGGCTTACTTTTTTATTTTGATTAATTACAGTGTTTCATCGTTTACTTTTTTATTTTAATTAGTTACATTGTTTAATTATTTACTTTTTTATTTTAATTAGTTACATTGTTTAATTATTTACTTTTTTATTTTAATTAGTCACATTGTTTCTTTTTTTAACTTTTTATTTTAATTAGTTACATTGTTTCATTGTTCACTTTTTTATTTTTATTAGTTACATTGTTTCATTGTTTACTTTTTTATTTTAATTAGTTACATTGTTTCATCATTTACTTTTTTATTTTAATTAGTTACATTGTTTCTTTTTACCTTTTTATTTTAATTAGTTACATTGTTTCATCATTTACTTTTTTATTTTAATTAGTTACATTGTTTCTTTTTAACTTTTTATTTTAATTAGTTACATTGTTTTTATTGTTTACTTTTTTATTTTAATTAGTTACATAGTTTCATCATTTACTTTTTTATTTTAATTAGTTACATTATTTCTTTTTAACTTTCTATTTTAATTAGTTACATTGTTTCATCATTTACTTTTTTATTTTAATTAGTTACATTGTTTCTTTTTAACTTTTTATTTTAATTAGTTACATTGTTTTTATTGTTTACTTTTTTATTTTAATTAGTTACATTGTTTCATCATTTACTTTTTTATTTTAATTAGTTACATTATTTCTTTTTAACTTTCTATTTTAATTAGTTACATTGTTTCATCATTTACTTTTTTATTTTAATTAGTTACATTGTTTCTTTTTAACTTTTTATTTTAATTAGTTACATTGTTTCATTCTTCACTTTTTATTTTTATTAGTTACAGTGTTTCATTGTTTACTTTTTTATTTTAATTAGTTACATTGTTTCATCATTTACTTTTTTATTTTGATTAGTTACATTGTTTCTTTTTTACTTTTTATTTTAATTAGTTACATTGTTTCATGGCTTACTTTTTTATTTTAATTAATTACAGTGTTTCATCGTTTACTTTTTTATTTTAATTAGTTACATTGTTTAATTATTTACTTTTTTATTTTAATTAGTTACATTGTTTAATTATTTACTTTTTTATTTTAATTAGTCACATTGTTTCTTTTTTTAACTTTTTATTTTAATTAGTTACATTGTTTCATTGTTCACTTTTTTATTTTTATTAGTTACATTGTTTCATTGTTTACTTTTTTATTTTAATTAGTTACATTGTTTCATCATTTACTTTTTTATTTTAATTAGTTACATTGTTTCTTTTTAACTTTTTATTTTAATTAGTTACATTGTTTCATCATTTACTTTTTTATTTTAATTAGTTACATTGTTTCTTTTTAACTTTTTATTTTAATTAGTTACATTGTTTCATCATTTACTTTTTTATTTTAATTAGTTACATTGTTTCTTTTTAACTTTTTATTTTAATTAGTTACATTGTTTTTATTGTTTACTTTTTTATTTTAATTAGTTACATTGTTTCATCATTTACTTTTTTATTTTAATTAGTTACATTATTTCTTTTTAACTTTCTATTTTAATTAGTTACATTGTTTCATCATTTACTTTTTTATTTTAATTAGTTACATTGTTTCTTTTTAACTTTTTATTTTAATTAGTTACATTGTTTTTATTGTTTACTTTTTTATTTTAATTAGTTACATTGTTTCATCATTTACTTTTTTATTTTAATTAGTTACATTATTTCTTTTTAACTTTCTATTTTAATTAGTTACATTGTTTCATCATTTACTTTTTTATTTTAATTAGTTACATTGTTTCTTTTAACCTTTTTATTTTAATTAGTTACATTGTTTCATTGTTCACTTTTTATTTTTATTAGTTACAGTGTTTCATTGTTTACTTTTTTATTTTAATTAGTTACATTGTTTCATCATTTACTTTTTTATTTTAATTAGTTACATTGTTTCTTTTTTACTTTTTATTTTAATTAGTTACATTGTTTCATGGCTTACTTTTTTATTTTAATTAATTACAGTGTTTCATCGTTTACTTTTTTTATTTTAATTAGTTACATTGTTTAATTATTTACTTTTTTATTTTAATTAGTTACATTTTTTTTAAAAACTTTTTATTTTAATTAGTTACATTGTTTAATTGTGTACTTTTTTATTTTTATTAGTTACATTGTTTCATCGTTTACTTTTTTATTTTAATTAGTTACATTGTTTCATTGTTTACTTTTTTATTTTAATTAGTTACATGGTTTCATTATTTACTTTTTTATTTTAATTAGTTACATGGTTTCATTATTTACTTTTTTATTTTAATTAGTTATATTGTTTCATTGTTTACGTTTTTATTTTAATTAGTCACATTGTTTCATAATTTACTTTTTTATTTTAATTAGTTACATTGTTTCATCATTTACTTTTTTATTTTAATTAGTCACATTGTTTCATAATTTACTTTTATATTTTAATTTGTTACATTGTTTCATCATTTACTTTTTTATTTTAATTAGTTACATTGTTTCATTATTTACTTTTTTATTTTAATTAGTTACATTGTTTCTTTTTAACTTTTTATTTTAATTAGTTACATTGTTTCATCATTTACTTTTTTATTTTAATTAGTTACATTGTTTCATTGTTTACTTTTTTATTTACATTAGTGACATTCTTTCATTATTTACTTTTTTTTAATTAGTTACATTGTTTCTTTTTAACTGTTTATTTTAATTAGTTACATTGTTTCTTTTTAACTTTTTATTTTATTAGTTACAGTGTTTCATTGTTTACTTTTTTATTTTAATTAGTTACATTGTTTAATTATTTTCTTTTTTATTTTAATTAGTTACATTGTTTCATTATTTTGTCTTTTATTTTTATTAGTTACATTGTTTCTTTTTTACTTTTTATTTTAATTAGTTACATTGTTTCATGGCTTACTTTTTTATTTTAATTAATTACAGTGTTTCATCGTTTACTTTTTTATTTTAATTAGTTACATTGTTTAATTATTTACTTTTTTATTTTAATTTGTTACATTGTTTCTTTTTTTAACTTTTTATTTTAATTAGTTACATTGTTTCATTGTTCACTTTTTATTTTTATTAGTTACAGTGTTTCATTGTTTACTTTTTTATTTTAATTAGTTACATTGTTTCATCATTTACTTTTTTATTTTAACTAGTTACATTGTTTCTTTTTAACTTTTTATTTTAATTAGTTACATTGTTTTTATTGTTAATTTTTTTATTTTAATTAGTTACATGGTTTCATTATTTACTTTTTTATTTTAATTAGTTATATTGTTTCATGGTTTACGTTTTTATTTTAATTAGTCACATTGTTTCATAATTTACTTTTTTATTTTAATTAGTTACATTGTTTCATCATTTACTTTTTTATTTTGATTAGTTACATTGTTTCATTATTTACTTTTTTTATTTTAATTAGTTACATTGTTTCATTATTTACTTTTTTATTTTAATTAGTTACATTGTTTCTTTTTTTACTTTTTATTTTAATTAGTTACATTGTTTCATTGTTTACCTTTTTATTTTAATTAGTTACATTGTTTCATTATTTACGTGTTTATTTTAATTAGTTACATTGTTTCATTGTTTACTTTTTTATTTTAATTAGTTACATTGTTTCATAATTTACTTTTTTATTTTAATTAGTTACATTGTTTCTTTTTTTAACTTTTTATTTTAATTAGTTACATTGTTTCATTGTTCACTTTTTAATTTTTATTAGTTACATTGTTTCATTGTTTACTTTTTTATTTTAATTAGTTACATTGTTTCATTGTTTACTTTTTCTTTTAATTAGTTACATTGTTTCATTGTTTACGTTTTTATTTTTATTAGTTACAGTGGTTCATTGTTTACTTTTTTTATTTTAATTAGTTACATTGTTTCATCATTTACTTTTTTATTTTAATTAGTTACATTGTTTCATCGTTTACTTTTTTATTTTAATTAGTTACATTGTTTCATTATTTACTTTTTTATTTTAATTAGTTACATTGTTTAATTATTTACTTTTTTATTTTAATTAGTTACATTGTTTCTTTTTAACTTTTTATTTTAATTAGTTACATTGTTTCATCATTTACTTTTTTATTTCAATTAGTCACATTGTTTCATAATTTACTTTTTTATTTTAATTAGTTACATTGTTTCATCATTTACTTTTTTATTTTAATTAGTTACATTGTTTCATTATTTACTTTTTATTTTAATTAGTTACATTGTTTCTTTTTAACTTTTTATTTTAATTAGTTACATTGTTTCATCATTTACTTTTTTATTTTAATTAGTTACATTGTTTCATTGTTTACTTTTTTATTTACATTAGTTCCATTCTTTCATTATTTACTTTTTTTAATTAGTTACATTGTTTCATTATTTACTTTTTTATTTTAATTAGTTACATTGTTTCTTTTTAACTGTTTATTTTAATTAGTTACATTGTTTCTTTTTAACTTTTTATTTTATTAGTTACAGTGTTTCATTGTTTACTTTTTTATTTTAATTAGTTACATTGTTTAATTATTTTCTTTTTTATTTTAATTAGTTACATTGTTTCATTATTTTGTCTTTTATTTTTATTAGTTACATTGTTTCTTTTTTACTTTTTATTTTAATTAGTTACATTGTTTCATGGCTTACTTTTTTATTTTAATTAATTACAGTGTTTCATCGTTTACTTTTTTTATTTTAATTAGTTACATTGTTTAATTATTTACTTTTTTATTTTAATTTGTTACATTGTTTCTTTTTTTAACTTTTTATTTTAATTAGTTACATTGTTTCATTGTTCACTTTTTATTTTTATTAGTTACAGTGTTTCATTGTTTACTTTTTTATTTTAATTAGTTACATTGTTTCATCATTTACTTTTTTATTTTAACTAGTTACATTGTTTCTTTTTAACTTTTTATTTTAATTAGTTACATTGTTTTTATTGTTAATTTTTTTATTTTAATTAGTTACATGGTTTCATTATTTACTTTTTTATTTTAATTAGTTATATTGTTTCATTGTTTACGTTTTTATTTTAATTAGTCACATTGTTTCATAATTTACTTTTTTATTTTAATTAGTTACATTGTTTCATCATTTACTTTTTTATTTTGATTAGTTACATTGTTTCATTATTTACTTTTTTTATTTTAATTAGTTACATTGTTTCATTATTTACTTTTTTATTTTAATTAGTTACATTGTTTCTTTTTTTACTTTTTATTTTAATTAGTTACATTGTTTCATTGTTTACCTTTTTATTTTAATTAGTTACATTGTTTCATTATTTACGTGTTTATTTTAATTAGTTACATTGTTTGATTGTTTACTTTTTTATTTTAATTAGTTACATTGTTTCATAATTTACTTTTTTATTTTAATTAGTTACATTGTTTCTTTTTTTAACTTTTTATTTTAATTAGTTACATTGTTTCATTGTTCACTTTTTAATTTTTATTAGTTACATTGTTTCATTGTTTACTTTTTTATTTTAATTAGTTACATTGTTTCATTGTTTACTTTTTCTTTTAATTAGTTACATTGTTTCATTGTTTACGTTTTTATGTTTATTAGTTACAGTGTTTCATTGTTTACTTTTTTTATTTTAATTAATTACATTGTTTCATCATTTACTTTTTTATTTTAATTAGTTACATTGTTTCATCGTTTACTTTTTTATTTTAATTAGTTACATTGTTTCATTATTTACTTTTTTATTTTAATTAGTTACATTGTTTCATTATTTACTTTTTTATTTTAATTAGTTACATTGTTTCTTTTTAACTTTTTATTTTAATTAGTTACATTGTTTCATCATTTACTTTTTTATTTTAATTAGTCACATTGTTTCATAATTTACTTTTTTATTTTAATTAGTTACATTGTTTCATCATTTACTTTTTTATGTTAATTAGTTACATTGTTTCATTATTTACTTTTTTATTTTAATTAGTTACATTGTTTCTTTTTAACTTTTTATTTTAATTAGTTACATTGTTTCATCATTTACTTTTTTATTTTAATTAGTTACATTGTTTCATTGTTTACTTTTTTATTTACATTAGTTACATTCTTTCATTATTTACTTTTTTTTAATTAGTTACATTGTTTCATTATTTACTTTTTTATTTTAATTAGTTACATTGTTTCTTTTTAACTTTTTATTTTAATTAGTTACATTGTTTCTTTTTAACTTTTTATTTTAATTAGTTACAGTGTTTCATTGTTTACTTTTTTATTTTAATTAGTTACATTGTTTAATTATTTACTTTTTTATTTTAATTAGTTACATTGTTTCATTATTTTGTCTTTTATTTTTATTAGTTACATTGTTTCTTTTTTACTTTTTATTTTAATTAGTTACATTGTTTCATGGCTTACTTTTTTATTTTAATTAATTACAGTGTTTCATCGTTTACTTTTTTTATTTTAATTAGTTACATTGTTTAATTATTTACTTTTTTATTTTAATTTGTTACATTGTTTCTTTTTTTAACTTTTTATTTTAATTAGTTACATTGTTTCATTGTTCACTTTTTATTTTTATTAGTTACAGTGTTTCATTGTTTACTTTTTTATTTTAATTAGTTACATTGTTTCATCATTTACTTTTTTATTTTAACTAGTTACATTGTTTCTTTTTAACTTTTTATTTTAATTAGTTACATTGTTTTTATTGTTTATTTTTTTATTTTAATTAGTTACATGGTTTCATTATTTACTTTTTTATTTTAATTAGTTATATTGTTTCATTGTTTACGTTTTTATTTTAATTAGTCACATTGTTTCATTATTTACTTTTTTATTTTAATTAGTTACATTGTTTCATTATTTACTTTTTTATTTTAATTAGTTACATTGTTTCTTTTTTTACTTTTTATTTTAATTAGTTACATTGTTTCATTGTTTACCTGTTTATTTTAATTAGTTACATTGTTTCATTATTTACGTGTTTATTTTAATTAGTTACATTGTTTCATTGTTTACTTTTTTATTTTAATTAGTTACATTGTTTCATAATTTACTTTTTTATTTTAATTAGTTACATTGTTTCTTTTTTTAACTTTTTATTTTAATTAGTTACATTGTTTCATTGTTCACTTTTTAATTTTTATTAGTTACATTGTTTCATTGTTTACTTTTTTATTTTAATTAGTTACATTGTTTCATCATTTACTTTTTTATTTTAATTAGTTACATTGTTTCTTTTTAACTTTTTATTTTAATTAGTTACATTGTTTCATCATTTACTTTTTTATTTTAATTAGTTACATTGTTTCATGGCTTACTTTTTTATTTTAATTAATTACAGTGTTTCATCGTTTACTTTTTTATTTTAATTAGTTACATTGTTTAATTATTTACTTTTTTATTTTAATTAGTTACATTGTTTAATTATTTACTTTTTTATTTTAATTAGTCACAATGTTACTTTTTTTAACTTTTTATTTTAATTAGTTACATTGTTTCATTGTTCACTTTTTTATTTTTATTAGTTACATTGTTTCATTGTTTACTTTTTTATTTTAATTAGTTACATTGTTTCATCATTTACTTTTTTATTTTAATTAGTTACATTGTTTCATTGTTCACTTTTTAATTTTTATTAGTTACATTGTTTCATCATTTACTTTTTTATTTTAATTAGTTACATTGTTTCATTATTTACTTTTTTATTTTAATTAGTTACATTGTTTCTTTTTAACTTTTTATTTTAATTAGTTACATTGTTTTTATTGTTTACTTTTTTATTTTAATTAGTTACATTGTTTCATCATTTACTTTTTTATTTTAATTAGTTACATTATTTCTTTTTAACTTTCTATTTTAATTAGTTACATTGTTTCATCATTTACTTTTTTATTTTAATTAGTTACATTATTTCTTTTTAACTTTCTATTTTAATTAGTTACATTGTTTCATCATTTACTTTTTATTTTAATTAGTTACATTGTTTCATTGTTCACTTTTTATTTTTATTAGTTACAGTGTTTCATTGTTTACTTTTTTATTTTAATTAGTTACATTGTTTCATCATTTACTTTTTTATTTTAATTAGTTACATTGTTTCTTTTTTACTTTTTATTTTAATTAGTTACATTGTTTCATGGCTTACTTTTTTATTTTAATTAATTACAGTGTTTCATCGTTTACTTTTTTTATTTTAATTAGTTACATTGTTTAATTATTTACTTTTTTATTTTAATTAGTTACATTTTTTTTAAAACTTTTTATTTTAATTATTTACATTGTTTCATTGTGTACTTTTTTATTTTTATTAGTTACATTGTTTCATTGTTTACTTTTTTATTTTAATTAGTTACATTGTTTCATCATTTACTTTTTTATTTTAATTAGTTACATTGTTTCTTTTTAACTTTTTATTTTAATTAGTTACATTGTTTCATCATTTACTTTTTTATTTTAATTAGTTACATTGTTTCTTTTTAACTTTTTATTTTAATTAGTTACATTGTTTTTATTGTTTACTTTTTTATTTTTATTAGTTACATTGTTTCATCATTTACTTTTTTATTTTAATTAGTTACATTGTTTCTTTTTAACTTTTTATTGTAATTAGTTACATTGTTTCATTGTTTACTTTTTTATTTTAATTAGTTACATTGTTTCATTGTTTACTTTTTATTTTAATTAGTTACATTGTTAAATTGTTTACTTTATTTATTTTAATTAGTTACATTGTTTCATTGTTTACTTTTTTATTTTAATTAGTTACATTGTTTCATTGTTTACTTTTTAAATTTAATTAGTTACATTGTTTCATTGTTTACTATTTTATTTTAATTAGTTACATTGTTTCATCATTGACTTTTTTATGGTAATTTGTTACATTGTTTCATTATTTACTTTTTCTAATTAGTTACATTGTTTTATTATTTACTTTTTTATTTTAATTAGTTACATTGTTTTATTGTTTACTTTTTTTTTTAATTAGTTACATTGTTTCATTATTTACTTTTTTATTTTAATTAGTTACATTGTTTCATCATTTACGTTTTTATTTTAATTAGTTACATTGTTTCATCATTTACGTTTTTTTAATTAGTTACATTGTTTCATTATTTACTTTTTTTAAAATTAGTTACATTGTTTTATTATTTACTTTTTTATTTTAATTAGTTACATTGTTTCATTGTTTACTTTTTCATTTTAATTAGTTACATTGTTTCATCATTTACTTTTTTATTTTAATTAGTTACATTGTTTCATTGTTTACTTTTTTATTTTAATTAGTTACATGGTTTCATTATTTACTTTTTTATTTTAATTAGTTACATTGTTTCATTGTTTACTTTTTTATTTTAATTAGTTACATGGTTTCATTATTTACTTTCACTTAGAACAAAAATACACGCGATGCACGTGTTTTGGAAAACATGGAGTTTTTCGACGACTAGCCATGGTTGAAATCACTCCAAACACTTTCTCACACCTGAGGTTATTCTCTCTCTGTACAAATCCACAATCAGACCATGTATGGAGTACTGTTGTCATATTTGGGCTGGTGAATCTCTGTCACATTTGAGAGTTCTTGATAAGGTGCAGAAACGTGTCTGTAATTTGATTGGCCACACCCTTTCTTCTTCTCTACACCGTCTCTCTCTCACAGACATGATGTTGCTAGTCTCAGTCTTTTCTATAAATACTATTATGGCATGTGTTCTTCAGAATTATGTGATCTATTCTCTGCTTCTTTTGTTCCAGCTCGTTTGACTCGTTTGACTCGTTGGTCTCCATCAATTCGCTGTTTTGATACCTCATTGTAATACAGCTTTCTATTCCAGTAGCTTCTTTCCAAGAACCGCTGGCTTGTGGAATTCTCTTCCTGCTGACTGTATTCCTTCTACTTATAACCTTGGTCTTTTCAAGACTAAGGTCAATGGGTATCTCCTGTCTGGAGCGATAATCATCTTTCATTATTGTAGGCTCTTTATATCAAGTGGCTTCATGCCTTGTCTGGAGCGATTTCCATAAAAAAAATGTTATTTTCTTCATAACTTTACAAAAATAAATATTAAAATAAACAAGCATAAAAATGTTAATAAGGGACTGAGGAGCACACATGATTGCGTATTGAGTCTTGAGAAACGCCAGATGTGCCTGGAAGGGGTTAAAGGCTATAGATTTACTAAGATTCTATTCATTTTAATAGTACTCCCACCAATCAATGCTGATTCACATGTTTTATGTCATCCCGCTCCGTTTTGTCAGAATTTAAATTAAGAATAAAATGTTCGTTCAGAAATTAGATTAAGTTGATACTTTTCGTATTCTCGTCAAATTCTATCCACTTTCGTAAACTATATATCCAGAGCATTTATCTCTCATACAACGTGCGGTGTCACGTGTTATATCCTGTCACGTGTTATATCTTGTCACGTGTAACATCCTGTCGTCACCAACCACCAATCAGCGGTGTCGGTACAACAGTTTTGCTAAGACGATACTGCTACCCTGCCTCCACAAACAGCTTTGGCTACGGGGGAGGGTATTATTCAATCTTCTTTCTAGTTTACTGTTTCTCCTTATCTTGTAAGTTCGTTCATTATATAGCGTTTATTTCCGTTGATGCTTGCCTATGACGTCATCACCGCTTGAGATCGCTACGCTATCATTCCGCCACCTTCACTCGAAAGCGTCCGAGAACTTTCATTACATTACCAATATAAAGGTTAAATCTCGCCCAAATGATTAAACCTTCAAATTTGTTTTGGCCCTCAATTCTCGAGCAAGTCCCGTCTGAAAGACAGCATTTGCTTTAAGGCATCGTTTAAGTATATACACAAATATATTTTACTTTATTTGTTTTTTTTGTTGTATTTCGCAGTTCGTTTCTCTTTTTTTATGGTTTTCTAACAAATCTTCTCTTGGTCAAATGTCACTACATGTTTGCTTAAACACTTCAAGTGACACAATCACCAATAAAAACAATTACATGAAAATGCATTAAATATTTAGGTGATAAAAACCCTACGCATTTCTAGGCAGGATGTCGTAGTCCGATGGTAAAACGCTGGACTATAGACATCAATATCGAAGGTTCGATCCTTGTCTAAGTTAGCCATGCTGATGACACCTATGAACCAGAAACACGTGTGTATGGATTACCTTATGTACGTATAAAAGTAATAAAAACTATCTATATATGAAAAGATTTTAATCTTTGAAAAGCCTTGGCTTAGGGAAAGAAAAATAAACATGTTTTACCGAGTACACTTTGCATTGAACAATCGAAGTTAAAATAGATTTGTCATTCGTACATATTTATCTCTCTTCTTTCATTTATCTTTATCTATCTTTATATATATATATATATATATATATATATATATATATATATATATATATATCCATCTATGTTTAGAGTCTCCAAACAACCAATCTGTAAAGAGGATAACTCAAACCCACCACCTATGTAAATTTACTACCAACCAGACCCATCTCTGTTTATAGACTCCAAACAGCCAATCTGCAAAGGGGAGATAACTCAATTGACGACTAAACCACAAAATTATTTCAACAACGTTTGAAACTTTATTTATTCGTTAAGGAGACTAAAAAAAGACGAAGAAAAATTTCATATCATTCCACTCGCAACTGGCGAAGAAGGAATACGCAGGTTTCACAGCTGATCTATGTCAAGCAAGGACAAATTTTCAATGCTTTGATGGAGCAGCTACAACCGGCCACCACCCACTGGGTATGTGGACATAAACTCATTAAGTACAAACAAAAGTCGACTAACACGACTGACACATTTTTAAACAGATGTCGTTTACTAGCGAAAAATGCAATTTCAGAGTCTATAAATTGAACGAACGTTTGGTAGAATAATTGTTTGCCAACATGCCAATGCCGGATTGATAAAAAACAAAAACTTTTACATAAAACGGAGAGCTACAAAATTGAAGAGGCTGTGAAATTAGCACGCACACATGAAGCTACAAAATTGAAGAGGCTGTGAAATTAGCACGCACACATGAAGCTACAAAATCGAAGAGGCTGTGAAATTAGCCCGCCCACATGAAGCTACAAAATTGAAGAGGCTGTGAAATTAGCACGCACACATGAAGCTACAAAATTGAAGAGGCTGTGAAATTAGTACGCACACATGAAGCTACAAAATTGAAGAGGCTGTGAAATTAGCACGCACACATGGAGCTACAAAATTGAAGAGGCTGTGAAATTAGTACGCACACATGAAGCTACAAAATTGAAGAGGCTGTGAAATAAGCCCGCCCACATGAAGCTACAAAATTGAAGAGGCTGTGAAATTAGCACGCACACATGAAGCTGCAAAATTGAAGAGGCTGTGAAATTAGTACGCACACCTGAAGCTACAAAATTGAAGAGGCTGTGAAATTAGCACGCACACATGAAGCTACAAAATTGAAGAGGCTGTGAAACTAGCACGCACACATGAAGCTACAAAATAGAAGAGGCTGTGAAATTAGCCCGCACACATGAAGCTACAAAATTGAAGAGGCTGTGAAATTAGCACGCACACGTGAATCTACAAAATTGAAGAGGCTGTGAAATTAGTACGCACACATGAAGCTACAAAATTAAAGAGGCTGTGAAATTAGTACGCATACATGAAGCTACAAAATTGAAGAGGCTGTGAAATTAGCACGCACACATGAAGCTACAAAATTGAAGAGGCTGTGAAATTAGCACGCACACATGAAGCTACAAAATTGAAGAGGCTGTGAAATTAGCACGCCCACATGAAGCTACAAAATTGAAGAGGCTGTGAAATTAGCACGCACACATGAAGCTACAAAATTGAAGAGGCTGTGAAATTAGCACGCACACATGAAGCTACAAAATTGAAGAGGCTGTGAAACTAGCACGCACACATGAAGCTACAAAATTGAAGAGGCTGTGAAATTAGCACGCACACATGAAGCTACAAAATTGAAGAGGCTGTGAAATTAGCACGCACACATGAAGCTACAAAATTCAAGAGGCTGTGAAACTAGCACGCACACATGAAGCTACAAAATTGAAGAGGCTGTGAAACTAGCACGCACACATGAAGCTACAAAATTGAAGAGGCTGTGAAATTAGCACGCACACATGAAGCTACAAAATTGAAGAGGCTGTGAAATTAGTACGCACACATGAAGCTACAAAATTGAAGAGGCTGTGAAATTAGCACGCACACATGTAGCTACAAAATTGAAGAGGCTGTGAAATTAGTACGCACACATGAAGCTACAAAATTGAAGAGGCTGTGAAATAAGCCCGCCCACATGAAGCTACAAAATTGAAGAGGCTGTGAAATTAGCACGCACACATGAAGCTGCAAAATTGAAGAGGCTGTGAAATTAGTACGCACACCTGAAGCTACAAAATTGAAGAGGCTGTGAAATTAGCACGCACACATGAAGCTACAAAATTGAAGAGGCTGTGAAACTAGCACGCACACATGAAGCTACAAAATTGAAGAGGCTGTGAAATTAGCCCGCACACATGAAGCTACAAAATTGAAGAGGCTGTGAAATTAGCACGCACACGTGAATCTACAAAATTGAAGAGGCTGTGAAATTAGTACGCACACATGAAGCTACAAAATTAAAGAGGCTGTGAAATTAGTACGCATACATGAAGCTACAAAATTGAAGAGGCTGTGAAATTAGCACGCACACATGAAGCTACAAAATTGAAGAGGCTGTGAAATTAGCACGCACACATGAAGCTACAAAATTGAAGAGGCTGTGAAATTAGCACGCCCACATGAAGCTACAAAATTGAAGAGGCTGTGAAATTAGCACGCACACATGAAGCTACAAAATTGAAGAGGCTGTGAAATTAGCACGCACACATGAAGCTACAAAATTGAAGAGGCTGTGAAACTAGCACGCACACATGAAGCTACAAAATTGAAGAGGCTGTGAAATTAGCACGCACACATGAAGCTACAAAATTGAAGAGGCTGTGAAATTAGCACGCACACATGAAGCTACAAAATTGAAGAGGCTGTGAAACTAGCACGCACACATGAAGCTACAAAATTGAAGAGGCTGTGAAACTAGCACGCACAAATGAAGCTACAAAATTGAAGAGGCTGTGAAATTAGCACGCACACATGAAGCTACAAAATTGAAGAGGCTGTGAAATTAGCACGCACACATGAAGCTACAAAATTGAAGAGGCTGTGAAATTAGCACGCACACATGAAGTAAACAGACTACAACTACTCCGCAGTCGATCATCTTCACAGGTAGACACCATGAATCGTGATAATCGCCAACGTCAGGGGGGAACTCCAGACACCTGTGCAAGAAGTGTTTGCCCGGACAAGAATGACACATGCAACACATGTGGCAAAATAGGTCACTAGATCAAGCTGTCTTTCAGGAAAACATAAACCCAAGAACCAGCAAGAAAACCCGTGGCATAAAAGCTGTCATTAGTTGAAAAACTGACAACATGAAGCAGGCAGAAAAGTCGACAGCGTCGCCGAACATGACCATCGAGCCACAACAGAGCTTGAAGCAGCGATAGACCATCTAACATTCAGTGTCATCAACAGTGGTGACCATCTACAAAGCGAGAAGCATTTGTCAGTATCAACGTTAAATTGAAAGATCAGCCAGATGGTCACAGCCTTAATCCGAAGGCAGACACAGGTTCACACGCAAACAGTCTCGTTACGCAAGATGTTTCCCTCCAGTTTAGATAAACATTGCAATCCAATATTGGATCCCTCAACCCAACGAAATGCGTACAAACAGCCTATAATTACATTGAAATAAACTGCCACAAGCATCAGGTGTACATATAAAACTTTTTGGATCATATGGAGTTGAAGCACCCCAAATGAGAACCGACAAAAAAGACCCTTTATTCAGTAACACGGGATGTTAAAACTTTTACTTCCGGTTGAATCATAACATAAACAGAACAATACACACTTTTATAATTTTCCATCACAGATTTTTTATTAAAGATTAAAGTTTGACTATTAAAAAAAGCTTTATTTGCAAAAAGTTGTTTTAATTAAAAATATGCGTTTAACAAAACGTATTTGTAAATAAAAGTATATTTGTAACTTTGCTATTGAACATCTAAATAGACGTAAATACGCAAAACTTAAAAAAAATTTTCATATTTATTTTAAGAAATAAGGAGCAATCATTTTAGACTGAGGCAATTTTAATTTTTATCCTAATCCAGAGTGCTTCTTTTTGTGGGAGCTACATAAAAATCCGGGCGCTTGTTCGTAATATTCAACCACCCGTTTTTCTCAACTAAATTTTTTGATTTTTTTTCTATCATCTCGCTAGAGAATTCCGTGTTTTCGGGATTTTTGTTCAAATATTATAGATTTTAGAAGGTGGATCAGTTTCCTATATCAATTTAACGTTAGCTGATTTTTGACCATGTTGCATTTTTTTTTCACTTTTGTTACGGACCACTTTTGTTCTTTTTTTCTGTGTACAATTTACCTATCATGTCGCTAGAGAATTGTTGGTTGTTTGGACATTTAAAAAACAGATTTATGATGGTCAAAAAGTGGGGGATCAGTTTACATTAAACTTATATATGGAAACTGATCCCCCTTCTAAAATATAAAATATTGGAGAGAAAAATTTCCAAACAACACGGAATTCTCTAGCGACATGATAGGTAATTGTACACCGAAAAGAGAAAAAAAAATTATCAGTAAAATAATTGGGAAAAAAGGATGGTGGAGTATTAAGAACAGACGTCAAAATCCGACCTATGAAATTTATTTTAAAAAATGCATTTTTAATTCAAGAAAAAAGTTATAAACTTTTTACCTCCCAACTAGGGCAGATTAGACACAAGGTCGGTTTTAATGTACTACTACTACTACTACTACTACTACTACTACTATTGGATCATATGGATTTGAAGAACCGACCAAAAAGACACTTTATTCAGTAACACCGGATTTTTTAACTTTTACTTCCGGTTGAATCATAAACAGAACAATACGCATTTTTATAACGTTTCCATCACATATTTTTGTTAAAGATAAAAGTTTGACTATTAAAGAGAGAGAGAGAGAAAAAGAAAGAGAGATAGAGAGAGAGAGAGAGAGATAGCCTAATAAGATACATATAGTAAAAAGATAAAAGTTTTACTATTAAAAAGAGAGAGAGAGAAAGAGAGAGAGAGAGAAAGAGAGAGAGAGAGAGAGAGAGAGAGATAGCCTAATAAGATACATATAGTAAAAAGAAGAAGGTGTTATTATAAAATAACACCTTCTTTTTCAGAGTTAAAAGTCCATATCGATAAGCGAGTGGCGAATGATTTGGGGTCAGAAACCATTCGTTTCGACTTTCATGACTTTCAGATCCGTTCCTTGATTTTATCTTTTATTGAAAAGAGGTGGAGAGATGCTGTTGTCCTTTGCGAACTTAACAGCCGTTTCCGCGTGAATTAACCCCCCAAAAGTCGGAAACTAGTGTTGTCTTTCCGAGGCTACGGTTGGTGTTGTAATGCAATTTGCTTTGATTTCATCGCAATCCAGAGTGTCTCTTTTTAGGGAAAGCTTCGTTGAAATTCGACCTTAGAAATTTATAAAAAAACGAATTCTGTAAACATCAACAGACGCCTTGTTAGTCCTTCCATTTAACACACATTACACAAAGAACTCGACCTGATAGATTCATCATGGTGCCGATTTCTTTCAGGATTACCCCCTTCCCATTTGAGCGGCTGAGTATGCGAGAGGACGCGAGTCTTGCGTATAAGATTATCAACGGGAATTTATATCTACCTTTAAAGGAGTTTTCACCCCACCGCCAAGTACCGGTATCCAGGAGACAGAGATAAAATGCACCAGAAAAATAAATGCAGTCTCGATAGAAAGAAATGCAGTCTCAATAGAAAGAAATGCAGTCACAATAGAAATAAATTCAGTCTCAATAGAAAGAAATGTGGCAGTCCCTGTCCGTGTTTTCTGCTCCGTGAAACCGCTTAGCAGAGGAGGTAGACACGTTGCCTCCCATATCCAGGTTTTAAGTTGGACAAACATTTCAATCATATGTAGATAGGTCTTTTTACATGGCTTGTTGCACTTTTTCTTTTTTTCTTGGCAATAAATTTAATTTTAAAATGAATAGAAATTATCGTGTACGGACAATTTGCTTATAAAATATACGCTTACAAAGCAAAATTAATCCACAGACCAATCATATGCACAACATATGTACGTTTTCGGTTTTAAAATGTCCTAACGACGGTTGATGTGCCATAAAAAACACAGCTCTACATCATATAAACTAATCAAAGAATAAGAACCGGCGCCACCTCGCCTGCAGACATAACGTGATTTTCTGACGAAAAAGTCCATTTCCATCGGACGATGAAAAAAAAAGAAGAAAAGAAAAAAACTCTTTGAAAAGGAGAAGTATATCCTCGAAAGCTAAGATTTCTAAATTTTATTTATTTTACACCACAAAAGTTTTAAAAAATATATAATACTATTACGAAACAAAAGTTTAAAAAAAATATATATAATACTATTACGAAACAATGGTTTAAAAAATATGTCTAAATACCCTTTCTTATAGAATTACATATTATAAGTAACAAAACATAGAATTAAATATTATAAGTAACAAAACATAGAATTAAATATTTACATAAAAATATCTGGTTTTAAAATCTAGGGAGGTCATACCCACGCAGTATTTCTTGTTATTTGGCCTTTCCTTGGCAAATATTGTTGCTTGGTATACAATACTTTTGGTTAGGTATTTATGCAGTTACATCTATCTCTTCATTGCTAACTTTTTCATTTCTATTCGGGTGGTTATTATTAGTGTTTTGTTTATTTCTATTAGTATTGTTTATATTTTTGTCCTTCTTAGTGTTATTTTTGTTATATTTTCCACTTTTAAAAAAAAATGTAATTTGTTATTTTTGTCCGCTCTGTTGTTCTCTTTTAGTATTTTGTTATTGTGTGCCTTAATTATCATTTCTAGGTTTTCACAGTAGCTCTAGGATAGTTTTAGGTTATTTTCATTGAATATTTTATGCAGGGGATGAGTTACAGGGAAGTGTTTTTCAATTGGATTCAGGAATATATATATATATATATATATATATATATATATATATATATATATATATATATATATATATATTCCGGAATATGATTGAAAAAAAAAATATTCAATCAGATTATATATATATATATATGTATATATATATATATGTATATATATATATGTATATATATATATGTATATATATATATGTATATATATATGTATATATATATATGTATATATATATGTATATATATATGTATATGTATATATATATATATATATATATATATATATATATATATATATATATTCCATGACAAATGCCAGTATACTGAAATCATATGCCCTTAATAGGGTTAAGATGAAAATTCATATACACTAAATGTAAAAAAGCAAGGAAATTCCTAGATTTTTACACTTTTATTGTCATTAAGGGTATGCGAGCACAACAGGGCTATGTATTTTACTGGTAGGAATTTTTCTTCAGCGCACCTCACACACTTCATCCACTCATGCATAGAGATTTATACAGTAGTGATGTGATAATGAAATGGTTTGGTTTATATGTAGTCATACCCTTAATGACAATAAAAGTGTAAAAAATTGGGAACTTCCTTGCTTTTGTACATTTACTGTATATGAATTTTCATCTTAACCCTATTAAGAGCATATGATTTCAGTATACTGGCATTATTCATGGAATGTCACTACTTTTGTAAAGGCTATGCCTTCTCATAACTGATATAGTTGGTAGTTTGACTAATCAATGTTTCTTCCAATATTCACAGGTAAATATTTTTTTTAAAAATATGATGAGTGTATATTTACTCATGATACAATTCAAACTAGAACAAATTTTTCAAACTTTACCATGTATTCATTGCAAACAATAAATGGTGATTCAATCATTTTACAGTCAGTGTGTTTGAAAATTGACAAGGACACAATGCAAAAATATTTAATTTGAATGAAATAAATAAATCAATCAAACATTTTTGGAGTAGGGAGAAATATAATAAAGTTATTCATAATAGTAAACAATGAAATATTCAGTGTACAAAGGAAAACAGAATACAACCTCTATCTGTGTATCAGCTGAATTAATCAAATAGCTGATGAGATATAGAAGAAAGTGTATGTAGACTAGTAATTTTTTAAGGTTTGTTGAACATTTCTGAGAAACTACGGTATATTGGCAAACTGAAATTAGAAAGCCATCAACTAGAGCCCAGAGCCTCTATCTCTGCCAAAAATCAGCTGAATCCATCAAAAAGTTGATAAGATATAGAATAAACTGTATGTAGACTAGTAATTTAAAAAATTTTTTTTTAATTTTCTAGAAAACTAAGGTATATGGTAAACTAAAATTAAAATGCCATCAACTAGACCCTAGAACCTCTATCTCTGCCAAAAATCAGCTGAATAAATAAAATAGTTGATGAGATACAGGGTGGCACATACGTACGTACGTACGTACGTACGTACACACAGATAACATGATTTCATGATTGAACTTTCTGGATCTCTGGGTTGCCTTGACTAATGATTCTGAAATTCTACACACTTATAGAACCTATCAAATAAAAATTTTGTGCGAAGTTTTAACTAATTTGATTTATTGGTTTTTGAGTTATGATTGATAAAAAAATGAGATTTCCAGCATAGGCCATTCGTAAAGTCTATTAAGGGATAGAGCGCTCTCGCGCCTCCATTGATTCCTGAATCTGATTAAAAAACACACACTATATATATATATATATATATATATATATATATATTGAAAAACACTATATATATTCACATATATATACATATATATGTGAATATATATACATATGTATATATATACATATATATATATATATATCTATATATATATATATATGTATATATATATATGAATATATATACATATGTATATACATATATATACATATATATCTATCTATCTATATATATGTATGTATATACATATATATACATATATATATCTATGTATATATATGTATATATATACATATATATATATACATATATAACATTTTCATCGCTATACGCGTAGCTTGAATGGACGCATCTCAATAGTATTGATGCTTTTTTTTCTTGAAGAAAAGCAGAACAAATTTTTAATCAAATATTCAACAACAGCAATGAGATCGGTTAACTTCCTTTTCATTTTGTCGCGTGAGAAAAACACAGATGGGGTTCGTTTTTCTTGCCATTGATAAAAGTTGATCTATACGCCCCCCCTCCCCACACACACACAAACACAAAATGGCCGAAAAGAATCTTTGATAGTTGGGTACTCTTATAGCTGACGCACCATGTTTCCGTGACTTCGCATCGTCAACGTTCGGGCAGGCCTCGGTGGAGCCCGAGAGTTGATGAAGCGAAAACTGCCAAACGCTAAATTGAAGACTGGCAGCCGATAAATTACGAGGAAGAAAATCAAACTAAAATACATCTATAAAAATACAGAACGAACAAACCATAGCTAAACAACTGTTAGTAATTAGATGTTTATTTTTGTTCTTTTTCGTCAAAGGAACCATTGTTAATCAAATGTTTTTCAATAAAATGTGGGTATATGTTACGACGCTTAGCAGAGGCGCGAACGGGGTCCAAAAAAAGAACGAGAAAGGGTTTTAAAACAAAAATTTGCAACAAGTGAAGTTGACCTACGACGAGAATAGATATTTTTCTACTTACCTATGTAATTTGTTTTTATTTTTACCTATTATAAATGGGTTGTCATTAGATGTAAAAAAAAAAAATTCTTGTTTTTTTTCCACCGTTTTCACAAAAAACAATATGGCCGCTCCTAGTGCATTCGTTAGTAACCCCCCCCAAATCGGCCATTCCCCCCCCCCCCCAAGTTGCGGTAACAAAACTATTGCTTTCTAATAAATAGCACTTCAAACGGGTTTTTAAATACAAACAAATAGCACATGCAAGTTTGAAACTAACTTTTACAGCTTACAGTTACTTTTATTTGTTGTATATTTGTTTTTTTTAGCGTTTTTACTCTGCTGAGTCTCGTAAAAGATGCCCTAAAATGTTATTTTGTTTGTGCACCGGAAAATTTTAAATGATGATTTTGTTTTGATGTTTTTTTTTTCAATGATTTATTTTTACATTTTTTGTCGAATTTTTTTCTTGTTAACATAAACACCGCAACAATTGTTTTTAAGCAAATTTTGTTGTTGTTTTGTTTTGTTATTTCAACGAAAACAAAAACTGTTTATTAGCAAATGTTTCTTGGTTAATAGTTTCGTCAACTCTCGCCCGAACGTTGAAGACGCGAAGTCACGGAAACATGATGCGTCACATGGACGGCGGCACCGGGGGAGGGGGGGGGGAGAAGGGGGCTCACCCCCTCCACACTTTTTGATTTGCCCCCCCCCCCACATTACGGTCATCAATAATGAAGTTATATATGAATGTGTTTAACCCCCCCCTTTTTATGGGAGCCCCCCCCCACTGTTATAACTGTCCCGCCGGTCCTGCATCAGCTATAAGAGTACAAATAGTTGTATATCTAATCATACTTTTCTATTGAGTATGATTCACGACCGATTCAAGGTCATTAAGGTCAACGTGGCTGTGTAATGTTAAAGGACGTCAGACAGTTGGTTTCATATCCACACTGGGGGAGGGGGGGGCTGAGTTCAATGGCACTAAACAAGTTTTATGTGTCCAGCCAGTTTATCTGTTTAGTAATGAAGATAATATTCTAAATTTAAGCATAACAAACCGACAAACGGGACAACTGACTGGGGTTGGTTTGGTTTGGTCTTGTTGTTTTGTTTTACGGCATATCAACCATTTTCGGGTTATTTAATGCCGAATCCAGTCATTTTGGTAAAATGTGTTTATGCTTCAAGTTCTCTATATCTGCAAATATTTATTCATGCTGTTTGGTTTTGTTGTTTTGTTTTACGGCATATCAACCCTTTTCAGGTTATTTAATGCCGAATCCGGTCATTTTGGTAAACGTTTTTATGCTTCAACTTTTTTATATGTTCAAGTATTTATTCGTGGTGTTTGGTTTGGTTGTTTTGTAGAGGAAATGCTTTTGCTTTTAGCTTTGCAGAACATGATTGAGTTTTGCAAAGGGAAAGGAAAAACCAATAACATTAATGTTTGGTTAATTTTTGGTCAGCTGATTGATTTATATATATAGCATAATATAAAATGAAGTAATAAAATAAGGTGCGAATCAAATTTTATTAGAATTCAATGTTCAGGCAAAGTACCTTAAAGTCCTTAACTCATGAGTTTTCAAAGAAAATTATATATATATATATATATATATATATATATATATATATATATATATATATATATAGTCTAAAGAAGCTTTGAGTTATATATATATGTTTGAAAAAAAGAGACAAACGGAAAACAGGTTAGAATGCAGGAGAAAAACAAAAACAAGAGATTTTACCGGTTTCGTTCGTATTATCGAACGTCTTCAGAAAAACGTTCGATAATACGAATGCAACCGGTCAAATCTCTTGTTTTTGTTTTTCTTCTGCATTTTAACCTGTTTTCTGTTTGTCTCTTTTTTTCAAACATTTTGTCTACCACGGCATTTCATTTCATGAGTTATCGTGTACCTTACCCCATATATATATATATATATATATATATATATATATATATATATATATATATATATATATATATATATATATATAAACAGAGAGAGAGAGAGAGAGAGAGAGAGAGAGAGAGAGAGAGAGAGAACTTCGATACAAGAAAATAATATAGGAAATTCTCTCCTCAACACCGCGTGAATGCTTTAAGGAATTTTATCTGAGGCAACGTTAAAGATTCTGTTGTGAGCATAATCTTTAAAAAATCAATTTTGGGAGTAGCGAGTCGAATTTAAAGCTAAGCTGAAGACGGCGAATGGTTTAGCCGTTTTTCACTTGACTGTGGAAATCTCGGTACTCATGCAGTTTATGGACCGCGTTAAAACCAACAATGTGTCAGCATATTCCGACAGGTTACGTAAATCGCCACAAAGTGCCGAAACGCTTAGCCAGTGAAATCGAAGCAGCCGACAATTACCAAACGCGATAAAAAAATATTGCTGAAAATTCAGCATGAATCTAATCGAGTTGGACAGACGGTTTAGTTTTCTGAAGCAATTATTAACTTTTGTCAAAAAAAGAAAACTGCTAGGTGAAAAGAAGAGTTGCCGAACGTGTGTACAACTGTACATACATGCAAATTGAAAAGAAGAAATGATTTGAAGGACACGTATTCTTGGAGATGCACAGCTTCCTTCCACTCCCTCTAGCGTTTCTTTTTTGGTGTCGTCTGCGCTTAAGTCAACAGGAAATCTGCCAAGAAAACACGCTAACCTAACCTTAACTGAAAAATACCCTAACCATAACCTAACCCCAACCTAGTCGGTTAAGTAAAAAAAAAAAAATTGCAAGAAAAAAATCTATCTATTTGCTATCAACTGTAGCACTGTATTTTCTTCGCTAAAAATAAATATTTATTCATGAAAATGACCAAACAATAGAAGTTTTGTCCTTGATTTGAACTCTATTTCCTTATGTTTTATTTAGATGTTTTATTTAAATGTTTTATTTAAATGTTTTATTTAAATGTTTTATTTAAATATTTTTCCCTTAATTACTACTGATTGATAGCGTTTTAACATTGGTCAGAGTTTTCGTCCCCAAAACACGAAGTTTTCGTTCGGCACCTTCCGGCGGTATACGTAACCTGCCGGAATGTGCCGACTATAACGCGGTCTGTAAACTGCATAAGAACCGATATCTCTCTCCGTCTGTGTCTACAAAATACAGTAAGTTCAATTATATATCTAGATGGGTCCTAAGCTGGAGTAGGCCCGAAGACCATGGTTACATTTCATGTCTTAGATCTACCACCCGTTCTCTTCGGATAATACTCATTCACTGGCTTCCCATGATTCCACAATTATAATTTATAAGCATTTGTTCAATGCCCTTGTGCTGAGAGGTTCGTTCTCTGTTCTCAACTCCATATATGTTAACCTAGCTCTTATCTGATCGGCCACTCTGGTCGTCCATGAGAAACTCTAATTCTAGCACCCTGTATGAAGGGCCGCCTCTAGTTAGTTAATTAATATTTCTTATCAGCTGGCCTATTTTTTTTATTATCTGTTCGTCTACCCGATAACGAAAAGGTAAAGAATTTATCTTTTATCGGTTTGGGTTTCAATTCTTTCAACCTCTGACCTTGCCAAACGAAATCAAATGAGACAAAATGCTTATCATATATTTTAATGACATCAGCCTGCTTCAAGACGTGACTTTTATTATTTCGACTTTGTTTTAATTCTCATGAGTTCTGACTGGGCATTAAAAAACGACGTCTCGAAATTTTCGCTATCATTCTGGTCAACCATGACACCCCAGTCTCTTATTGTTCCTTACAATCACCAACGCCCACTTTTGTATTAGCTGATGCTATAATCATTCAAAACTATTCAATGGCCATCAGATTATTTTACTAGAATTAATGTCCCCTCTGTTTGTCATTCTGATTTCCATCTCGCATCAGTCGACATCTGTCTACAGTTCGAGTAGATATTGCATTTCCCATTAAGCAATTATTTTATACGATATAATAAGTTTGACACACCGCTTCTCGTTATTACTTTCGACTGTTAATAAATACAGAGAGAGAGAGAGAGAGAGAGAGAGAGAGAGAGAAAGAGAGAGAGATAGAAATAGAGAGAAAGAGAGAGAAAGATAGATAGATAGGTAGATAGATAGATAGAGAGAGAGATAGAGATAGAGAGAGAGAGAGAGAGAGGTGGATAAAGAGAAATAAATATATATATATACAGAGAGAGATGGATACAGCAAGAGATAGAGAGATAGAGAGAGATGGATATATAGAGAGATAAGTTAATATATATAGAGAGATGGATAGAGAGAGATGGATAGAGAGAGAGAGAGATGGATAGAGAGATAGAGAGATAGAGATAGAGAGAGAGAGAGTGAGAGATAAAAAGGTAGAGAGAGATGGATATATATATATATATATATATTTAGAGAGAGAGAGAGAGAGAGAGACGGAGAGAGAGAAAGATGGAGATAGATATGGATATATAGAGAGAGATGGGTAGAGACAGACGGACAGTCTCGAAAGCGAGAGTAATGAGACCATGTAAAATAAGAGCGAGGGGGGGGGGGGAGAAAGTGAAACACAATACAGTGAGAGAGGGTGAGAGTGATAAATAGAAACTTAATAAGAGATGGGTCATTTGGTGAGTTAATTGCGAATTACAGCTAATTAGAATAATTAAAATGGATTTTTTTCAAATATAACTCAATCCTCAAACTAAGATACATTAGCACATATTTCGTGTGATTCAAATATAAACGAAACAAACTTTGAGTAAATCAGCTTTAGATATCTATTTTTCAATCAATGCTCTCATCAGATCTGAAGATGCCTTTAACAAGTACGTCAGTATAACCTAATAATACACACGTGTGTTGACAGAAGGGAGTTTAAATGACCTACTAGACACCATCTTCGAGTGTCTTCGTGTTTCTGTATTTCTTTGTTCAATAGTCTCTATCTTATTTCTTCCTCTGTTACTTCTTTCATTTTTTCTTTCCTTTCTTTTTTCTTCATTGTTTCTCCAAGATTTCTCTTTTTTTCTTCATCCAAACTCTGTTTTCTTTCTTTCTCTGTTTCATTTATTCTTCCAACTTTCTTTCGTTTTTTCTTCCTTTCTTTTTTCTTCATTGTTTCTCCAAGATTTCTCTTTTTTTTCTTCATCCAAACTCTGTTTTCTTTCTTTCTCTGTTTCATTTATTCTTCCAACTTTCTTTCGTTTTTTTCTTCCTTTCTTTTTTCTTCATTGTTTCTCCAAGATTTCTCTTTTTTTCTTCATCCAAACTCTGTTTTCTTTCTTTCTCTGTTTCATTTATTCTTCCAACTTTCTTTCGTTTTTTTCTTCCTTTCTTTTTTCTTCATTGTTTCTCCAAGATTTCTCTTTTTTTCTTCATCCAAACTCTGTTTTCTTTCTTTCTCTGTTTCATTTATTCTTCCAACTTTCTTTCGTTTTTTCCTTCCTTTCTTTTTTCTTCATTGTTTCTCCAAGATTTCTCTTTTTTTCTTCATCCAAACTCTGTTTTCTTTCTTTCTCTGTTTCATTTATTCTTCCAACTTTCTTTCGTTTTTTCTTTTTTTCTTCATTGTTTCTCAAAGATCTTTCTTTCTTTTTTTCTTCATCCAAACTCTGTTTTCTTTCTTTCTCTGTTTCATTTATTCTTCCAACTTTCTTTCGTTTTTTTCTTCCTTTCTTTTTTCTTCATTGTTTCTCCAAGATTTCTCTTTTTTTCTTCATCCAAACTCTGTTTTCTTTCTTTCTCTGTTTCATTTATTCTTCCAACTTTCTTTCGTTTTTTCCTTCCTTTCTTTTTTCTTCATTGTTTCTCCAAGATTTCTCTTTTTTTCTTCATCCAAACTCTGTTTTCTTTCTTTCTCTGTTTCATTTATTCTTCCAACTTTCTTTCGTTTTTTTCTTCCTTTCTTTTTTCTTCATTGTTTCTCCAAGATTTCTCTTTTTTTCTTCATCCAAACTCTGTTTTCTTTCTTTCTCTGTTTCATTTATTCTTCCAACTTTCTTTCATTTTTTCTTTCCTTTCTTTTTTCTTCATTGTTTCTCCAAGATTTCTCTTTTTTTCTTCATCCAAACTCTGTTTTCTTTCTTTCTCTGTTTCATTTATTCTTCCAACTTTCTTTCGTTTTTTCTTTTTTTCTTCATTGTTTCTCAAAGATCTTTCTTTCTTTTTTTCTTCATCCAAACTCTGTTTTCTTTCTTTCTCTGTTTCATTCATTCTTCCAACTTTCTTTCGTTTTTTTCTTCCTTTCTTTTTTCTTCATTGTTTCTCCAAGATTTCTCTTTTTTTCTTCATCCAAACTCTGTTTTCTTTCTTTCTCTGTTTCATTTATTCTTCCAACTTTCTTTCGTTTTTTTCTTCCTTTCTTTTTTCTTCATTGTTTCTCCAAGATTTCTCTATTTTTCTTCATCCAAATTCTGTTTTCTTTCTTTCTCTGTTTCATTTATTCTTCCAACTTTCTTTCGTTTTTTCCTTCCTTTCTTTTTTCTTCATTGTTTCTCCAAGATTTCTCTTTTTTTCTTCATCCAAACTCTGTTTTCTTTCTTTCTCTGTTTCATTTATTCTTCCAACTTTCTTTCGTTTTTTCCTTCCTTTCTTTTTTCTTCATTGTTTCTCCAAGATTTCTCTTTTTTTCTTCATCCAAACTCTGTTTTCTTTCTTTCTCTGTTTCATTTATTCTTCCAACTTTCTTTCGTTTTTTTCTTCCTTTCTTTTTTCTTCATTGTTTCTCCAAGATTTCTCTTTTTTTCTTCATCCAAACTCTGTTTTCTTTCTTTCTCTGTTTCATTCATTCTTCCAACTTTCTTTCGGGTTTCCTTCTTTTTTTTCTTCATTGTTTCTCTAAGATGTTTCTTTCTTTATCCAAACTTTGATTCTTTTACCGACGTTTGTTCTTTTTTCTAAAATGTCTTTTTTCTTTTCTCTTTCTTGCTTTCTTCTTATAATTGCCTTTCTTTTCTTTCACACCTTTCCTCCTTTCTTTCCTTTTTGATTGTTACTTTCTTCCTTACTTTCCACTTATCATTTTTTGTTTATGTCTTTCCCTAACTCTATTTATTCTTTTTTTCTTTATTAAACGTCTCCCGATAACATTTTTTCTGATACACAATTTTACCGCTTATCTATAGATTAAAAAAAAAACTTTTTTCAATAAAAAGTATACATTGAATCGTTTTCAATATGTATTGTACTTCCGTATTAAAAAACCCCTAAAAGTTTATAATTCGTTCAAACAAACAAATATCAAGTTCATGTGTAGCCTTAATCGATACAATCGATATAATTGACTTGTGCAAATGGGATAGTAGTAATCGATGTAGAAGCAATCACTACCTGTGCCAAGGAGGTTATGTTTTCGGTCAAGTATGTTTGTTTGTTTGCGAGCAACCTAGCGTCCAGATAGCTGGACTAAGCGTCACCAAACTTGTGTCAAACTATCAGTCCTGATCTAATTTACAAGTTATTCAATTTTGGAATATGTAGGTCAAAGGCAAAAGTGACAAAAAAGACGATTCCCACTTTTAACGATCTTTTCGGTTCTGTTTATCGTAGAGAATCGCTACTTCACCAAAATTATGGTCTTGCTTGTTATATGACATTCGCGTTTGACATTGACCATAAAAAATTTGGTCATGAATGTTTTGATTTTTGTAGAAGTTTGTTTAAGTCTTTTCTTTCATGAAGTTTTAAGATACTATTAAAATATTAAAAAGTTAAAGATAATATTAAAATACTAACAGGTTTAAGATACTATTAACATACTACAAAGTTGAAAGATACTATTGAGATATTAAAAAGTTCAAACATAATATTAAGATACTAAAAAGGTTTAAGATACTATTAAGATATTAAAAAGTTTTAAGATACTGTTCAGATATTAAAAAGTTTTAAGATAATATTGAGATACTAAACAGTTTAAGATAATATTAAGATATTACAAGGTTGAAAGATACTATTGAGATATTAAAAAGTTTAAGATACTATTAAGATACTACAAAGTTGAAAGATACTATTAAGATATTAAAAAGTTGAAAGATACTATTAAGATATTAAAAAGTTTAAAGATAATATCAAGATACTACAAAGTTGAAAGATACTATTAAGATATTAAAAAGTTGAAAGATACTATTAAGATATTAAAAAGTTTAAAGATAATATTAAGATGCTAAAAAGGGTTAAGATACTATTAAGATACTAACAAGTTTTAAGATAATATTAATATATTAAAAAGTTTTAAGATAATATTAAGATACTAAAAGGTTTTAAGATACTATTAAGATATTAAAAATGTAAAGATACTATTAAGATATTAAAAAGTTTAAAGATAATATTAAGATACTACAAAGTTGAAAGATACTATTAAGATATTAAAAACTTGAAAGATACTATTAAGATATTAAAAGGTTTAAAGATAATATTAAGATACTACAAAGTTGAAAGATACTATTAAGATATTAAAAAGTTGAAAGATACTATTAAGATATTAAAAAGTTTAAAGATACTATTAAGGTATTAAAAAGTTTAAAGATAATATTAAGATGCTAAAAAGGGTTAAGATACTATTAAGATACTAACATGTTTTAAGATACTATTAAGATACTAAAAAGTTTAAAGATAATATTAAGTTTCTAAAAAGTTTGAAGATACTATTAAGATACTAACATGTTTTAAGATACTATTAAGATACTAAAAAAGTTTTAAGATAATATAAAGTTTCTAAAAAGTTTGAAGATACTATTAAGATACTAACATGTTTTAAGATACTATTAAGATACTAAAAAAGTTTTAAGATAATATAAAGTTTCTAAAAAGTTTGAAGATACTATTAAGATACTAACATGTTTTAAGATACTATTAAGATACTAAAAAGTTTAAAGATACTATTAAGTTTCTAAAAAGTTTGAAGATACTATTAAGATACTAACATGTTTTAAGATACTATAAAGATACTAAAAAAGTTTTAAGATAATATAAAGTTTCTAAAAAGTTTGAAGATACTATTAAGATACTAACATGTTTTAAGATACTATTAAGATACTAAAAAGTTTAAAGATAATATTAAGTTTCTAAAAAGTTTGAAGATACTATTAAGATACTAACATGTTTTAAGATACTATTAAGATACTAAAAAAGTTTTAAGATAATATAAAGTTTCTAAAAAGTTTGAAGATACTATTAAGATACTAACATGTTTTAAGATACTATTAAGATACTAAAAAGTTTAAAGATAATATTAAGTTTCTAAAAAGTTTGAAGATACTATTAAGATACTAACATGTTTTAAGATACTATTAAGATACTAAAAAAGTTTTAAGATAATATAAAGTTTCTAAAAAGTTTGAAGATACTATTAAGATACTAACATGTTTTAAGATACTATTAAGATACTAAAAAAGTTTTAAGATAATATAAAGTTTCTAAAAAGTTTGAAGATACTATTAAGATACTAACATGTTTTAAGATACTGTTAAGATACCTAAAAGTTTAAAGATAATATTAAGTTTCTAAAAGGTTTGAAGATACTATTAAGATACTAACATGTTTTAAGATACTATTAAGATACTAAAAAGTTTTAAGATAATATAAAATTTCTAAAAAGTTTGAAGATACTATTAAGATACTAACATGTTTTAAGATACTATTAAGATACTAAAAAGTTTAAAGATAATATTAAGTTTCTAAAAAGTTTGAAGATACTATTAAGATACTATTAAGATACTAAAAAGTTTAAAGATAATATTAAGTTTCTAAAAAGTTTGAAGATACTATTAAGATACTAACATGTTTTAAGATACTATTAAGATACTAAAAAAGTTTTAAGATAATATAAAGTTTCTAAAAAGTTTGAAGATACTATTAAGATACTAACATGTTTTAAGATACTATTAAGATACTAAAAAAGTTTTAAGATAATATAAAGTTTCTAAAAAGTTTGAAGATACTATTAAGATACTAACATGTTTTAAGATACTATTAAGATACCTAAAAGTTTAAAGATAATATTAAGTTTCTAAAAGGTTTGAAGATACTATTAAGATACTAACATGTTTTAAGATACTATTAAGATACTAAAAAGTTTTAAGATAATATAAAATTTCTAAAAAGTTTGAAGATACTATTAAGATACTAACATGTTTTAAGATACTATTAAGATACTAAAAAGTTTAAAGATAATATTAAGTTTCTAAAAAGTTTGAAGATACTATTAAGATACTAACATGTTTTAAGATACTATTAAGATACTAAAAAAGTTTTAAGATAATATAAAGTTTCTAAAAAGTTTGAAGATACTATTAAGATACTAACATGTTTTAAGATACTATTAAGATACTAAAAAAGTTTTAAGATAATATAAAGTTTCTAAAAAGTTTGAAGATACTATTAAGATACTAACATGTTTTAAGATACTATTAAGATACTAAAAAGTTTTAAGATAATATTAAGTTTCTAAAAAGTTTGAAGATACTATTAAGATACTAACATGTTTTAAGATACTATTAAGATACTAAAAAAGTTTTAAGATAATATAAAGTTTCTAAAAAGTTTGAAGATACTATTAAGATACTAACATGTTTTAAGATACTATTAAGATACTAAAAAAGTTTTAAGATAATATAAAGTTTCTAAAAAGTGTGAAGATACTATTAAGATACTAACATGTTTTAAGATACTATTAAGATACTAAAAAGTTTAAAGATAATATTAAGTTTCTAAAAAGTTTGAAGATACTATTAAGATACTAACATGTTTTAAGATACTATTAAGATACTAAAAAAGTTTTAAGATAATATAAAGTTTCTAAAAAGTTTGAAGATACTATTAAGATACTAACATGTTTTAAGATACTATTAAGATACTAAAAAGTTTAAAGATAATATTAAGTTTCTAAAAAGTTTGAAGATACTATTAAGATACTAACATGTTTTAAGATACTATTAAGATACTAAAAAAGTTTTAAGATAATATAAAGTTTCTAAAATGTTTGAAGATACTATTAAGATACTAACATGTTTTAAGATACTATTAAGATACTAAAAAAGTTTTAAGATAATATAAAGTTTCTAAAAAGTTTGAAGATACTATTAAGATACTAACATGTTTTAAGATACTATTAAGATACTAAAAAGTTTAAAGATAATATTAAGTTTCTAAAAAGTTTGAAGATACTATTAAGATACTAACATGTTTTAAGATACTATTAAGATACTAAAAAAGTTTTAAGATAATATAAAGTTTCTAAAAAGTTTGAAGATACTATTAAGATACTAACATGTTTTAAGATACTATTAAGATACTAAAAAGTTTAAAGATAATATTAAGTTTCTAAAAAGTTTGAAGATACTATTAAGATACTAACATGTTTTAAGATACTATTAAGATACTAAAAATATTTTAAGATAATATAAAGTTTCTAAAAAGTTTGAAGATACTATTAAGATACTAACATGTTTTAAGATACTATTAAGATACTAAAAAAGTTTTAAGATAATATAAAGTTTCTAAAAAGTTTGAAGATACTATTAAGATACTAACATGTTTTAAGATACTATTAAGATACTAAAAAGTTTAAAGATAATATTAAGTTTCTAAAAAGTTTGAAGATACTATTAAGATACTAACATGTTTTAAGATACTATTAAGATACTAAAAAAGTTTTAAGATAATATAAAATTTCTAAAAAGTTTGAAGATACTATTAAGATACTAACATGTTTTAAGATACTATTAAGATACTAAAAAGTTTAAAGATAATATTAAGTTTCTAAAAAGTTTGAAGATACTATTAAGATACTAACATGTTTTAAGATACTATTAAGATACTAAAAAAGTTTTACGATAATATAAAGTTTCTAAAAAGTTTGAAGATACTATTAAGATACTAACATGTTTTAAGATACTATTAAGATACTAAAAATGTTTGAAGATAATATAAAGTTTCTAAAAAGTTTGAAGATACTATTAAGATACTAACGTGTTTTAAGATACTATTAAGATACTAAAAAGTTTAAAGATAATATTAAGTTTCTAAAAAGTTTGAAGATACTATTAAGATACTAACATGTTTTAAGATACTATTAAGATACTAAAAAAGTTTTAAGATAATATAAAGTTTCTAAAAAGTTTGAAGATACTATTAAGATACTAACATGTTTTAAGATACTATTAAGATACTAAAAAGTTTAAAGATAATATTAAGTTTCTAAAAAGTTTGAAGATACTATTAAGATACTAACATGTTTTAAGATACTATTAAGATACTAAAAAAGTTTTAAGATAATATAAAGTTTCTAAAAAGTTTGAAGATACTATTAAGATACTAACATGTTTTAAGATACTATTAAGATACTAAAAAGTTTAAAGATAATATTAAGTTTCTAAAAAGTTTGAAGATACTATTAAGATACTAAAAAGTTTTAAGATACTATTAAGATATAAAAAGGTTTAAAGATAATATTAAGATACTAAAAAGTTTTTAGATAATATTAAGATATTAAAAAGTTTAAAGATAATATTAAGATACTTAAAAGTTTTAAGATATTATTAAGATAATAACAAGTTTTAAGATAATATTAAAATATTAAAAAGTTTAAAGATAATATGAAGATATTAAAAAGTTGAAAGATAATATTAAGATACTTAAAAGTTTTAAGATATTATTAAGATACTAAAAAATTAAGACACGGTAAAGGTTACAAATTCGATTCTGCTCCTCGTAAAAACTAATTATTTGACCGATATGAAGTCTTGCATCTGGTATGATCATGATCTTTGACCTTGAAAAATTCGGTCATGGTCGAAATTTTTACGGAATGTCAACGTTCGATTTCTCCAAATTTCATGTATAGATCTGATGCGCTTTGATAACAGTAAGCACCATGAAAAATGTCAGCCTGATCAAATAATTAGTTTTTGAGTTACAACCGTTTCAATTGAAACACTTCTAGTATACTTCATACAATATGGAGAATTAAGATCCAGATTAGACTTTTGCTCATCCTTACGTTGTTATTCAGTCTCACAACTGACTTATATTCTTGTGTTGTATATTTGCCTTATTTTTCTTTTCTTTTACACTTTTGTTGCTTTTCTATGCGAAAACGAAAACATTAACGCTTAACACCTTCACCTGTCACACTATGTGTATTTTACATTCCTTGCACATAGACATTTATTAAAAATGCATATAAACATTTACGATAGTATCGACCAGGATCGCAACAGCAGTGTTCTTATTCGCCATTGAAACAATTGAGTCAGTTTCAGGTTTGATGTTTTCTGTTTGAATGCATTGTTAGCCGAAAAAATTCTTACGTGTTTTGAATGAAAATATTCCCCTACAATATTTAGACTCATCAGACAAAGAAAGGCATAATAATACTGATTTTAAAAGAAAGGCATAATACTAATTACAAAGAAAGACATCATAATACTGATTACAAAAGAAAGACATAATAATACTGATTACAAAAGAAAGACATAATAATACTGATTACAAAGAAAAACAATAATATTGATTACAAGTAAAGGCATAACAAATACTGATTACAAAAGAAAGGCATAATAATACTGATTACAAAAGAAAGGCATAATAATACTGATTACAAAGAAAAACATAGTAATACTCATTACAAAAGAAAGGCATACTACTGATTACAAAGAAAAACATAACAATACTCATTACAAAAGAAAGGCATACTACTGATTACAAAGAAAAACATAATAATACTCATTACAAAAGAAAGGCATAATACTGATTACAAAAGAAAGTCATAATACTGATTACAAAAGAAAGGCATAATAATACTGATTACAAAGAAACACATAATAATACTCATTACAAAAGAAAGGCATAATAATACTGATTACAAAGAAAAACATAATACTCATTACAAAAGAAAGGCATAATACTCATTACAAAAGAAAGGCATAATACTCATTACAAAAGAAAGTCATAATAATACTGATTACAAAGAAACACATAATAATACTCATTACAAAAGAAAGGCATAATACTGATTACAAAAGAAAGGCATAATAATACTGATTACAAAGAAAAACATAATAATACTCATTACAAAAGAAAGGCATAATACTGATTACAAAAGAAAGGCATGATAATACTGATTACTAAGAAAATCATAATAATACTAACTACACCAAGTATGATTCTTATAATTACGTACGTATATACGTAAAAATGACTTAAAAACTATATTTCGCCCATGTTTTAAATAATTTTCATATTCATATAAAATAACGTCTTAATCGGTGAAGTTTTAAAAAATAATGCGACCGAAAGAAAACATCTAACACTGAGAGGGGTTTAAAAAAGAAAAGAAAAAACCGCATAAACCAATAGAGAAAGCAGAAAGAAAAAAACAAAACGTCTCATTAAAGATTGAAGGCGGGAGTTTCTGGCTTATTAGTAGCTGTCTAAATTTCTCCTACATACTTGACATGGATTCGTCCAGCAATTGTTTTACTCTCTAACTTTCGTGTGACGTGACGGATACACGCACACACAAACACACACACACATATATATATATATATATATATATATATATATATATATATATATATATATATATATATGTATATATATATAGTCCATGTATTATGTATGTTGCTATAGATGTTAATCCAATACAACTGCAATGTTTACAAAAAGTGCTCATTAACAAGTAGGGCTGTTCTTTAGTGTAAGTATTTATTTATACAAACATTTTTGGTCACATATGTGCATACATGTTTCAGTTGTCCCCTCCATAGAGAATCAACTTCTTCAGACCTTTAGAGAAAAAAAAACTTTCCTTTTTTCTCTAAAAGTCTAAAGAAGTTTACTCTCTATGGAAGGGACAACTGAAACATGTATGCACATATGTAACCAATAATGTTTGTATAAATATATATATATATATATATATATATATATATATATATATAATAACTGCATACTGCTCTTCATTATAGAAGTGCATTATTATTATTAGTAGTAGTAGTAGTATTAGTATAGGTAGTAGTAGTTGTAGCAGCAGCAACAGCAGTATTATTATTAGTAGTTGTAGTAGTAGCAGCCTTACTATAAACTCTTAGTCGTTTCAGAGCAAAACTAATTCTTTTTATTTTTTCTTATTTCTCGTGATGCTTTCCCATGAATAATGTAATCAACCTTATAGTAAAGCATTGCGATTTTTACTGGTATTTTTCATAAAGTCGGTAATAACAGATGTTGTAATCGTTAAACACAACACGCAATGGGAGCGATTGTCTGTTTAACGCCCAACCGTGAATATGCAGGTGAAATCGATCAATCCCTTTGTTTGTTTTGAAACATATAAAAATATTTGACGTCACTTAATACTCAAACAATATCGACTGCTAACGATTCATCGATTGGTTCGAATTCTCTGTTATACGGTATATCGAACCTTTTTGGCTATTTAATGTTCAAATACAAATCGATTCGTTTATTACGGTTTTACAGAAAAATCAAACTTTTTAGATATATGATACACAAACGAAATACATATAGAAAATGACACATCAACCCTTTTTGGATATAAAATATTCAAACACAACACCTATGGTAAAAAATCATCGTTTTCTTTGGGTTCTTGGCTTAACGGCATATTGAACTTTTTTGTATATATCAACTCAAACGTAATAACTTTTAAAGGGAATTCGTTGATGGTTTGACTTCGTTGTTTTTAGACTAATAAAACCGTTTTAGAGAATTGATAATTCGTAAACTGGTTGGGCTTCGTTGTTTTCAGGCTAATCAAACAGTTTTAGTAAATAATTAATTCGTCGACTGGTTTGGCTTCGTTGTTTTCAGGCTAATCAAACCGTTTAAGTTAATTAATAATTCGTCAACTGGTTTGGCTTCGTTATCTTCAGGCTAATCAAACCGTTTTAGTTAATTAAAAATTCGTCGACTGGTTTGGCTTCGTTGTTTTCAGGCTAATAAAACCGTTTTAGTTAATTAATAATTCGTCGACTGGTTTAGATTCGTTATTTTCAGGCTAATCAAACCGTTTTAGTATATTAATAATTCGTCAACTGGTTTGGCTACGTTGTATTCAGGCTAATAAAACCGTTTTAGTTAATTAATAATTCGTCGACTTGTTTGGCTTCGTTGTTTTCAGGCTAATCAAACCGTTTTAGTAAATTAATAATTCGTCAACTGGTTTGGCTTCGTTGTTTTCAGGCTAATCAAACCGTTTTAGTTAATTAATAATTCGTCGACTGGTTTGGCTTCGTTGTTTTCAGACTAATCAATCCGTTTTAGTTAATTAATAATTCGTCAACTGGTTTGGCTTCGTTGTTTTCAGGCTAATCTAACCGTTTAGTTAATTAATAATTCGTCGACTGGTTTGGCTTCGTTGTTTTCAGGCTAATCAAACCGTTTTAGTTAATTAATAATTCGTCGATTGGTTTGGCTTCGTTGTCTTCAGGCTAATCAAACCGTTTTAGTTAATTAATAATTCGTCGACTGGTTTGGCCTCGTTGTTTTCAGGCTAATCAAACCGTTTTAGTTAATTAATAATTCGTCGACTGGTTTGGCTTCGTTGTCTTCAGGCCAATCAAACCGTTTTAGTTAATTAATAATTCGTCGACTGGTTCTGCATCGTTGTTTTCAGGCTAATCAAACCGTTTTAGGTCATTAATAATTCGTCGACTGGTTTGGCTTCGTTGTCTTCAGGCTAATCAAACCGTTTTAGTAAATTAATAATTCGTCAACTGGTTTGGCTTCGTTGTCTTCAGGCTAATCAAACCGTTTTAGTTAATTAAAAATTCGTCGACTGGTTTGGCTTCGTTGTTTTCAGGCTAATCAAACCGTTTTAGTTAATTAATAATTCATCAACTGATTTGTGCTTCGTTGTTTTCAGGCTAATCTAACCGTTTTAGTTAATTAATAATTCGTCTACTGGTTTGGCTTCGTTGTCTTCAGGCTAATCAAACCGTTTTAGTTAATTAATAATTCGTCGACTGGTTTGGCATCGTTGTTTTCAGGCTAATCTAACCGTTTTAGTTAATTAATAATTCGTCGACTGGTTTGGCTTCGTTGTTTTCAGGCTAATAAAACTGTTTTAGTTAATTAATAATTCGTCGACTGGTTTGGCTTCGTTGTTTTCAGACTAATCAAACCGTTTTAGTTAATAAATCATTCGTCGACTGGTTCGGCTTCGTTGTTTTCAGGCTAATTAAACCGTTTTAGTTAATTAATAATTCGTCGACTGGTTTGGTTCGTTGTTTTCAGACTAAACAAACCGTTTCAATTAATTAATAATGAAACACACTACCTCCTTGAAATCGGTCATCGATTTGTTTGTTTCTTTAATTTCCGGCATATCAACTCTTATTCGTCATTTAATAGCCAAACAAAATCTGTAATAAACAAGTCATCAGTTGGTAAGTATACTTTGCTTCATGGCACGGTGGTTGCTTAGTAGTTAACGACGCGGACTGATGACCTGGTGTGCCGTGTTTGAATCCAGTTCGTTCTATAGAATCACTTTCATCAAAACCCACTCCTGACTGACTATCGTTAATAAAATACTCTGTTTTACGGCATATCAACACTTTTTAGCGGTTTTATGCTACAAAACAATTTATATTTGAGACCATTAATTCTATTATTTTAATTCTTCTGTTTCATGGCATACCTAACACTTTTTAAATATTCAATACTCAAATATAAAAAAAAACTATTAGAAACGATTCATTAATTGATTTTGTATTTCTGTTTTACGGCATATCAATACTTTTTTTTATTAAGGCCCTAAGGCCACTCGAGTAAAAGGGTTAATGAGTTTGTCAGGTTGACGGCGAGACAAACACGTAAGGATTGGTAACAATTGTTGGAACTGAGCAGAATTTGATTATTTGAGAGGACAGCTTGACAACAATTTGTTCACATAAGACTTGAAAACAACTGTGTTGTAGTCAGTTGGAAGCAGCCCCGCCGTATTGTGTTCCACGGATATGTAGTTTTAGGAAAGAAACTTTGCTCGTAGGAGGTTCGTTTATTTTTAGGTACACAGAAGGAGAAAGGGACATTATGGGTAGTGGTTGTAGCGAGACGAGTTTTTGTTGTGAATGTTTTACAGGAGGGGAACCGTATATCAGAGCTCATATAGCAGAGTAAGACTAGCAACCTTGGCTGTATGGAAGAGGACATCTCCCACTAGATTTCGAAGTCGGTTTTGTATTCTGTCAAGACATAAAAGGGTGCTTTGAACAACACTTCCCCAAATGTGGAAACAGTACCTCCCGATTTTGGGACGTATTTACCTCTTACATAGGTAGACGATTGCGTCAAACGTGTGATACTTTCAGGAGTGGTAGAATGATTTTACCATTTTTTCAGCGACTTTAGCAACGGATTCGATGTAAGTCTTCCATTTCAAGCCTGGAATTTATCGAAGACATTTAATCCGAAAATAGATTCACTTTTGTAAATGATTTCATGATTTGTTGGATTCCTCGCTTTTACGGCATCTCTAATCTTTCTAAATGTTTAATGCCAAACACACAAAAAAAAACTGTTGTAAACGATTCATGTGACATATCCAAACTTATAGCAATTGAATCCTAAAGTAAATGACCTATTGTAAACTATTTAATCGATTAGTTTGATTTCGTTGTTTTACGGCATATCTAACCTTTTTGAATATTTAATGTTCAAACACAAAAATACTATTGAAATATCTGTTCATTCTATATTATATTATGTTATATTATATTATATTCTACTAGCGGGACCCGTGTAAATTACACGAAATAATGTTTTCAATACTAATTATCTTGTTCCTAACCTATACTTATTTGAATAAGATATGATAAGATTTGACTTGTACATTTATTTTTAAAAATTGAATAATACATAAAACAATTTACAAAACGTCTTTATATACAATATTTCTATTTTCTCGATTTGATCGATCGACTAATTCCGATTTCGACGACTAAACCTTACTTCTTAAATGCTTTAGATTAAATTAAATTTGGCTCCAATTCATGAGTAGCATACTTCAAAAGGTCGTTGCTTTTGATGTAAGCGTGACACACAAAATAACACACACGCTATCGTATTAATATGTGTCTACCCGGTCGTTACCTCCCTACCTCCATCCTCCCTTTGATGTAGAAAAAAAATCTTAGAGGTTAGTTAGAACTATAAACCAGTCGGGCAGACGTTAAAAACCGACGTCAAAATCCTACGTCGCTAACCGTTGTGCCAAAGTGAAATACTTGAAAATATTACGAAAATTAGGTGACTTGAATGCTTTTTCCAAATCTAGGTGCGGCACACATGCGCAGAGCTTTTGGTGTAAGCGTGACACACGAACACACACGCTATCGTATTAATATATAGAAGATTATATTATTTCAACATTTATCTTGTATTCTTTTTTTTGTTTTCTTCTGTTTTTAGTTTAAGTGGGTATCTTCTGTATTTAAACAGTAATAAGTCTTTAATGTAATGTTTATAGAAATAATTTAATTACGACATGCACAAAAGTTTCACCACATAGTTTTTTTTTTAAACAGAACTATAAGCAACTTACATAAGTCTATATAATTACAATGCTATTGGAAACACTTCATGAACTGATTTCGTGTTTCTGTTTTACAGCATATCAAAACTCATAGCCATTTAATCCTACAATGAAATATCTATTGTAAATCATTCCTTCATTAGTTGGATTTATGTGTTTTATGGCATATCAAACTATTTAAATATTTAAATAGGTTGGATAACCTATTTAAATATTTAATACTAAAAAACAAAATCTATTGAAAACAAGCAATAAATTGCTTTCGTGCCTGTTTTACGACATATGAATAATTTTTATTGCTTCAATCTTGAAATAAAATACTGATTGGAATCTATACCTGTATTAATGTGTTTTATGGCATATCTGATTTCTATTTTATATTTAATGCTTAAACACAATAGCAATGAAGAACGATTCATAGATTGCTTCCGTGTCACTATTTTACGGCATATCAAACCTTTTAGTCATTTAATATTGAAATAAAACAACGTTTAGAAACCATTTATCGATCCGTTGACTGTCTGTGTTCCATGGCTGATCTAATCCTTTTGATTATTAAATGCTAAAACACAGTAGTTATTGCAAAAGATTCATAGATTGCCTTTGTGTCTGTTATGCGGCACTCAAAACCTTTTTAGTAATTTAACCTAACCCTACCCTGAAAAAATACGCATTGGAAACGAATCATCGATCGGTTGGTGTTTTACGGCATCTCTAAACTTTTCGATTATTTAATGATCAAACACAATAAATATTGGAAACGTTCATCGATTTCCTTCATGTGTCTGCTTTACGGCATATCAAACCCTATAGGGATTTAAATCGGAAATAAAATACTTATTCTAAATGATTTCTCGATTGGTTGACCTTTTAGAAATTTGTATTCACCTACAACAAGGCATATTTGTATTCACCTACAACAAGGGGGCATATTTGTATTCACCTACAACAAGGGGTCACAAGGGGTCACATTGCCATTGAGACGTAAGAGACTACTGTGATTAGGGGCTAGATTTATAAGGGGCATCCTAAGTGGGGAGTTGTATCGCAAGATATTTGTACACATTACATTTAAATTTCTGTAAAGTCGGGTAAACAAAGAGCAGTTTCAGATAGTAAGTGGGTACGTTGCTAGTATTCATCTCGTGATTTTAATTCACGGGCGGAGGTCGACACGTACACAAGTCATCGGATCAGTGAGTGCATTTACATGTTATCTTGACCCTGGATGTACTGAGAGCAGTTGGGTGAGAGAGAAAGGAAAAAACGGAAGTTGCGTTGAAGTTTTTTTGGGGGCGACGGACGTGCGAGAATGGCTGGACACCGACGATAATTAGTTCAGTAATCTTCCTCGTGCTGCCAGTCTTTGGAACTCCTTCCATGCTCCTTGTTTCTCCGACTGCACCGATATGTAGAAATTTAAAACTAATGTGAACAAGCATATGGGCGGAATCTTTCAATCAAACAACTAATCGAACTCTTTAACTTTTACATATGGGAAGATTTCTTTTAATCAATTTTAATAGGCGGATACGTTCAATCTAGTATATGGACTGACTCTTTTAATCTAACATAAAAGCGGATTATTTCAATATGGCATTTACCGTTATGGAAATCGCTCCAGACAAGGCAGGAAGCCACTTGATGTAAGGAACTAACACGAACGAAATATAGTTATCGCAAAGACAAGGGATGCCTATTGACCTTAGTCTAGAAAAGACCAAGGGTATAAGTGGGAGGAAAATAGTCAGCAGGAAGAGAGTTCCAAAAGCCTACAGTTCTTCGAAATAAGCTATTAGAATAGGAAGCTGTATTACAATGAGGCATCAAAACAGCGAATTGATGGAGACCACTAGACCAACGAGTCAAACGAGCTGGAATAAAAGAAGCTAGGAATAGATCACATAATTCTGAAGAACACATGCCATAATAGTATTTATAGAAAAGGCTGAGACTAGCAACATCATGTCTGTGAGAGAGAAAGTACAGAGAAGAAAAAAGGTGGGGCCAATCAAATTACAGATACGTTTCTGTACCTTATCAAGAACCCTCAAATGAGACAGAAATTCACCAGCCTAAATATGACAATAGTACTCCATACATGGTCTGATAGATTTGTAGAGATAGAGGATAGCCTCAGGTGTGAAAAAGTGTTTCGAGCGATAGAGAGAACCGACTTTACGAGAAGCAGAAATAGCAATGGATCTAATGTATGAACTCCAAGAAAGATTTGATGAGAGAGAAAGACCAAGAAGTTTCAGAGTCGATTTCTCCTCAAGAGCAGAGCCATCCACGAGAATCTCGGGAAGAAAAGGATAACGCCTACGATTGAAAGACACGAGATGAGTCTTAACATGATTAAACGAAACAAGCCATTTCGTACCCCAATCCACCATTGAACCCAGGTCAACTTCTAGATCAGCTGCATATTTTAACTGATGCGATGGAGATGGGCGAAAAGCAACACCAGAATAGAGAGTGGTATCATCAGCATTCATGTTAATTTTCTGAATAATATTCTCTGGAAAATCATTTATATAGAGAAGAAACAGTGTTGGGCCTACCATAGAGCCATGAGAACACCAGCATTGATAGGCATAGAGAATGAAGATACACCGTCTAAAGTTACTAGCAAGCTTCGATCAGAAAATAAAACCCCTAATAATGTCAATAACCTAACCACTAATAATGTAAGTTAGTAGACTCTTTTTATCTATCATATAGGTGGACTACTTCAATTTAGCATGTGGGCGAACTCTTTACAATCTAGCAGATGAGTGAGTGGATATTTTTGAATCTAGCAAATGGGCGGGATCTTTCAATCTAGTATAAGGGCGAACTTTTTAAATCTAGCAGATGGGCGGGATCTTTCAATCTAGTATATGGGCGAACTTTTTAAATCTAGCAGATGGGCGGGATCTTTCAATCTAGTATAAGGGCGGACTTTTTAAATCTAGCAGATGGGCGGGATCTTTCAATCTAGTATATGGGCGAACTTTTTAAATCTAGCAGATGGGCGGAATCTTTCAATCTAGTATATGGGCGAACTTTTTAAATCTAGCAGATGGGCGGGATCTTTCAATCTAGTATATGGGCGGACTTTTTAAATCTAGCAGATGGGCGGGATCTTTCAATCTAGTATATTGGCGAACTTTTTAAATCTAGCAGATGGGCGGGATCTTTCAATCTAGTATATGGGCGAACTTTTTAAATCTAGCAAATAGGCGGGATCTTTCAATCTAGTATATTGGCGAACTTTTTAAATCTAGCAGATGGGCGGGATCTTTCAATCTAGTATATGGGCGGACTTTTTAAATCTAGCAGATGGGCGGGATCTTTCAATCTAGTGTATGGGCGAACTTTTTAAATCTAGCAGATGGGCGGGATCTTTCAATCTAGTATATGGGCAAACTTTTTAAATCTAGCAGATGGGCGGGATCTTTCAATCTAGTATATGGGCGAACTTTTTAAATCTAGCAAATAGGCGGGATCTTTCAATCTAGTATATTGGCGAACTTTTTAAATCTAGCAGATGGGCGGGATCTTTCAATCTAGTATATGGGCGGACTTTTTAAATCTAGCAGATGGGCGGGATCCTTCAATCTAGTATATGGGCGGACTTTTTAAATCTAGCAGATGGGCGGGATCTTTCAATCTAGTATATGGGCGGACTTTTTAAATCTAGCAGATGGGCGGGATCTTTCAATCTAGTATATGGGCGAACTTTTTAAATCTAGCAGATGGGCGGGATCTTTCAATCTAGTATATGGGCGAACTTTTTAAATCCAGCAAATGGGCGGGATCTTTCAATCTAGTATATTGGCGAACTTTTTAAATCTAGCAGATGGGCGGGATCTTTCAATCTAGTATATGGGCGGACTTTTTAAATCTAGCAGATGGGCGGGATCTTTCAATCTAGTATATGGGCGAACTTTTTAAATCTAGCTGATTGGCGGGATCTTTCAATCTAGTATATGGGCGAACTTTTTAAATCTAGCAGATGGGCGGGATCCTTCAATCTAGTATATGGGCGAACTTTTTAAATCTAGCAGATGGGCGGGATCTTTCAATCTAGTATATGGGCGGACTTTTTAAATCTAGCAGATGGGCGGGATCTTTCAATCTAGTATATGGGCGGACTTTTTAAATCTAGCAGATGGGCGGGATCTTTCAATCTAGTATATGGGCGGACTTTTTAAATCTAGCAGATGGGCGGGATCCTTCAATCTAGTATATGGGCGGACTTTTTAAATCTAGCAGATGGGCGGGATCTTTCAATCTAGTATATGGGCGAACTTTTTAAATCTAGCTGATTGGCGGGATCTTTCAATCTAGTATATGGGCGAACTTTTTAAATCTAGCAGATGGGCGGGATCCTTCAATCTAGTATATGGGCGAACTTTTTAAATCTAGCAGATGGGCGGGATCTTTCAATCTAGTATATGGGCGGACTTTTTAAATCTAGCAGATGGGCGGGATCTTTCAATCTAGTATATGGGCGGACTTTTTAAATCTAGCAGATGGGCGGGATCTTTCAATCTAGTATATGGGCGGACTTTTTAAATCTAGCAGATGGGCGGGATCCTTCAATCTAGTATATGGGCGGACTTTTTAAATCTAGCAGATGGGCGGGATCTTTCAATCTAGTATATGGGCGGACTTTTTAAATCTAGCAGATGGGCGGGATCTTTCAATCTAGTATATGGGCGAACTTTTTAAATCTAGCAGATGGGCGGGATCTTTCAATCTAGTATATGGGCGAACTTTTTAAATCCAGCAAATGGGCGGGATCTTTCAATCTAGTATATTGGCGAACTTTTTAAATCTAGCAGATGGGCGGGATCTTTCAATCTAGTATATGGGCGGACTTTTTAAATCTAGCAGATGGGCGGGATCTTTCAATCTAGTATATGGGCGGAATTTTTAAATCTAGCTGATTGGCGGGATCTTTCAATCTAGTATATGGGCGAACTTTTTAAATCTAGCAGATGGGCGGAATCTTTCAATCTAGTATATGGGCGAACTTTTTAAATCTAGCAGATGGGCGGACTCTTTCAAACGTCTTTTTTTTCCAATGTTAGCCTCTATCTATTACTATTTTTTTAAATACCCAAAGAAATATGAACGAACACAAGTCATCATCAACAATGATATGTAAATACATGAAAAACATCATCGTTAAAAGAAGGCTAGAGAGCACATTGGCCATAACGTAGTATACATATATGAACGTTGGTTACAATAGTCCGAAGAGAAAAAAATGTAAATATAGTTGGGATATTCTAGAATGATAGATTTTACATTGATACGAATTAGATTCATCAGTTTTCTGTTTGCAGATAAAAGGAATCGTTTACGAATTGAAGCGGACAGTCCGACGTGGTTGGCTTTGGTGTTATTTTTCTTTTTCTTTCTCCTAGATGGGTTAACATACCGTGGCTTGAGAGACGAGTTTATCTACTGAATTCGTAGCTTTCCATAGGTTTATTGCAAACGAACTCAACTGTCCGCAACGTATATTGAACTTGGCATGCTGAGTAATACAAGCGCTATAAATCGGTGATCTTGTGCCAAACTTGGCGTCAGTAGCGTATTTATACAAGGTTAGAAACGAAGGAGCGATCACCTTTAAAATCACTCGAATGACCGTGGGCAAGGGAGTACAGTAAGACACAAGGAGCAAAAAGGATTCTTAGAAACAACAGGTGCAAAAAAACTCATAAAGACAAGACACGCTTAAAACAGGATCAAGTATCGACAACGCATGCGCAAGTCCCGATCAACTACGTGTTCGATCGAATCAAATAAAATGTTTTCTTCAATCGCGATATATTAGTAAGTAATGGTGACTCCTGCAGTAAATGATAGATGAGTTTTAAACGGCTATAAATGTGCTAATGGTTGACACTATGATGTCAGGGATGACCACTATTATCGGTGACACACATCACGTTGACCGCTGTTGTCCAACGTAACGAAGCTTACAGTCACGTCGACTGAAACGAAATGAACTAATATTAAATAACACATCCTATGTTCGAACTGGATGATAATCAATCAATTTAATAGGCAATACTAAACACGGCGGCGTTCATCTCCTCTCTGGATTAATTTGAGATCGAACTTGTTTTCTCCAAGAACAAACGAGCGTGTTACACCCGTATAACTCAGATTTCCGGCATTCAGAATTCGATGTGGTTGCCATTAGTACAAATTATATCTTATTTCGGTGCTTTCTTTCTCCTTCATTAGTTTCCCTATCACATTTACTGAAAGCTTAGAAGAATTGTTTATGTCGAACGTAATATGGTAGATTGTTTTCGCTCCGTCAGCCATAACCGACTGGAAATCTTAAGTAATTCTTAACTATATGGTTAGCCTCACCCGTACTGAGGATTGAACCCTAACCCCCAGAAAACTGTCACTTAGAACTGATTACCACTTAGCACTTTATCCGTTGTGTCACGGGTCCATGTGGACACTTATAATACACATTTCAGAAGCCTTAAACAATTCTTGTTTTTAAATATGTAATGTAAATACGTATTACTACTAGATCGTTCAGAAAACTTGGAGTTCTAAGTAAAACAGTTTATGTAAAAAAAAATTAACGAAATTCGATTATTTTACTGGACTAAACGATTGTTGAAAATCTTGCAATTACCTAGCCCTGAAATGGAGAGATAAATGTTCCTAAAACTCGATATATCGGATGCCTACTTGCAAATACCATTAGAAGAGAAAATGTCAAGAATTATTACCTATAAACACACAAAAAGGTTTGTGCAATTTTCATAGACTGCCATTTGG